>CANTUR010001291.1:0-444232 GCA_947683625.1 Mallotus nudiflorus | reverse complement strand
CTATTTGATCCTTCATTTAAATAAACATTTTTCTACATTTATTATATATAAAAGTGGATTTTAGCATCTGTGTGAAATGCGTGTATATGTATATTATTATACTGATGCTTGATTGTATATGACTTTAGGTTACATATATATATAATATAATAATTCACTCAGTGTGATATGAACCCCCTCAATATTTTTTCAGGAGATTCTTCTTTTTCAGACCTCAGTAGTAGACCTCTTCGCCGGTCTTCTTCAGCCCCGACTAGATTATGTAAACTTTATATCTGACTCTTGTTGTATTCTAGAAAACTACAATAGTAGTATTATTATGTTAGTAATGTGTTGTATCAGTTTGAGATTTATGTATTCAGAATATTGTATGAGATAATTTATTATGATATGACACTTAAGGATTTATTTTTATTTTGAATAAAGTTTTAATTTTGGCTTATTTTTATATTTTTATTGCATGTGTTTTTATTTTTAAGGCTTGCTATGGGTTCTGGATTTGAAAGAATTCTCATTCCCTAATGTCGGTCATAGCTCTTGGTTTGGGTTGTGAAAAAGTTGGTATCAGAGCCTAGGTTATTAATGTTGTGGACCAAGATTTTTAAAGTTATGTTTTCTTTGAAACTACTGTAGTGAATTAGGTTCGATTATGTCTTTGATAAGTTTTCCTTGATTTAGTTCTTTGCGTAATCGTTAGGTTGTCTGTCTTGTTTAAATCTTTTTGGTTTTTATCTTTTTAGAATGAGGAGGTGAGCGTGTGTCACTTCATCGGTCGTTGAGGCTGAGGATGATGAGTCCTTTTAGGATGAGGTTTTACCTCTTGAGTTGCTAGCTAGACGCAGAGGTAGAGGTAGAGGTAGACCTTAAGGAGCGGTAGGTCATCATAGACAGAGAGATCTACAGGACAAAGGACCTATAAAGTCAGAGTTTAAGGAAGCTGATATACCTATAAGATGAGATAGTGTACTCAGGGCCAGTCATGCCGATAGTATCCTCGGCTGACTTAGTGCACTCGAGGCCAGTCTACTACCTTGAGTTGGATGAATGAATACTTGGAGTTTTGGATAAGTCAGTTGGCTATTGATTTTATAATTGAGGTTGCGAATATGTTAGAGTTCTATTTGATCCTTCATTTAAATAAATATTTTTCTGCATTTATTATATATAAAAGTGGATTTTATCATCTGTGTGAAATACATGTATATGTATATTATTATACTGATGTTTGACTGTATATGACTTTAGGTTGCATATATATATAATATAATAATTCACTCAGTGTGGTTTGATCCCCCTCAATATTTTTTCAGGAGATCCTTCTTTTTCAGACCTTAATAGTAGACCTCTTCGTCGGTCTTCTTCAACCCCGACTAGATTATGTAAACTTTATATCTAACTCTTGTTGTATTCTAGAAAACTATAGTAGTATTATTATTATGTTAGTAATGTGTTGTATCAGTTTGAGATTTCTGTATTTAGAATATTGTATGAAATAATTTATTATGATATGACACTTAAGGATTTATTTTTATATTGAATAAAGTTTTAATTTTGGCTTATTTCTATATTTTTATTGCATGTGTTTTTATTTTTAAGGCTTGCTATGGGTTCTGGATTTGAAAGAATTCTCATTCCCTAATGTCGGTCATAACTCTCAGTTTGGGTTGTGACAAAGTTGGTATCAGAGCCTAGGTTATTAATGTTATGGACTAAGATTTTTAAAGTTATGTTTTCTTTGAAACTACTATAGTGAATTAGGTTTGATTATGTCTTTGATAAGTTTTCCTTAATTTAGTTCTCCGCGTAATTGTTAGGTTATCTGTCTTGTCTGAATCTCTTTGGTTTTTATCTTTTTAGAATGAGGAGGTAAGCGCGTGTCACTTCATCGATCATTGAGGCTGAGGATGATGAGTCCTTTTAGGATGAGGTTTAACCTCTTGAGTTGCCAGCTAGACGCAAAGGTAGAGGCAGAGGTAGACCTCAAGGATCGGTAGGTCATCGTAGATAGAGAGATCTATAGGACAAGGAACCTATAGAGCCAGAGTTTGAGGAAGCTGATATACCTCCAATTGCACTGTAGATGCAACCTGTTTATCAGCAGGGCATGTTTGATCCTGAGGCAGTATTATTTTATAAAGAGTTGGCAGGATTTCATTCGATGGGACGTCGGACCCTCTAGATTTTCTACACGCTATTGAGATAAGGACTCAAACTGCTCACATTGTGTATCGGTGAATTATGATCATTGAGCTATCTGTAGAGGGACCAAAATTGGATTAGTACGTCCAAGTGATACAACCGCATATGAAGATGATGACTTGAGCTCAGTTTCGAGAGAGATTTATGAGGCATTTCTATCCAAAGCCACTGCGAATGAGCTATAGAATTTGATTGACCAACATCACTAGAGGTGACAAATTTGTTGAGGACTATACTAGAGAGTTCCTTAGACTGGGTCGATATGCAAAGGACCTAATGCAATTTTAGTATTTTACCATTATAACGTATGTAACTAGACTAGGTTCTACATTTGTTGGGATGCTAGAGTTTTGATTAATTCGGGTGCTAAACATTCTTTCATGTCCCCTATTTTTGCTTTGAAGTCGTGTTAGTAAGCTTCGAGGATGGCTTTTCCTTTATCTGTTGCCATTCCTCTAAGCGATTCGTAAGACACCGATGTTGTTCTTTCTAGTTATCCGATGTTAGTGGGAGACAAAGAATTGCCGATGGAATTGGTGTTAATGGATGTGATGGAGTTCGATGTGATCCTTGGTATGGATTGGTTATCTTAACACTATGCCATTGTGGATTGTCAAAGTAAAGAGGTGATTTTTAAAATTTCAGATGAAGAAGAATTTAAGTTTATGGGTGATAAGAGTTATATACCTCAGAATCTTATTTTCTCTATTACAGCTAGGAAGATGCTGAGGAAAGGTTGTTAGGGATACTTGGCACTTGTCAGAGATACTTCAGTGGAGAAGATGTCTGTCATAGATGTTCTAGTTGCCTATGATTTTCCTGACATTTTTCTTCAGGAGTTACCAGGTTTACCACCTCATAGAGAGATCGAATTCCATATAGATGTGGTTCTATGCACCACTCCTATTTTGATACTGCCCTACAGAATGGCTCCTGCAGAGTTAAAAGAATTAAAGGAGCAGTTGTATGATTTGCTAGATAAAGGTTTCATTAGACCAAGTGTTTTTTCTTGGGGTGCACCATTCCTATTTGTAAAGAAGAAGGATGGTACACTGAGACTGTGCATAGATTACAGAGAGCTGAACAAGGTGACAGTGAAGAACAAGTATCCTCTCCCAAGGATAAATGGTCTATTTAATCAACTTCAGGGTGCACGGTTCTTTTCTAAGGTTGACTTGAGGTTGGGTTATCATTAGTTATGAATCAGTGAGGTCGATGTTCCTAAAATGACATTTCGCACTTGATATGGCCACTGTGAGTTTCTGGTGATGTCATTTGGGTTGACTAATGCACCAGTTGCTTTTATGGATTTGATGAATAGGGTGTTCAGACAATTTATGAATCAATTTGTGATAGTCTTCATTGATGATATACTGGTGTATTCGAAGAGTATGGAAGAGTACATATATCACTTAAGGACAATACTGTAAAGTCTGAGAGAACATAATCTTTAAGCTAAATTCTTGAAGTATGATTTCTAGTTGGAGAGTGTTACGTTCATTGGACACGTAGTGTCTAAAGACGGTATCCAGGTTGATCTATAAAAGATAGAGGCAATGTCTGAGTGGCCCAAATTGACAACAGTCATGAAGATTCATAGTTTTCTAGGTTTGGCTAGGTATTATAGGAGGTTTATGCAGAATTTTTTTAGAATTACAGGTCCTATGACTCCCTTAACTTAGAAGAATGTGAAGTTTATGTGGTCTGATGCTTGTGAGAATAATTTTAAGTTACTGAAGGAGAAGTTGACTTTAGCTCCAGTTTTGGCTTTGGCTAATGGAGTATATAAGTTCATTGTGTATTATGATGCCTCCAGAGTGGGCCTAGGTTGTGTGTTGATACAGAATGGTAGGGTGATAACTTATGCTTCAAGGCAGTTAAAGAAGCATGAATAGAATTATCCTACTCATGACCTATAGATGGCTGTAATGATTTTTGCTCTTAAAATTTGAAGACATTATCTATACGGGGTGACTTGAGATATTTTCACAGATGATAAGAGCCTGAAGTATATTTTCCAGCAGAGAGATCTGAATCTGAGGCAGATGAGATGGTTGGAACTCTTGAAGGACTATGATTATGAGATTCTTTATCATCCAAGCAAGGCTAATGTTGTAGCAGATGCCTTGAGTAAGAAGTCCTCAGGTAGTCTTGCTTACATTAGTATGGAGAGGAGACCTTTAATCCAAGAGTTGCACTAGTTGGTGGATCAAGGTTTGATGATGAAGATTAGTAGATCAAGAGGACTGTTAGCTCTGTTTAAAGTCTATTAAGTGTTGAGAGATATGATTAAGGTAGCTCAGGGTCGAGATCCTAATCTCACTGAGCTTGTGGAGAATGTTCATGTAGGAAAGTTCACTGACTTTACACTTGATGATGAGCTTATGGAGTATTGTACGTTCCTGATGTGGATAATTTAAGAGAAGAGATCCTTGAGGAAGCACATTCTATAGCCTACAACAGACATCCAAGAGTCATTAAGATGTACCACAACAATAGAGACTTGTATTGGTGGGATGGACTAAAGAAGGATGTAGCTAATTATGTTTCTAAGTGCTTGACATGTCAGTAGGTGAAAGCTGAACATCAGAATCCTTTTAGGAAGCTTTAGCCACTTCCAATTTCTAGGTGGAAATGGGAGAGAATTGCTAAGGATTTTGTGGTTGGGTTACCTCATTCGAAGGATGGATATGATTCCATCTAGGTGATTATGGATAGGTTAACCAAATAAGCTCATTTCTTGCTAGTGAAAGCCATTTACTCTGTAGCTAAGTTGGTTAAGCTATAAGTTAAGCATGTTGTGTGCCTTTATAGAGTACCTGTGTCCATTGTATCTGATAGAGATTCTATGTTTACCTCTCAATTTTGGCAGAAGTTGAAGGAAGCAATGGGCACTAGGGTTGATTTCAGTACTACTTTTCACCCTCAGACAGATGGTCAATCTGAGAGGATGATCCAGACACTTGAAAATATGTTGAGAATGTGTGTATTAGATCTTGGAGGTACCTGGGATGATCATTTGTCACTTATAGATTTTTCTTATAATAACAGCTACTATAGCATTATTGGGATGGCACCGTATAAAGCTTTGTATAGAAGGAAATGTAGATCCCCTCTAAGTTAGGATAAGATTAGAGAGAGAGCATTAACTAGACCTAAGATGGTTCAGGATGCAGTGGAGAAAGTTGTTATGATCAGAATGAGATTAGAGACCACAACTAGTAGGCAAAAGAGCTATGCGGATCCGAGACGCAAAGATATGAATTTTTAGGTTAGAGACTATGTGTTTCTAAAGGTGTGTCCAATGAAGGGTGTGATGAGGTTTGGTAAGAAAGGGAAATTAGCACTAAGATATATTGGACCGTTCGAGATTCTGGAGAGAGTAGGCATGGTTGCATATCGGTTGGCTTTGCCTCTAAATTTGTCTCAAATGCATCCAGTGTTTCATATCTCGATGATGAGGAAATATATTTTGGATCCTTCACATGTGTTACAACATGAAAGTGTAAAAGTGAATAAAGACTTGACGTACGAGAAGGAGCCAGTCACGATAGTTGACTATTAAGTTCGTCAATTGCGTTCGAAGCAGATTCTGATGGTCAAAGTATTGTGGTGGAGCAATAATGTGGAAGAGTTCACTTAGAAGACTGAAGCTGAGATGCGGCTGACTTACCTTTACCTCTTCCCTCGATGAATTTTTTTTATTGTCTATTCTTTTATTTGAAATTCGAGGATGAATTTTTGTAAGGAGGGAAGGTTGTAATGACACGATATTTTAAATTATATAAAGTTATTTTGAAATATATAGTGTTAATAATATTTTAAATTTTATTTATATATTATCATTATTTGTGAATTGTATTTATTTATTTTACGTTAAATATTTTATTATGTAAAGAATTATTTTGGAAGTTAGTATTATTATTATTATTATTATTATTATTATTATTATTATTATTGTTATTGTTGGTATTATTGTTATTAGTATTTGTTATTGTTATTAGGCTTGTTATTTGTTAATGTATTATTATTATTATTATATTGTTATTATTAGTTGTTACTATTATTATTATTATTATTATTATTATTATTATTATTATTATTATTATTATTGTTAGTATCATTATTGGTGCATGTGCATGTGTTAGCGTGTGTTATTTATATATATATATGTGTGTGTGTGTGTGAACATGTATATGTTAAGTTAGTATTATATATATATATATATATATATATATATATATATATATATATATATATATAAGAGTCAAAAAGCAAAAAAAAAAATGGGTCAACTCTTTTTTTTTCCTTCCCCACTTTTCCTTTTTTTTTCCCCTTTCTTCTTCTTCACCTTCTCCTATTGCCATTTTTGTTTCTACTAGCATTGTCCGAGCTCCACTTGCAGCCACCGAATGCCACCCAAGCTTGCCATCTTCCTCCCTCTCCTTTCCTATTGCCGAAAATCATGTGAGAAACCATGAGAGTTACTATAGCTTCGGTGAATTTTTGGTGGTTTTAGCTTGTATTTTTGGGCTCTTTGGATTCCTATCAACGTGTACTTCTTGATTCTCAAATCGTTTCAACTTTACGATGTTCGGATTATGAGTTTCTTCAATTTTAGTTTATGTCTATTTTAGGTTTTTATTTTTTTTAGCTTGTTCTTGTTTGATTCTTGAGAATTCCATTAAGTAATGTTGTTATATGGAACTTAAGCTTCTCAAATATATTTTTATTTTATTTTTTTTGAATTTTTTTGAATTATGGGTAATTATTGAATTTTTAATAATTAAAAATGAATTTTTATTAATTATGTGTTTTGTGTTATTATAAAAAATTATGTTAGATCAGTATGGTTAATTTAAATTATTAATTTTAGAAGTGAGAAAATAATTTTTAGTAATTTTGATTAATTTTTAGTAAATATTTAGTATTATGTGATTTTTAGAATTATAGGTAAATTATGTGTTTTTATTTAAATTATAGTTAAATAACATGTTTTAAATAATTATGGAATAATAAATGGTATTAAAATAATTTTTATGAAATATTTACTATTTTTAACTAATTAACACTAATTTTTGAAAATATATAAAAATAAAAATTTTATATACTATTTTTGTGATTAAATAAGTTTTTAATTGTTTTTATTATGTAAATAACCTATTTGAATAATTATTTGTGAATTTTACTATTTTATGTTAAATAATTGAAAATTTGAATTTTTATTAATATAATATAATTTAGTTGAGATTTTATTTAATTAATGTGAAAATAATTATATTAAATGTTTTTTATGTTTAAATATATTTTATTTTGGAATTTTATGGATATTTATGGAATTTAATGATTTTTATTATATTTATTATTTAATATTAATTTGTGGTAAATTGTGAATCTCGGTTGGGAATTTGAGTAGTTTAGGGTCTCAACCTTAGATGTTGAGATTTGTGTTATTTAGAAATATGTTTTCTTGTAGGATCGGCTCTTCTTTTTAGTAGAGAGATGTCCGTTTTACAGAAGAGACTCTGCCAAATTTTCAGTAGAATTCTTATAAAATATGACGTCGGGTCGATCTTGAATTTTTGTGTTTTAACTGAGTTTTGATTCCTAAATCGAGTCTTCCTTTAGAATTCTTAAAAGTATAGTTAGAAATTTATTTTGATATTATTATTATTTTTTTCTAGTTGCGCTGAGACCGAAACTTATCAGACCAGACCCATCGAGTCTATCTCGAGGAGCGCAAACTTCTGGGTTATTATTTTATATATACATTGTATATAGGATGCATGATTATGAGCATTGATGTTTTTAATATGTATTTAAATATGAATTATTTTGTTAAATGATTTCGTATATGTCTGATATATTTTTTTTGTATATAATTGGTTTATTTCTCTATAAATGGATGCCATCACGTTTACATTGTACATTTTTATTATTTTAATAAATATATAATTGATTTGAAGGATAGCAGTAGAACGTATTACTTAGTGGGCTACGCTAGGACTATTGCGTGACAGTACGATAGAAGTAGGTTGAATATGATAATTGTTATTAAGATGTTGTTTATTGGAAAAGCTGACTGTGGATCCTCGATTGACCTAGTATACTCGGGGCTAGTCATGCCGGTATTGAGATTGCGGATCCTCGGTGACCTAATGTACTTGGGGTCAGTTTACTACCTTGAGTTAGATAAATTAATACTTAGAGTTTTGGATAAGCCAATTGGCTATTGATTTTATGATTGAGGTTGCGAATATGTTAGAGTTCTATTTGATCATTCATTTAAATAAACATTTTTCTACATTTATTATATATAAAAGTGGATTTTAGTATCTATGTGAAATGTGTGTATATGTATATTATTTTACTGATGCTTGACTATATATAATTTTAGGTTGCATGTATATATAATATAATAATTCACTTAGTTAGGCATGATCCCTCTCAATAGTTTTTTCAAGGGATTTTTCTTCTTCAGACCTCGGTAATAGACCTCTTTTCCGGTTTTCTTCAGCCCCGACTAGATTATGTAAAATTTATATTTGACTCTTGTTGTATTCTAGAAAACTACAGTAGTAGTGTTATTATGTTAGTAATGTGTTGTATCAGTTTGAGATTTTTATATTCAGAATATTGTATGAGATATTTTATTATAATATGACATTTAAGAATTTATTTTTATATTGAATAAAGTTTTAATTTTGGCATATTTTTATATTTTTATTGCATGTGTTTTTATTTTTAAGACTTGCTACGAGTTTCGGATTCGAAAAAATTTTCGTTCTCTAGCGCCGATCATGACTCCCGGTTTGGGTCGTAACACTAATGAGCTTCCTAATGGTGCTATTATATTCCTAGATCATGTAACTTATTGGATAATTTTTTGTTAAGTTTCTATTTTTCATGTTCATAGCCCTTACTTGCAGTACAAGCTACACGGATAATTAATTTTTCTCTCTATCCCGCTTTCTTATTGTTCCATTGTTGAAACAGGTTGATTCTTTTGTTGTTGCTCGTGATAATGAAATGCATGAAGCTATACGTAGAATTTTGTCAGTTTTACTGCGACAAGTGAGAATAAAGTTCCATTTCCCTCAGCCTAGCTAGCAAGCATGGGCCTGGTCTGCTAGTAGTTCATTCATGTCATTGAGCATCTTGCTGTATGTTGTTGTTACTGTGGTTTGTGGTGTCAGTCTATCAAAATCTCCTAGAGAACAAGAATGCATGTTATAATTTAACAATGCTTAATATGCTGTTTTTGTCGTAAGGCATTTGAAGTCTCTGGCAAAGGCCTCATTGCATGGTTACTCAATTACTCCCTGAGTTCTTCTTCCATATCCAATTCCATGGACCACCAAGAACTCATATTCCTATATACTACTGAAAGTTTTGTTTTAGCACGTTGCATGTAGATACATATTGTAGCCTATAGGTGTATTCCCATAGCATAAAACAACATGCTCTATATCACAGCCCTGAGCTTCATACGTCAGTCACCAGCTGGAAGGAATTCGGTTATATTTCACATTGCTGCTCTATTTGTTAAATTTGTTATTTTTTTGTAAATAATTAGTTAGTTTGTTATAGAATATTCTAGTGACCTTGCTCACTAAGTAAATCTCTGTATATATGCACTACAATTTTCCCTTTTGATCAATGAGAATTTTAATCATTTTCATTCAATATATTTTTCTAAACTTGCTCATGGTATCAGAGCAGATTCTGCCATCTTCTAAAATATAAATAGTATTACTATTCTTCAATGGTGAAGAGAAATGAAGCTTCAAATGGAGCTGCATTTTACAACCCTCATAATGATCCCTATTTTCTACACAGTTCAGACCATCCTGGCACGATTCTTGTTTCAACACCAATGGTCGACAATAATTACCTCACCTGGTGCAGGTTTATGAAGATCGCACTTGAAGCTAAGAACAAGCTCAGTTTTTTTTATGGGAGAATACCACAACCTGAAGAAGGCACTGATAATTTTGAGCAATGGACAAGATTAAACTATATAGTGACATCATGGATCTTGAACTCAGTTTCAAAGGATATTGTTGAAGCCCTCTACACTACCTTTGCAAAGGAGCTATAAGATGAAATAGCAGAGAGGTTTAGTGAGAGCAATGGACCATTGTTATACCAAATTCAAAGGGAAATCAGCTCAATCTCTTGAGGTAATGATTCTGTGGCCAAATATTATACAAGATTAAAAAAGCTTTGGGATGAGTTGATATGTTTAATGCCCCTACCTATTTGTACTTGTGGATCGACTAAAGAACTTGCATATTTGAATTCATTCAATAAACTTATTCAATTTCTTATGGGTTTAAATGATTGTTATGATCATATGAGAAATCAAATTCTTGTCATGGAGCCTTTGCCATAAGTTAACAGAGCTTCTTACTCCATGATATTACGGGTTGAAAAACAAAGAGAGATGAATATAGTTTTTGGAGATGCAATGGAGAGTAATGTTAAAACCTAACATACATCTCAGCAATTTAGGAAAGATGCAGGAGGGAAAAGTAATGTGAAGAGGGCTGAAGGAAATAGAAAAGAGAAAGATGGACAATTTTATGATTTTTGCAATACAAAGGAGATGTAAGAGATTCTTGTTTTAAACTTCATGGATATCCAGACTGGTTCAAAGAACAACGAAAAAAGCAATCCAATAGAGCTGTGGTCAATATGGCAGAGAGTCCCCTCGAAGAATTCAATGATGACAGGAACGGTACAAAGCCGATGGGCAATACTGATCTGGCAAGCATTGTGTAATAAGAGCTTTTGAAGCTTATAAAAGGGAAGATGATGCTCGAAGGTAACTAGGTTAATTTTGATAATGTTGGTGATTATGCAGGTAATTTCTCTCTTATGAAACATGCTTTGAGTATTGCATTAAGCACCACTAATTTGTTGGATTCGGGTACTTGGATACTTGATACGGGTGCTTCAAACCATATGTGTGCTGAGAAAACCATGTTTGATCAATTAAAACCCACTCAAAATTGCCTAAAAGTTTATCTACCTGATGGATCAATAAAAATTGTTAAACACACTGGACATGTCACCCTGTCATCTAGCCTGAGCCTAAAAGACACATTCTATGTTCCAAGCTTCAGATTTAATCTTTTATCTATCAATAAATTAGCCAAATCTACACTAATTAAATTCATTTTTTTGCCCAATCAATGTTTGTTACAGGACCTGGAGACTAACAAGACCTTGGCGGTTGGCAGATTAGTAGGAAACCTTTATATCCTTGATAGAAATTGTTTGCCTAGTCACTTTAAAGAACCTCAGTGTAATACAAAATTTTCCTCCCCTTGTGTGACAAGAGAGTCATCATTCTTCTAATAAAGCAGAACCATCTTTAGGAACTTTTACTATTGATCTTTGGCACAAAAGAATTGGCCATACTTCAATGAATACTTTAAAGCATCTTAAATTTCTTTCACATGTTAGGAATCAAATTTTGAGTGTGTGATACTTGTCATAAAGCCAACCAGCAAAGATTGTCCTTTTAACCGAGCACACACACCACCACCAAAACATGTAGACTTGTGGAGACCTTATAAAGAAAAATCTTTAGATGTGGCACACTATTTCCTTACCATTGTTGATAACTTTTCAAGAGCTACATGGACTTTCTTAATGAATAACAAAACCTAAACTCTCATAAAATTCACCCATTTTTGCAATATGATCCATAACCAATTTGAAACCACTATCAAAATCATCCGAACTGACAATGGTACCGAATTTACAAATTATGAATTTTTAACCTATCTATCCCAAAAGGGCATTTTACATCAAAAAACTTGTGCTTACACATCCCAACAAAATACAAAAGTGGACAGAAAAAATAAACACTTGCTTGAAGTTTCTCGTGCTTTAATGTTTGAATCCATCCTTCCAATAAAATTTTGGAGTTATTCAATCTTAATGGCCACTTATCTTACAAATAGGTTACCTACCCCAAATTTTCAATGGAAATCTCCTTTTGAAATTTTGTTTCACTGAACTCCAAATTACACCAATATCAAAATTTTTGGTTGTTTGTGCTATGTGTCAAATACATAACCATACAAACTCAAATTTGACCCAAGAGCCTTTTCATGTGTCTTCATAGGATATTGTCATGGTGCTAAGGGCTATAGAGTGTATAAGAGTCTCACAAAGTTATGGTATCTAGAGATGCAATATTTCATGAGTCTATTTTTCCCTACTATACTCAAATTAATTAAAATAATTTAGATTACCCCATCCCTCTAACCATAGCTACTGATGAACAAGAACCTACTCTTGAGCCAAGCAATCACAATAGTACTCCTATAGATCATTGCCATAATTCACCACCTACAAATAGATCAGCTCTTGTTAGACATAGCATTAGGCAATGACATCCTCTTAGTTGGCTAAACGATTATGTCACTAATTTTACTTCCACCACTCTGCCAATAACCAACGTCCATATACTAGTCACCTTGCTTTACCACATACACTACCCACCTTTCCTTTTACCAAATCACTTGTAATTTCTTCTCAGCACACTTTTGTTAGCAAACGTTTCAACTATTCATGAACCTGTGTCTTACAAAGAAGCAAGAACTCAAGCCAAATGGATACAAGCCATGGATGTTGAGCTAAAGGTCTTTGAAGAGAATGATATGTAAGAAATGATAAAATTACCAGCTGGAAACAGGGCTATAGGGTCAAAATAGGTATGTAAAGTTAATATTAAACCAAATGGTAGTATAGAAAGGTATAAGGCAAGACTTGTAGCCAAAGGCTGTCATCAAGTTGAAGGGATTGACTACTTGGACAATTTTTCTCCAGTTGCAAAAATTATCACAGTAAGAATTTTTCTTGCAATCTCAACTGCAAATATCTGGCCAATTCATCAACTGGACATTAAAAATGCTTTTATCCATGGCCACTTAGAAGATGAAATTTATATGTTACCACTTGAGTGTTATCATAAAGCATAAGAAGGAGAGGTTTGCAAATTAAAACGATCTCTTTATGGGCTTAAACAAGCCTCAAGGCAATGGAATTCAGAATTTTGTAACAAATTGCACCTTTTTGTTTCATACAGTCATCTAATGATCATTGTCTTTTTGGCAAAAGGACTAACAACTCATTCCTTGCATTATTGGTGTATGTGGATGATGTGTTGATCATTGGTACCTCTGAAGCTGAGATTATTAATGTGAAAAAATTTCTTGATTCAGTTTTTACAATTAAGGATTTGGGGCATGCAAAATATTTTTTGGGACTAGAAATTGTGAGAAGTGTTGAGGAAACAACAATTAATCAACAAAAATTCATATTTGACATCCTTTTAGATACTAGCCTTCTTAGAGCAAAACCAACTAACACTCTATCACCAAAGGGACAAAAGCTAGTTAGTAATCAAGAAAATCATTTACAGATTCAAAAGGGTACCAAAGGCTGGTTAGATGCCTCCTTTATCTCTGCATTAGTAGGCCAGGCATCACATATATTGTCCAAAAGTTGAGCCAATTTGTTAATTCACCTTCTCAAGCTCATTGGGATGCAGCTCTCTATCTCCTTTGTTACTTAAAAGGCTATCCATTAATAGGACTATTTTATCCTGCTCATAATTCATTTCAGCTTACAGCTTATAGTGATGTAGATTGGGCATCTTGTAAAGACATTAGAAAGTCCTTAACATGTTTTTGTATCTATATTAGAGATGCATTAATTTCATGGAAAAAAAAGAAATAAGCCACAATCTCCAAATCCTTAGCTGAAGCAGAGTACCACAGCCTAGCTTTAACAGTTTGTGAGTTACAATGGATCTCCTACCTTCTTCAAGACTTCGATATTAAAGTTTCTCTTCATATACCTTTATGGTGTGATAATAAAGCTGCCATTCATATCACTCCTAATCCTATTTTTCATGAATGAACTAAACATTTGGAGATTGATTGCCACATTGTTTGTGAACAATATAAAAAAGGCTTTATTGTTCCTCAGCATATTTTTGGTTCTCATCAAATCGCTGATATTTTTACAAAGTCATTATCTAGGCCTTAATTTCATTATTTCCTCTCCAAATTGGGTTTGTATGACATTCATCAAACTCCAACTTGAGGGGGGGGATATGTGGATACATATTGCAGCTTGCAGGTGTATTCCCATAGCATAGAACAACATGCTCTATATCATAGCCCTAAGCTTCATACATCAGCCACCAGCTGGAAGGAATTTAGTTATATTTCATATTGCTGCTCTGTTTGTTAAATTTGTTATTTATTTGCAAATAATTAGTTAGTTTGTTATAGAATATTCTAGTGACCTTGCTCACTAAGTAAATCTTTGTATATATGTACTACAATTTTTCCCTTTTGATCAATGAGAATTTTAATCATTTTCATTCAGTATATTTTTCTAAACTTGCTCACTGCACTTCTTTCAAGTTGTAGTGTAGACACCCGATTCGGTCGGCCCGTGTTAGGGGACGAATTAAGAATGCTCAGTTTGATCGGTCCGTTGTTAAGCCCAATAATAAGAATGTGAAACTTGGACACAAGAACAAAACATGAATCTCTAATTGGGAATGGACTAGTATAAAAGCCTTAAAAGCCCAAGACTTAGCCTAATTGTCCAAAAATAACTCAGGCCCGGGCCAAAAGGGCATCGCCTTAGTGCAATGAGGCGATTGCCTCTTTGACAATTACTGCAGAGGCGATCACCTCATCATAGAGGCGCTGCCTCTGTGACAGATCACTTATAGCTGCAACCATGGTGGCCAAGTGGTGTGGGCCCCACACCCCCAGACCTAATTTTATGTAAAGAAGAGTTTTTTTTGGGGGGGGGGGGAAAAGAAAGGCAATGAGGGCTCATGATGGGCTAGAGAGCCTAGGGGCTTGGGCAAGGTAGGGGATAAAAAGAAAAGGGAAGAGAAAAGAAGAGGGAGGAGACCCATTTTTAAAAAACAAACAAAAAAGAGAAAGAAAAGGCTATGAAAAAAGACAGAAAGGGACGTTCTTGATGGAAGAGGGGGAATTAAAGTAAAAGCAAGCTCATAATCCTTAGGAGATAAAGGGCGAAAAAAACTTGTGTCAAAGTGGAATTCATACCCAAGTGGAGATCACAATTAAAAGCACATCTCTGAGAGTCCATTACTTTGGTAAAACTTTGCATCCAAATATACTTTTTTTATAACTTCATCATTTGTGTGTTTAGTTTGCATGTGAATAAGTTGTTAGTATACTTTAGGTATATTTTAAGTATATTTCATTTGTTACACTACCTCATTGATATGATCTCTTAAACTATTACATGTAGTTGTAATTTGGCACCTGTTGGATGCATATATGCATGTACTGCTTGCTTAGGGTAGAAGTTTGTTTATTTTGAGAGTTAAGCTAGTCTGTTGATTGAGGCGTTGCCCTTTGTCAATGAGGTGATTACCTCTATGAAATTCCATATAATGTTCACTTCACATGCTCTTTCCACCTTTATACAGAATTATTCCATTGTATGATGATAATTATTTTGGTTATTTGAGGGTTTCTTTAGTTAGTGACATGAAAACCCTTTTAGAACATTATTTGTAAATATTGCTATGTATAATGCCCTGTTTCATAAAAGGAAACTAACCGTATATTATTGCAGGAATTACTTGATGATCCACATCATTGAGTATTCACTGTCATTAACTAATTCCTTAGACCATTGCGCTTGTGTAAATTGTTTGTTACTAGTTTACTTTTGGTATATGTATGGTTTATTTTTTGTATATTATTCTTTTATTTTATCTAAAAGTGTTATAATCCCTAATCTCTTTCCCCGTTTGATTCGAATGTATGGTTGTAAATTATTACTTATTTTTTTTTGAATGTTGAGACTTAAAAGCATGAAATTGAATTAATTTGAAAACTTGGACTTAACTATAAAATTTGGTAATTATCCGAAGGCAATTACAATACATGTGGTAATAAGGAAATAATTGAATAATTAAAGGTAATAATACCCAAAACACAAATGGAGGCCAACCGCAAGGTTGATAAGGAAATAATTGAATAATTAAAGGTAATAATACCCAAAACACAAATGGAGGCCAACCGCAAGGTTGGGTGGGCAATCCAAAAGCCCATACTTAGTTTCTAAACCCAATCTTTGATGATAACTTTTAGGAACCTCCGTGGGATCTAGTTATTGTACAATGTGTATCATCTTTTATCCGGGTGGTGACTCCATCTCTGAATAGGCCCAAGACCTATATCGTATTCCTAAGTGGGCCTCAAGCCCATATAGTGTCGTGGTCGCCAAACACTTGGGCGTGCACTAAACCCCATCGCTTATAGTGGTGACTCCACTAGGGATAGAGAAACTGATTCTAGTATTTTATGTTTTATCATCTTTAATTATTTTCTTATTTATTCTTGCATTTATGCATTCATTGCACATTTTGCACATAATGAGCACTTCAGTCCCAAATAAACCCAGTAATAGTCAGTACTTCGTTACCTACGTTTCACTCAAACCTGGTGGTAGGATATTTGGTTATTGTCACTCACGACATGTACTAATCCATGTTGTTTGACCCTTGAGTGGGAAGACATATATAGATGTATATCATTGTAGGAACCGAAGCCTTTTTACTTAAGACTTAAGCTCGTGTAATGACCTAGCAACTATCCTTAGGAATTTTACCCATATGCATGTGTGTTATGCCATATAATGGACCTTTAAAATAAATCTTGAGCGCATCAATAGGCAATCCAAGGTAAAATGGGCCCTTGTGTCCAACCAAAGCCTATTATAAACAAACTAAGTCAATAAGGGCCTATTATGCCTATTCATAACCCATTTCAAGTGGGCCTTGACAAGTGAGTTTATGGTGCTAAGGACCTTGGCTCATAGGAAATGGAGTCGAGCTTTATTTAAAGGACACGTTACTTGTCTGAATCATCTTGAGAGTTATCTTTCATAGGTAGGTTTTGTTATCCCCTGTTGATAATTAAAACCCAGATAAAAAATCCTAGGATAAGAAACGCACCATGGAATATGCGTGTAGGAGAAATAAAGGTGGAAGTTTGCACATTTAAGTTTCACATTTTAGTTTTATGTATCTTCTTTTTATTTGTTTTTACTTATTTATTTCTTAGCTTCCCTTAAAATAAAATGGACTTGCATATCATGCATACAGATCATGCATTATTCTAACATATGATTTTGCAGCACTATAGATCCTTCGAGCTCATCAAGGTGGGTCCGAATTAGTTCAGGCCATTTGGTCAGAAGTTCAGAAGTAGGAATGGCAGGGGGTTTTGATCCAGAGGCATTTAAGGTACAATTAAAAGATGAAGTGATGGCAGAAACCCGATCTATAATAAAGGAGATAATAGGGGAAATTACTAAGCTCATTAGGGAGAATCAGCCGGTACAATTGTCCAATGTGCCACCAATAAACCCGATAGATCTCGATGAGGAGATTCCAATTCAGGGAAGGGAAGAAGATGATGTAACGGTATTGGCCAACCCATTAAACCGGAGAAATGTGAACCCAATTAAAGATGTGGGGCAAACTGAGTGGGCTAAGAGCATGACCAAGGCTATGAACCAAATGCAGATGATGATGAAGGAGAAGGGC
Organism: Mallotus nudiflorus; assembly: GCA_947683625.1. Lineage (NCBI taxonomy): Eukaryota > Viridiplantae > Streptophyta > Magnoliopsida > Malpighiales > Euphorbiaceae > Mallotus > Mallotus nudiflorus. Next base: position 426,399 of record CANTUR010001291.1, on the reverse strand, counting down.
ATTATCGCCCCCCAAGATTATGCTGATCTGAATCTAGGAAGGGAAGATGAACTGCTACCCCATAAGTTCAAATTCCCTGATATGAAGAAATACCCTGGCATCAAGGATCCCCATTTGCATCTGAAGCAGTATGTGACTTATATGAAGGCCATTGAGTTGACCAAGAGCTAGATCATTAAGCAGTTCCTTATGTCACTAGAGGGAGCACCAATCTGCTAGTACTACACTTTGGAACCACATGTTCAATCAGATTGAAAGGAGTTATGTGCTGCTTTTATAAAGTAATATGGTCTCAACGTTCAGTTGGAAGTATCCATGAGAAATCTGCAGAACACCAAACAGAGCTTTAATGAGTCCTTTGCTAATTACCTAACTCGTTGGAGGGGAAAGCTGTCTTTGATAAGGCATAGGCATGTTGAGTCAGATCAATTAGTTTTGGTAATAGAAGGGTGTGTCCCAACACTATCTAGAAAGCTTAGAGATTTGGGGATTAAAAACTTTAAAGAATTGTATAGGTTTAGGGTCCAAAAAGAGTCAGATCTGGCTCAAGAAAAGAAATTCTTTGAAGGGAGGTCTGGGGGCAAGGAAGGAGCTGGTTTGAGCAGTAATGTTCAGATCAATGCTATCTAACTATCGAGCAATAACATACAGGTTAATACAGTTAGACAGCCTCAGAGATTTTTGAATTTAGGACACCCTCTATTTGAAATCTTCAACAAGCTTATTAAGAAAAACCTGCTGTGACCTTTATCTTTATAACAACCCCTACCCGGTGCCAACCCAAAGCTTTTCTGCAAGTTTCACCAGACCATTGGACATGACACTGATAGTTGTGCCTGATTAAAGCATGAAATCCAAGACCTGATTGACTCAGGCAAGATTACTGACCCAGAAACCATAAAGCTAAATACACAAACCAACCCCTTGCCCAACTATTAAAATATACCACCACCAAATGTGCCTATCTTGATGATTAACACTGGTTTAATGGAGGGGCAAGTCCTAAACTCCTTCATGGATATTGCTCACAACTCCCTAGAAGTCGAGCCTAAGAACCTAAGACCAAGCAAACAACCTATGGAATTGCATGTGCACTTCTTAGACATATGGAGTTTCGATGATGAAAGTGAGGAATAGGTTGACCTGTCGGACAATGAAAGAAATAGATCAGGCCCGTCTGTAGGGAAGGTTGAAGAAAAGAGGGAAGAACTCGAGACTATTAAGTTCAAGCCTAAAAAGATAGAAAATTCTGAAAAAGGGAAAGAAGAAAAGCAAAGTGAGGGGACTGTTGCTAGTGTCTGGGAGTGACTTATGCATTCCAAGGATCATAAGGAGGCCTTGGTTCTAGCGCTGGATCAGAAAAAGATCTCCACTAGTTGTACCTCGGAATAAATGGTAGGATCACTAATGGAAACTCCTCAAGGGATAATAACATTTTCTAATGATGACCTACCTCTAGAGGGTAAGGACCACTATAAGTCTCTGTTCATCAAGGCTGAGGTGAAGGGGAAAATGACTTGCTGCGTGATGGTCGACAATGGTTTTGCCATTAATGTGTGTCCATTAAAGATTCTTCCAAAGTTAGGGTTGATGGTGGCTGACTTAAAGCCTTTTGAAGTAGTTATCAAAGCTTATGATGACACCAAGAGGTTTGTGGAAGGAACATTCAGGGCATTAGTCAAAACAGGACCTATAGAAGTTTGTGTTGACTTACACGTGATTGATATCCTAATGACATTTTCCATCTTACCGGGGAGGCCATGGTTTCACCCATTGGGCGGCGTCCCATCCACTGTTCACCATAAGATTAAGTTCCCTCATGAAGGAAGGGTTGTCACCATCTCCGCTGAAACTGAAGTCGCTGTGCTGCATTGAAATTGACCCCCAATGAGATCTACATAAGCACTAGTTTTGAGGTTTGTGTAATTTATAAGGATGAGATAGATGAAAAGGTTCTGAAGATAATGTGTAGCATGAGGTTTATGCCCGACATAGGGTTGGGAAGAGATCAGAGCGGACCTTCAGAATTTATAGAAAATAAGATGCTTGTTTTAAAGCACGAGCTAGGATTTAAAGGGCTTGACGATACCAAGGGAAAGATAGAAATCTGGGGCCAGTTTAAAGAAAAGAAAGAGGAAGCTATGGCTGAAAAGAAAACTTTGTGGGAGATCTTTATAAAGGAAGGCACCAGGTACCCCTACAATAGAACTCCAAAACCTCTCCTAATGGCTAGGGAAGTTATTCCAGGGTTTGAAATCTTTACCAAATTTATGGACAAAGCTAAGGGTGTTGCTATTGAAGAAGTCCCTACTGAGGATTTGGTGATGGCTGAAGAAGAATTTAAAGGGAATGAAGCTACCTTAGAGTTAAAAGGCATTGATGATCAAAGCAAAGAACTTGATTTTGAAGCCTACGTCCTCAACTCTATCCTTAACTCTATCCTAGATGTCTTTTATGATGACTATGATGTTTCTTGTACTTCTCTATTTAAAACTGATGATCTTTTCTTTTTGAAAGTGAATGCAATGAAGTTTGAATTTGCTTATTTATGTGATGTGTTCCCTAATCGTTATTCTATTTATGATGATAATTTCATGCATATGTTTGACATTAATTCTATGCAAACTTAATCATTTAATTTAGGCATAAACAATAATCCTGAAAATATATTTCTTGTTTTTGGTCTAACTCATTATGAGAGAGAAAAATTGAAAGAAATCCTAACAAAGAGACATAAAGTATTTGCTTGGAGTTATGAAGACATGCTCGGAATCGATAGGGAGCTCTCAGAACACAGGATCCCCACATATCCTCATATAGCACCAATAAAGCAAAAGCAAAAGAGGTTAAGGTCAGAATAGGCTTTCTTGGTCAAAGAAGAAGTTGAGAAAAAATTGAAGGCAAAGTTTCTGGAAGTGGTAGAGGACACTAATGGTTAACAAATATAGTTCCAATTCCTAAGAAATATGGGAGGGTCAGAGTATGTGTGGACTACCAAGATTTAAACAAGGCCTGCCCCAAAGATGACTTTTCGCTACCACACATCGATACACTAATTAATAGCGTGACTTTTAATGTGATGTACTCTTTCATGGATGGATTTTCAGGGGACAATCAGATCATGATGGCGGTAATGGACAAGTTAAAGACATCCTTCACTACCAAATGGGGCATATACTATTACTGAGTAATGCCTTTTGGATTAAAAAATGCAGGGGCCACTTATCAAAGGATGGCGATTGCTTTACTGCATGACATAATCCACAAGGAGGTAGAAGTGTACATGGATGATATAATGGTGAAATCCACAATCAGGGAAGGATATTTTGAGGCTCTAGATAAGTTTCTAGCAAGGGAAAAAAAGTACAATCTCAGACTGAATCCGAAGAAGTGTGTTTTTGGGGTTACATCTGGGAAACTATTAGGACACATTGTCAGTCAGAAAGGAATAGAGGTGGATCCGGATAAAATTAAAGCAATCAGGGATATGCCCGCACCAAGGAATGAAAAAGATTCCTAGGGCATTTACAGTATATTAGTAGATTTATAGCCAAATTGATGACTATTTGCAACCCCATCATTAAGCTCCTAAAGAAAGATCAACCCATGATACGGGATGAAAGGTGTCAGTAAGCCTTTGAAGCTATTAAGGATTATCTGATGAATCCTCTTGTTTTGAAACCGCCCAAGTCGGGTAAAGCCTTAATCCTATATTTGGAAATTGAAAAAAAATGCAATAGAGGCAATGATAGCACAAGAAGGTGAAGAGGAGATGGAGCACGTTGTGTATTACTTGAGTAAGAAGCTTCTGCCTTATGAAACTAGTCCTTGTGGAGAAGACGTGCTTAACAGTGATTTAGACAATAAAGAAACTTTGACCCTACTTTCAGTGTTACAAAGTGCAGACAATTTCCAAACATGATCCCTTAGGTATCTCTAGCAGACCCCCTCTCTTACAGGAAAATTGGCCAGATGACTCGTTTTGCTCACAGAATTTAACATACAATATACAGCCAAGAAGATGGTGAAAGGGAGAGCAATAGCCGACTTCTTGGCATAAAGTCTAGTAGATGATGACCAAGAATGGAAGTTGGAGTTTCCTGATGAACTCCTAGGGGCAATAGAGGTATAAGGTTGGGAAATGTACTTTGATGGGGCTGTCAATAATAAAGGGGCTATAATAGGTGTGATTTTAGTCATGCCAGAGGGAAAGATGATCCCAATGGAAAAAAGACTCGAGTTTAAGGCAACCAATAGCCAAGCAGAATATGAGGCCTGCATTTTTAGTCTGGAGGCATTACGCATTGCAAGAGCAGAGAATGTTACCGTGTATGGGGACTCTGTGTTAGTCATAAAACAAGCTGCTAAAGAGTGGGAGATAAAGGAGGATAGATCCGTACTGGGAATATCTCACTACTATCTTATGCTCATTTACTCAGTGTAAGTTTATTCATTTGCCGAGAGAAGGAAACCATATGGCTGATACCTTAGCCACACTGGCCTCTATATGGAAAAATGGGAAACAGCCAGAGGCCAGGCCCTTAATTCTAACAAAATCTTGAGGCCCTTGTTATAAGGAGGTGAGGGTGACACCAGTTGATGCTACTAAGAAGCCTTGGTTTTATGACTTACAAAGATATTTATAGACTGGGCAATTTCTAGATGGCACTGATAGGAAAGAGAAGATATCCCTGTAAATGTTATCTCGACAGTTTATAAGTCATAATAGGATGCTATATAAAAGAATGCCGATTGGGGTACACCTTAGATGTGTTGATAAGGATGAATCCCGAAAGCTTATGGAGGCGATTCATGAAGGAGTATGTGGGCCACACATGAATAGGATAGTCTTGGCAAAGAAAATAGCTCATCAAGGTTACTTTTGGCTCACCATGGAAGCATATTGCGTTAAGTTTGTGAAGAAATGTTACAACTGCTAAATTTATAGTGACGTTAGCCACTTAACATTTATGGAACTTTAGGGAATGACTTCTCTTTGGCTGTTTACTATATGGGGGGTTGACTTTATAGGAGAGGTAAGGCCAAAAGCATATAATGGTCACTGCTATATTATTATGGCTATCGATTACTTCTCCAAGTGGGTTGAGGCTAAATCTTATGCTACTGTGGGTTTGAAGCAAATGTCGAGGTTCATCGAGAAGAACATAATCTGCATATATAGTTTGTTGTACCACATTGTTATAGATAATGGGGTTTAATTTTGGAGCAAAAATGGCTACGCTGCTAAAAGACTACAAAATCGAGCATCACTAATCATCTCCGTATAGGTCGTAGGCAAATGGGGTAGTGGAAGCAACCAATAAGAATGTGAAAAAGATCCTAGCCAAGATGTTAGAGAATTATCGGGATTGGGTAGAATACTTACAATTCGTATTGTGGGGATATCGAAGCATTGCCAGAACCTCGACAGGGGTCACTCTATACTCTTTGATTTATGGATGTAAGGCTGTTTTCCCGATAGAGGTTGAGATAAGGTCATTACGAGTCTTGCTAGAGTCTAAGCTCCCCGAGTATCAATGGGTGAAGAGTAGATTAGCTCAGTTGACATTGCTGGATGAAAAGAGAATGAAAGCTATGTATCATTCTCAGCTGTATAAAAAAAGAATAGCTCGAGCCTATAATAAAAAGATCAAGTCAAGAAAGATCCAAGAAGGGAATTTGGTGTTGAACCTTACAAAGTCAATCATGTTTGACCCTTGAGGGAAATTCAAGCCAGATTAGGAAGGACTGTACCTGGTAAAGATGCTGTTTTCGAAAGGTGTCACCATTCTGTTTGATATGAAGGGAAATGAGTTCAATGAGCCCGTCAACATAGATAAACTTGCTAAGGAGAAAACCTCAAAAAGAGGCTACCTAGGCAAAAATCAGAGACCAAAATAAGACAAAAAGAAAAAGAGAGTCCTGTTGGATTGAAAACCTTAAAGAGGCAATCCAAGCAAAAGTTAAGGACATGTAAAAGGAGAGAGAGAGATGCAAAATGGTTAGTTAGTAAACTTGCAAGGGTAAGCCAACTAACAACATGAGATGTATCAGAAGCGAAATGTATATATGTATTGTGCTTAAATTAAATGAAATAGATTGCTTTAATTACTGTTAAGCATAGTATAAAGTGTCTGTTACAAGCTATTTAAATAACAAAAAGGAAACTACATCTAATAAAAAAGGAAAATGACAACTTAATTTCATGAGCTAATTTTGTCTTCTTTTCTTTTGTTGGTCACCCTGAAAGCTCAATACTTATAACTCTCTTGTTCTCTTATTTCTAATAAATTCATCTCTTTCCATCTATTGTAAATAGACCCATGCTTTGTAATGATTATTAGTAGTCTAATCTCTGTTGTAGTCTAAGTATCTCTCAATGGTTCTTTAAGGCTAAGTTGCTACCAAGTGGTCCAAGAAGATTTAAGAAAGGGGCCCTGGTTCAAACTCATGAACTAGTTCTACGATCAATTGTTTGTGATCGTATTGACAACAGAGGCGGGATAAATTGTAAAAGGTGGCAAAATGAAGACCGACAATCAGAATGCAATATGTATAGGACAGGATAGTCATATGTTGCAATCTCCACCAAGGGCACATCCAGCGAATTAGAGTGTCGAGAAATGTTGATAGCTAGTTTTAAACATCTATTGGAACGGCATGTAGCTTCCTTGTTTGGAAATGTTTGGCCTTATAATGCCTAATGTCTTGAGGGGGTTTAAGCATATTCAATTTTTCATAGAGCCACATTTGTAAATTGACAAATGATTAGATGCAAATAATAGGACAGTTGAAAGGCAAGAATTGATACGGGAGAGCTCACCTCCAACAAAAAGGGACTTCTGGAGAATTGTCGTGTTTTTGTGAATTTGTCCAGTCTAATAATAGTTTCTACTAGAATGAGAGGGAAGGGATTAAACCTTGATTCCACATGATCAAGAATGGAAAGGACCTTTAAATCACAGTGTCCGGAGGAAGAAACTAGTAGAAACTGGGTGTACAAGCAGAGAGCTATCATGCAGGGCCAGTGAGTTTCTTATTTATCCACACCCATGGTGATCTCGAGGAAGGATTATAATACGATTTTTAAGTTGAGAATGCAGTGAGAAGAGGACTATGGTGAAAGGTTGAACATATGTGCCAATTAGGATTGAATGGAGTGAGGGTTTGGGTTCTTAAGGTTAGGAATTGCAAGTCAGCAAGTGGAATCTGTGTGATGACCAAGAAGTGCTTTGAATTCCTTCAGTAGAGGACATATTTCCACTGTGTTGAACCAAAAAACTTGCTTCTGGGGGTCCCAAAATTGAGCCATGGCATGAAGGAAAGGGAAATTGATCCTTTTAGCATGTAGTGATTTGAAGACCGAAAGTGGAACGACTCTAACCTAGCCCAAAACCTGTTATGCAAAATTTTTAAGATCGGTTGTAGCAGTTTAAGACTCCGTTCAGTCATGAATAAGGCTTTTAGGGGTGCCTAGAGAGAGAAATTAAAGGTTAGGGATGAAGGTGTCTTAAGAACAAGGTTGGGCTAGGGTTTTAGGTTTTTAAAGGGGCAACATTGCCTTACAATGAGGCGATCGCCTCATCGAAGAGGCGTTACCTCAGCACTAAGAGGCAATCACCTCTTCATCAGAAAGCCATGAGGTGATCGCCACTTTAGTAGTATTAGTTGTTAAGCTTCATTGAATTGTGCAAACTCAGCAAGTGTAAATTAGAGTATAGCGGGGCAGACACACACATGTAATCATTAAAATCAATTCACATGTAAAAGAATAAATTTATTTGAGATAAAAATTGAATTCTGTAAACAATTCATCCAAAAAAGGGGGGAATAGAAAAGTGTATGTGTTCATTGTCCAAGCTAGATAAATCAGTTAAAAGGGGAAATGACAATTTACAGGCCTTGGTACATCAAGCGTTTGATACGGCACCCTCGGGGTCATTCCCTCCTCCAGCACCACTACCACTCCCATCCTCATCCTTGTCATCTTCGTTAATCTGGAACACATTTATTTGGTGCTCGAGAGTGGCAATCCTGGCCTTACTAACCTTATCACGATCCTGTTTAAATAAATCACAGGTTAGTGAATTATGCAAGTATGTATACATATAGAGAATAGAAAGATTTTTACCCTCTACTGCTGGGTGACCTCTAGCATGTAGTCTCTCTAAGCCTCTATCATGTGGTACATGTATAGGCCATGCTCCAAAGATATCTGTATTATTGAATAAATATTAGAACTAACAGATGAGTTAAGAATAATAGTGAAAGCAGGTTAGGAGTGAACTTATATGAGTGGCACTGCCAGGGGTGCATGCAAGTGTCAGGTCCTCACCTAGAGTTAAAAATTGACAAAATAACTCACCAGGGGGAACCCAACATTGAGCTAAAGGGTCAGGGACATGGATGAAGCTTCCTAGAGCAAATTGAGAATTAGGGGTAGTAGGCGGCTTTACTTGCTCAGTAGCCGTCGAGGTCTCCTCCCAGCCTGGGTTCAAACGATGCCTCAGGGGCTCTCTCTCCCGTACTCGAGACCTAGGCTAAGGTATAGGCCTAGCAAGTGCAGCTTAAAGAAAAGAAAGAGAACAACATATAAGGATGCAACTAATTCTTAAAGCATGAAAAAAAAGGGCGATAGGGATATACTTGGGAGGTAGAAGCGACATAGAAGGGGACTGTCAGTAGAAGGTGAGCTCGAACGAACTCCACATATCGGCTCTTCACATGGACTGTGTGATCCACAGCTAGTGAACATGCAATAGCCTGAGTGAGGTCTTTGCCCTTTAGCTCATGTGCCCAAAGCATGCTATCAGGAGGAGACCTGGGAACCCATCTCGCTCTAGCACCTCCCCTCTAGTTCATGACTCGCTCGCCAAGATACCAGGCTCAATACCCAGGACCATAAAAGAGTACCCTCTTCAGGGCTAGGGGCCTAGAATGAGTCATCTCGATACTCCAGCTATCCTCAGGCTCCTATAAGTCATTCTGGATTTGCGAAAGGTGGAAACATCAATAGGTAAGTAGGTTAAATTTGTATAAATTACTAATGGAAGAGTTTGTGTTTTATAGGTACCGCATCCTACGTCAGGGAGTTCAGGTGTTGCCTATAAATATGCACCCGGGCGAGATGCCTCTTCAGGACACAATTGGCACCCCATCTGTTGATATCTAGAAGGTGATTCCCCACTCGCTGCACACTTATGAGCAGGTCCAACTCTAAAGCCTAGACCTATCAAGAAAGTTGATTAGTTAGTGTAAATAAGTTAAAACTAGAACAAGTCAAGAGAGGGGAGAGTAATGACTTACCAAGACAACGTGCCAAAAGCCATAAAATCTCTTGGCCCCTCGGATCGTCTCGTCCATGCTTCAATATAGATACATGAGAGCACAGCTTCACTAGTCGAACGTGGATACATGATTAAGATTTCAGAGAGCTGGTAGGAACATTAGATCATTTGAGCTGGCACTGTCGGTAAAGAAGGTGGTACCGAGCAAGTAGAGCAGGAAAGCCCTCACGACCTGGTCAACCTCACGAGGAGTGACCATAGCCGTAGCCCACTCCTGAGTATAGAAGCTCCTAATCGAGTTGAGCTTGAGGGTATAAGTCCCCTTTATATCGGGAATCATGCCTAAAAGCCGCTCAATGTATACAACCTTGTCCGGAGACAGCTGGTGTAGGCTCACATCGAAGGGGACGGGGTTTCCAGTATAGGTGATCCCTATAATGGTGGTAAATGAGACCGGATCCAGAGTGAGCTCATTAAATGGAAGGTCGAAGGTGTGGGTCGTGTCAAACCACCTCTCCATCAGTGTGTGTAGTGGTTGGTAGTCTGTACGTCCCTGCTCAAAAGGAAGTGAGAATACAAAGTCCTCAAATCTAATTTCCTGAATCCGATCCCTCTGATCATTGGTCAACTCGCTATAAAGAACTCGAGCCCCATGGAAATTCCCAACACCCTTAAATGTCTGTGCATCATGTTGCAAGAAAAAATATATAGGGAAGTTGAATTTATGTTTTTCATTATCATAAAAGAATTTCAGGATGAATGAACGTATAACTGACGCGGACCGCCCTGCTGATGAAGCGTGTCACCTTATTATTAAAGCGATCGCCTCATCGAAGAGGTGATAGACTTTTAGTCTGCAGCGGAGGACATCGTCTCTTTAGGAGAGGCATATCACCTCATCAATAAGGCGATCGCCTCATTGATGAGATGATCACCTTATTGAAGAGGCGATTGCCCCTATGGAATGCAGACAATGATGGTTTTTTAATTTTTTTTACATTAAAATAGAAAAATTCATATTTTTTAAATCTAATCATGCTCTAGAATGATAAATTCACAAGAATAATCACTAACCTGATGTAATTTGTAGGAAAAATAAAAATTTTTTAGTACTAACCTCTTTGGATGTAGACGAATAGATGTGGGACCTTAGGTCCGTTAAGAGAGGAATCGAGCCTCCCCGTGTCAATCCAAGGCTCTAAGAAGCGCTAGCGGAGGGAGGGATGTGATCCCACTCAGGTATAGGAGGTGTCCTTTCATTTTTCATTCTTTAGAAAAGGGAGAGAAGTACAAAAAGTATGAAGGAGAACGAGAAAAGAGAAAAGACAAGAAAAGAAAAAAGGGGAAAATGACAAAATGTGGGAAAGAGAAGAAGAGAAGAAAATTTATCTTTATAGTAGGTGGAAGCTTAGGGTTTTGAAAAAAAAAAGTGGGTCACTATTTATGTGTACTGGGAAATCAAAGTTCAAGAATGAAAATTTTCTAAATGAAGTTTTAGCAAGAACGAGGCCAGGAAAACTCGAGGTTCACACTTTTTAGTTCAACAACGATCGGGCCAGGGAAACCTGAGCTTCATATTTTCAGTTAAATGATATGCGGGCTAAGAAAACCCAAGTGTTACGCTGCAGCAAAACAGAGGGTTGTTCGGGTTTGAATCCCCGAAGCTCAAAGATAGGGTTGTTCAAGTTTGAATCCTCGAAGCTTAAATACTGAGATGACTATGCGGGTAGTATCCCTGAAGTTGAAAGCAAACGACAACTGGACCAGGAAAACCCGAAAGTCTGTATGCCCAGAGAAGTGATGATCGGACCATGAAAATCTGAGAATCACATCCCTAATGGTAATTGAGCTAATAAACTCAAGAACCGAAGTCAAGGTTAAGTGATGATAGAGCTAGAAAAACCTAGGAATCATGTTTCAAGTGTCGTGATGATTGGGCCAGGAAAATCCGAGAATCATGTTTTAGGTGACAATTGGATCAGGAAAATCCAAGAATCACGTCCCTAGTGGAACTATAATTGGGCCAGGAAAACCTGAGGTTAATCATCTTCGAATAACTTATCAAATATTAATAAGTGGCTAATCGGGCTAGAAAAACCCAAGGATCACGGTCACGTTTCAAAATTGAAGATCTCATTTCTCGAGTGAAACTCGAGAGCCATGTATGTTACTGATCTTATTTATTTATTTGTTGTTGTGCATTTGATTTTTCAAAAAATGGTCATTGCATGCATTTGGTTTTTCAAAAAATCAAAGGGCAAATTGTAGACACCCGATTCGATCGACCCGTGTTAGGGGATGAATTAGGGATGCTCAGGTTGATCGGCCCATTGTTAAGCCCAATGATGAGAATGTAAAACTTGGACACAAGACAAAACCTGAATCTCCAATTGGGAATGGACTTGAAAGCCTAAAAGCCTCAAAAGCTCAAGACTTAGCCCAATTGTCCAAAAATAACCCGAGCCCGCTGGGCCCAACACAGGCCCAAGCCAAAGGGGCATCACCTCAGTGCAATGAGGCGATTGCCTCTTTGGCAGTTGTTGCAAAGGCGATCACTTCATCGTAGAGGTGCCGCCTCTGTGACAAACCACTTGCAGCTGCATTAAATGCAACTGCAACCATGGTGGCCAAGTGGTGTAGGCCCCATACTCCCAGACCTGATTTTGTGTAAATAAGAGTTTTTTTTGGGGGGGGGGAGAGAAAGGCAATGAGGGCTTATGATGGGCTAGAGAGCCTAGGGGCATAGGCAAGGTAGGGGATAAAAAGAAAAAAAGAAGAGAAAAGAATAGGGAGGAGACCCATTTTTGAAAAATAAATAAAAAAAGAGAAAGAAAAGGCTTTGAAAAAAGACAAAAAGGGACATTCTTGAGGGAAGAGGGGGAATTGAAGCAAAAGCAAGCTCATAATCCTTAGGAGAGAAAGGGTAAAAAAAATTATGTCAAAGTGGAATTCATACCAAAGTGGAGATCACACTCAAAAGCACATCTCTGAAGGTCCATTACTTTGGTAAAACTTTGCATCTTAATATACTTTTTTATAACTTCATCATTTGTGTGTTTAGTTTGCATGTGACTAAGTTGTTAGTATACTTTAGGTATATTTTAGGTTTATTTCATTTGTTACACTACCTCATTGATATGATCTCTTAAACTATTACATGTAGTTGTAATTTGGCACCTGTTGGATGCATGTGTGCATGTACTGCTTGCTTAAGGTAGAAGTTTGTTTGTTTTGAGAGTCGAGCTAGTCTGTTGATCAGGCAATGCCTCTTCATAGAGGCGTCGCCCCTGTCAATGAGGCGATCGCCTCTCCACAGAGGCGATCACCACATTGACAGGTCGATCGACTGTTTGGCTCTTCTCCCTTTATGAAATTCGGCATAATGTTCACTTTACATGCTCTTTCCACCTTTATACATAATTATTTCATTGTATGATGATAATTATTTTGGTTATTTGAGGGTTTCTTTAGTTAGTGACATGAATTTTAGAACATTATTTGTAAATATTGCTATGTATAGTGCCGTATTTCGCAAGAGGAAACTAACCATATGTTATTGTAGGAATTACTTGATGATCCACATCATTGAGTAGTCACTGTCATTAGCTAATTCCTTAGACCATTGTGCTTGTGTAAATAGTTTGTTACTAGTTTACTTTTGGTATATGTATGATTTATTTTCTGTATATTATTCTTTTATTTTATCTAAAAGTGATGTAATCCCTAATCCCTTTCCCTGTTTAATTCGAATGTATGGTTGTAAATTATTACTTGTTTTATTTTTGTTGAATGTTGAGACTTAAAAGCATGAAATTGAATTAATGTGCAAACTTGGACTTAACTATAAAATTTGGCAATTATTCGAAGACAATTACAATACGTGTGGTAATAAAGAAATAATTGAGTAATTAAAGTTAATAATACCCAAAATACAAACGGAGGCCAATTACAAGGTTGAGTGGGCATTCCGAAAGCCTATACCCAATTTCCGAACCTGATATCTGATGATGGCTTCTGGGAACCTCCGTAGGATCCAGTTGTTATACAGTGTGTCCCGGCTTTTATTTGAGTGGCAACTTCATCTCCGATCATATTTTCAAGTGGGCCTCGAGCCCACACAGTGTTGTGGTCGCTAAATACCTGGGCAAACGCTAAATCCCGCCACCTACAAGTAGCATTTAGAGTTCTTATTTTTTTGGATGCTTGTTCCATAAATTTGATCTTATAATGCTCTTCTAGCTGGAAATATGAATTTGGCCTGACCTGACTAAGCTTGTTTTGCTATTTGATAATGGGTGCAGATTGATGGATTTGAACAAGACAAGAAAGTGGTTGTTCTTGCTGCAACAAATAGAAAACAGGACCTTGATCCTGCTTTGATCAGGTATATTGTTGCACATTCTTCTCTATTGTTTTGGTAATATTCTGAGCTAATTAGAATGTTTCTAACTCATGTTTGACCTGTCACCAGCCAGTTTGATTCAGCGATTGCTTTTGGTCTACCCGATGAGCAGAACCGCCAGGATATTGCCGCCCAGTATGCCAAGCATCTTAAGAAATCTGATATAGAGGAATTTGCCAGAGTGACAGACGGGTAAGTTCAAGAAATCAAATTCTTTACTCTCTTTACTTTGGATGAGAACAATTGCTGTCCTGAAAATATGCTTAGTAATTTGGCTAAAACTCTATGAACATGGCTTTGAAAGTGGGAATGCAATACTCAAATATTATTCATGCCTTCTTAATTTTCGAATAACAAATTAACATGGTTTGGTATTTTAAAAATTTTCATTCACAACTAGATGACTGCTCTCTTGCCTATTGCTCACGCATTTGTGTTTCTGCACTCAGAATGTCGGGAAGGGATATTAGGGATGTATGCCAACAAGCAGAAGGGTCATGGGCATCAAAGGTGAGAGTCTCTAAAGATTTTCTGGCAGTGTTTGTTGTTGCTTGCTAACCTTTTTCATGGGCTTGGTAGATAATCCGAGGTCAAGCAGATACAGATAGAGAACAAGGAAATCTCCACCTATATCAGAATATATTGAGTGCTCTGCAAACCGAAGATGTAGTCGAGGTTAATTTATATTTAGAATAGTAGAGGAAGAGATTAGATACTGAATGGTATATGTTGCTGTTATTGGTATACTATTGGATGTTCTTGCCTTGATTCATAAGCAATTCAGTGGACACTATATTTTTATGTAAACATTCTCTTCTGTGCCACGTGTATGTCCTGACAGTATAAAAATTGATATCATTTCAACACACATAAGCAATACCGCATGAACGATGCGGGCATAATAGGCCCCAAAAGCTGAAGTTGCACTGAAGCAGATCCTATCCTTTCCTTTCCTGAAAATATATAATCTTTTGAAATTAAAAAGGAAAATTGCCTTTGACGGGAGATGGATGATTCATGTTGGTCTTCTTGGATTCGCTTCCTTTTCTTAGCTACTCTCTTCCCATTAGCATTAGCAGCAACAATAGATGCGATCTGCAATTGAGAATCCAACATTAAGCGAGTCAACTGGGCATCCAGCTCCATTCTCCTCTTCTCTGCCTCCCAACGCGAAGTCTCCCGTCCCTTGATCGTCTGGGTCTGTGCCAGATCCGTTCTGGCCAGCGAATCAGACAAGAGTTGGAAACGGCCAGCTAGATCCTTGAGCGGAGGAGGGTCAGAGTGAGAAGTTGCTGGATTCTATTAATCTTGGCTATCGTCGAACATGATTCCAGGAGTAGTCGGGTCCGTCATCACTAGTTATTACTAAATTTTATCTAATTACTTAAAAAATAAATTAGAATTTTTATCATATATTCATTTTAATTTCCATTTCAATTCTACTGAATAAACAAACATACCAATCACTTCCTTATTATTGTATGATCTACTTTATATTTGTTTAACAAAATTTCAAGATTTAATATTATTTTTTAATTTTTTTTTGGTCTGCTAAGATATTTCTTTCAAGATTCAAAAATAAAGTTAGGAGAGGCTTGCTCATCTAACGGTAACTTTATATCACGCATATATATACAATTGGTCCACAGCCCTGGAACCAAATTTAACGGTCATTTTCACTTTTCCCATATCAATACATACTTTTGCCCTAACTTTTTAAAAAAAGGCTCTTGGCTCAAATCA
Organism: Mallotus nudiflorus; assembly: GCA_947683625.1. Taxonomy (NCBI): domain Eukaryota; kingdom Viridiplantae; phylum Streptophyta; class Magnoliopsida; order Malpighiales; family Euphorbiaceae; genus Mallotus; species Mallotus nudiflorus. Next base: position 410,967 of record CANTUR010001291.1, on the reverse strand, counting down.
ATCTAAAAAACAACAAAACAAATATTAATTAATTAATTTATAATCATACATTGCATTAAGAAAAAAAATTAATAAAAGCAAATTATTTAAATTATTACTTCACCAAGAAAGTGTACCTAGCCAACTAAATGCTACAGTATTTGGTCGGATAATGACGGTAGCCGGCGGAAAAAGTTGCTGGGCACAGACGGCATGTCGTCTCGGAACCTTGGGTGACGGAAGTAATAGCACCCTGCCCCAAGCACGAACACCTTGAATGGTACTGCATAAAATACCAATGAAGCAAATAGGCAAAACACTACAAAAATACCAGTAGCTCTTGGATCCTTCCAATTGAACAATGCCTCTAATCGCTCTCCTTGAGCTGCCATATCTCCTAATAGTGTCTGGGCACGGCCTGATAAAGCCCGGAGTCTATCATATCTGATACGAACCACGTCAGCAGATCGTGTGGTGGGAAATCCATCAAACTCCTCATCTAGCTCATCAGGACCCACAGCATCAACATATGAAAGTCTTGGGTCCATGTTGTGGGGGACCCTCTGGCGATAGCGAAATCTCAATACTAAAATCAAGAAGGCGTACATGAAGACGGTGGGGAGCAGTAGATGTGGACATAATACAACAGCCACAAGCAAGATATGAACTAAAACACTAGTGGGTGGATGCTCCCACGTGCAAATCCCAGCCAACCAACGAGCTACAGTAGCCACACGTGTGAGACACCCCACGACTCTAAACCAATTGGCCTTGCTTCTTCTCATGCTCCACATGTGTGTGTCGCTATCTAACATGAACTGAACCACTTCTTGACCCAATGGCGGTTCGGACCGGGCAAGCCGAGCCGTAACAATGCGCATAGCCGTATGGCGCAATATGTCCTGTTGTGCCGGGCCTAATGGGCGAACATAGTGCATTCTAGGAAGCATTGGAGTGGTATAGGCTTGAATTAAACTTAACCATGATGAACATGAAAATCTAACTGCTATCTCAATCTCTCCCATTTTCTTAGCTCCACTAGGCAGGAGCACAGTTAGAGAGTGAGAATTCAGGTACACCCGATTAGCATCCAATGTTGACAAGCGTATTCTAATTTTCCCAACTCGTATATCCTTGCCTGGCTTCCCTGCTTCATCACGGTTGTATCTTCCATTATCAAACACACCAATAGTAAGCACAGTGCATGGATCATATACGTCCCATGTATATTGCTCATTCCACCGTGGATTAAATCTGTCAAGTATCGAACGGGTGCGAACCCACTTGGGCCCGTACTTAGCAACCACATAAGCATCCGTAGTGCCACGTGTACCATCTTTAGTTTTAACCGGAAGCAGATTAGCAGCTCCTCTAATCCCCACTTCTAATAATCCAATTGGAGGCTTTGCTAATTGTTTAGCTGCAGCTCTAACATCACTGGTCACGTGAGCTGCCTCATCAAGCACATGATAGCCGCCTTCTAAACATACTCTCACGTGTATTCTCCCAGTGTACGGCTTGTTCTCGTCACCAACTAAATTAAACCATCTTGATTTCAGCTCCGTACGATCATCAGTACGCCGCTCGATGCTTGCCATCTGTATTTTGGCATTTCCCACAGACTGCCCGTGAGTCACATCTTCTACTGTCACTACCAAAAATGGCTCAAACGGTTCAGCTGCGACAAAAACCAAATCCTCGTTCCAAGTAGGATTTGCTGAGCTGGATGAGCTAGAGCCGACAGAAGTCCTGCACGTTTTAAAAACCTGTGCGCCAAGCTGAGCTTTCACATACAGCTCAGGACTCCGAGCCTTAGCTTCGGTTGTCGAAGATAACTGCAAATCTTGGGTCTGGATAACCGTTAATCTCAGATACCAAAGTTTAGGCGACAGATACACTTTAGCTCGGGTCTCAGGTATTAACCCACCCGAATCCGACTGCCAAGCCTCTTGAAACGCTTCATCAGCCTGAGTACCGAACCAGACAGCAAGCATGACGTCATTTCCCGGCGAATTCTCCGATTCTAAACTGTACCATTGAGGAGCTAAAGGACTATCAGGTGGCACACGTTTTGGTACTTCCTGCAAATCAAACGACACCGTACCTAAACTGCTCTCTGTTTTCTCCTCGTTCTCTTTTTTCTCTTCTGCCCACACAGAAACCTCCAGAGAAGACGAGTTCAATCCTTCTTTATCGAAAGCAAACACTTGATCCCAATCTTTATCGGTCTGACTTTTGGTTTTGATGCTATGCGTCCCGATCACAAGCTTTGCATAAATTGAAGCATTGGATTCAGTGTTTGATCTTTTGGCTTTTACAACTCGAACATAAAGAAATGGCATGCGATCCACCAGGTCATAAGCGCTGCAACTGCGATCACTTGATAGGGACTGTAGTTCGAGGTTGCTGATGTTGAGATCAGATGTTTTCCCCGTGTCTGCTGCCTTACTATCCTCCTTCTGCTGTGTGGTTTTTTCATTGTGTGCCAATGGTGGAGAATCCACCTCTGCCGGTGGTGGTGGTTGTGGTGGATTCTCTGCCTCTGGCTTTTTCTCCTCCTGCTGCGGCGGTGGATTTGGCTTCCCCTCTTCTTTTTTATCTTCAGCACTTGCTTCAGCATTTTTTGCCTCTTCTATTTTCTCTTCAGTCTTCTTCTCCTCCTCTTTCTTCTCCGCTTCCGGTTTCGCTTCACTCTCACGTGGTTTCTCCTCCACTGGAGTTACTGCCGGTGGAGCAGATTCTTTATTTTCAGCTGGCGCAGCTGGTGGATCTTCATCAATGTAATAAACTTTCAAGCCAAGCTCTCCTTTAATCTGTGAAAAAACGCTCCGCTTCTCCAACGGATAATACACAAGAGTCTCGGATCCTGATTTAACAAATCCACTACCAGCAATCTTCACTTTACCAAGAAAAGTACTCCTTTTACCAGTCTTTTTATCATTATAAATATTAATCTCTAAGATTTCAGTAGCCATTGACTGAATATCATGTACCAGAAATTCAAGCTTTTCATCCCATTCAGGATTAAGATCTCTGAACTTTGTTTTGGTTCTCCGCCGCTGGCCGTCGTAGTCAACGATAGCGTAAGCACTAGCCGTGCCCTGGCCGTCTTTCGGCATCAGATTCCTGGCGTTGCAGACTTCAACGATCAGCTTTCTAGTGCATGATTCTGCCATTTGTCTTTGTTGTTTTATGTTTAAATCGGTGATTTTGAAGAGGAAATTAGAAATAGAAGTAATGTTGTTGGAGAGGAGAAGAAAAAAAGCAAAGAGAGTGTCTGCTGATATTGATATGAAATTTTTTGAGTAAAAGTGAGGGCAAGTAACGGTGTTTTTAAAAGTCATCAAGGGAGCGTGGACACGTCAGCAAAAACACGTAGGACAATAGGGAACACGTGGACGGGATATTTTTTGAAATAAATTTTGAGGTTGGTCGAGATTTCAGAACTCAGAGCGTGCCTGGTGCTGATTTTTTTTTGTTTTTGTGATAATTTTTTATTTAAGGCTCTGAGTTAAACATGGTAAGTGTTTTACCCGTTAATCACCAAGTTGATTTGCAATTATCTACTTGCTTTTGTTCTGTGTGAGTTTAATGATTTGGTAAATTTTTAGTATTGAAATTGACAGAGGTGGAATCATGAAGTTACTGCATCGATTCATTCTTTAGCAGTTAGTCAAATGTAATGATAATTGTATTTGTGTGGAAAGAAGAGGGAAGCATGCAGCAGCAATTGCATATTTAGTGCATAGTTCTTGTGTGCTTTTTTAACCTTTTAATACCTTTTTTTTCAGCATCGTAAAATTAAATTGTAGAATATAAAATCTAACACTCATAAAGAAAAGTTAGTTTTGATGGAAAATTATATCCAATTAATTTGAATTCAACTGAAAAAAACTACGAAATATTATAAAAATTTACCTTAAGAATTTTTAAATAGAGATATATTCAGGATTTAAATTTGAAATCTTAAATTAAATTAAAAGAGTTGTTTGTAAATTCATTTTTTGTTTTTATTATTTTTTTCTTTTTTGAGCTGTACCATGTTGGTGAATTAGATAGGCATAAATTAAAGTTGGTAGTTACCATGTATAGTTAATATAATGCTGCAGTAGATTCTCAATTGATCATTTGGATTGTAGTTTAATACTTCATGTTTAATAAAAGACAGATCAATGTAAGTGACCACTTGAAAAATGAAAAAATCTCTGCACAAAATGAACGTTGCTCTTGTGCTTATTTGATGTCAGATACACCGAAAGAAGATTAAAGAAAGGCTGCTCCACATGATGTGCAATAAATTATAATGCTCCGGCATAATGGACAGCAACGTGCAGGATCTTTTTCTTGTTTTCTAATATTGCTGATTTTGGTCTTGAGTTAATTTAATTAATGTTAATTACATTTACATGTGATTAAGCACATACTAAAAGCAGAAATTGTCCTTGGATTTAAACGTTGCCATTGTAGTTTGTATCATTTTGTTTTATTTAATAAAAAAAATATAAGATTTAGAGTGAGGTAAAACAATTTATGAACTATTTTAAGTAATCACAAGAGTTAAATCATTTTGAAAAAGAATTTTTGAGGAGGAAGATTATCTTTTTTCAAGTTTAGAAATCAATGGAGAAATTTGACCTAATGTACTTTTGTTGCCTTCATTGGTAGGATGCTCGATAGTTGGAGGTTGTAAGGTACTCTGGATTGCTTTAAAAAGTTCAGGAGTTTTTGTGATTGATTCAATACATTGTTGGATTTGAATAGCTTTATTTATGTTAACTATTTCGGATTTTTCTTGGTTAACTATATTGAACGATGACTTTATTGACTTAGCAACAGAAAGAGAAAGGGGAACAAAAGTATTAACTTTATTTTTATCTTTCTCTTTCTTTTTACGAACCATATTTATCTGTTTTGTAAAAATTCTCCAGTCAGAAAGTCTGGTAGAAAATTAACATCTCCTTTAATAAATTCTATATCAAAATAAAAAATACTCAAAATAGTTTGCCATCTTGCAAAAATTTATTTTGATTTAATATTTTTAATATCTTTTTGTAAAACTTCTATTGCAGATTTACAATCAATGCAAAGTAAAAACTTTTGATTTAATAAATCTGATTGAAATTTTGATATGCATGTGACAATGGAAAGAGCTTTTTTTTTTTGACACTTGAGTAGTTTTTTTGTATATCATTCCAGTGACCCGAAGTGTACTGAACTACTACTTCCTTATCATCAGAAACTTGTTTCAGAATACCACCATAGCCTAACTTATTATCATATGTTTCTACAATCTTAGGGAGTTTTGGATCAGCTAAATGGAGGCAAGGAATTTCAAGAATATAGGACTTTATCTGCTTGACAATTTTAGTGTGTTCATTAGCCCAAGGGACTGGATTTTTCTTTAATCTGCATAGGTTTAGCGATCCTATTGATATTAGGACAAAAATTTAACACACAATTAAGGCTTCCTAAAAACCTTTGCAATTGGACTTTATTAAGAATTTTGTTAGGGAACTTTCATCTAGGAAATTTTTTAAGAAATATAGAAAATTCTCCAAGAGAAAGGACCCTAAAGAAACTTACTATAAAAAACCTTATAAGGAAACCTCTAAGAAGAATAAAGTTGATGAAGCCAAGAAAACTAGTATGAAAGATGTTACCTACTACAAATGTGGCAAGAAGGGACACATTTCTAAATACTGTAGGGTTTCCAAGAAACTTCAAGAATTAGATTTAGAAGAAGAAACCTTAAACAGACTTGCAGCCCTTCTTAAAGAAACTTCTGTGTTTGAAACGAATTTCACAGAGTTTATGATGCCCAGGATCCTAATTTCTTAGGCAAGCACAGAGTATACGTTTTGCTACTTAAGATAAGAATGGAAAATAAATAAGTTTATAAGTAAAACTTAAAATAAAATAAAACTTTTAAAGACATAAGATATAGAAAATTAACTTATAAAAAACTTTATTAATCTAAGTAAAGGGAAAATACAAGAGTTCTTTATCTAAAATGAGCAAAGAGAAATATATAATATATATTTTGTTAAGTGATAAATTTTACAGAAATCTTTTACAAAGAGTGAGGGAACTATATGAAAGCTATTTCTAAAATATTTCAAATGTGCTCTCAAGGGAGAAGGGGCATCCTTATATAGAGAGTCTTCAAGTGAAGAGCTAGAATCATTGGAGAGCAAGAGAGCCAATGTCTAAAAGAGTAGTGGTAGGTACAATAATTCCCAAAGCTTTAGTGGGTGAGGAATAGTATATTGTCTGCCAATATTTTTCATCTTGTTTGCCAATAATTCCTTATTTATTTGAATCTTTTCTTTTTAGTAGTGATAATCCCATATGGTCTTGGAAGTGGAATGAGGGACCCTAGCCTTATGGTAAGATAGAAGAGAGGGGGACAGAGGCAGTTGGTAGAGAAAAATATTTGACAAAGTAGTCAAATTTTCCTGATGGTTGCTTGAGAAGATATTAAGGAGAAATATTCTTGAAATATTCTTCTTCAATCTTAGCAGTTGTAAGGAGAGCACTGATATTAGATTTTTTAGTAAGGAAACTGGATTGTACCTGAGATTGGGCACAAGAATATTCAAGGAAACCATGCTTCTTTAGCCATCCAGTGACTACATCTTTGGAAATCTTTTATGGAATTTTATATGAGTTCCACCATTTTACTTTGAATCTCCTTTGAAGAACAATAATTTCTTCATTTATATAGACTTCAAGGTACCATTATGAGACTTAAGGAACAAAGAATTTAGAACAATAGAAACATAGAAGGGTGAACTTTTTCTCTAGAGGGGAAGGCTTATAGTGAGAGAAAAAAAGGTTAAAACCTTGACGAATATCAGGGGGAAGGATATCAGGTATTGGACCTTAATTATTCCACCATCTAGTGAACCATGTAGGTAACTTGGTGATTCAGCATGATCACTAAGGAAAAATAACCATGTGTGGGAATTGTAAGAATTTTAGATTAAGAAGGTGTTAAACCATGCTTGTCCATAGTCCCAATATAGGAATGAATGGTAAAAGTCTAATTTAGAATTAAAATTGAGAGGGAAGGCTTTTGGTTTAAAGAGGTCTTGTCCCCAATCAAAGGGATGGAGGACTTTGAGAATTTTACAGGTAGAATAAGAAGGTTTGGTGTAGCCTTTATGATAAAAGTGTTTGAATTCAGCAGAACCAGTGAATTCAAAAATCATATGATAATACTCTTGGGGTTTTAAAAGATCTTAAGGTTTAAAAAACTAGTCCTTTGAAAAATGATTTTGCATTGTGATAAAAGGATCTTTATGATAAAAAGCATCTTCAATAGTTAAAATATTATGGATAGAATTCGTTATTATAAAATCAGAAGATGGAAGTTTAGATTGAAATAAAACAATTTGTGAACTACTTTGAGTAATCAAAAGAGTTAAATCATTTTGAGAAAGGATTTTTGAGGAGGAAGATTCTCCTTTCTTAAGTTTAGAAATCAGTGGAGGAGCGTTACCTAATATACCTTTGTTGCCTTCAATGGTAGGATGCTCGATAGTTGGAGGCTGTAAGGTATTTTGGATTGCTTTAAGAAGTTCAGGGATTTTTGTGATTGATTCAATCCATTACCAGATTTGAATATATTTATCTGTGTTAACTATATGAGGTTTTTCTTGGTTAACTATATCGAACCATGACTTTATTGGCTTAGTGGCAAAAAGAGGAGGGGGAATAGAAGTATCAAATTTATCTTTATCTTTCTTTTTCTTTTATGAATCACCTTTCTCTATTTTGTAAAAATTCTCTAGTCAAAAAGTCTGGTAGAGAATTAGTATATCCTTTAATAAATTCTATATCAAAATCAAAGACACTCAAAATAGCTTGCCATCTTGCAAAAATTTGTTTTGATGCAATATTTTGAACATCTTTTTATAAAACATCTTTTGCAGATTTACAATCAATGAGAAGTAAAAAATTTTGATTTAATAAATTTGATTGAAATTTTGATATGCATGTGACAATGGAAAGAACTTCTTTTTTGATACTAGAGTAGTTTTTTTGTGTATTATTTCAGTGACCCGAAGTGTACTGAACTACTACTTCCTTATCATCAGAAAATGGTTTTAAAATACCATAATAGCCTAACTTACTAGCATATATTTCTAAGATCTTACGGAGTTTTGGATAAGCTAAATAGAGGCAAGGAATTTCAAGAATATAAGACTTTATCTGTTTGACAATTCTAGTGTGTTCATCAGTCCAGGGGACTAGATTGTTCTTTAATATGTCATGTAGAGGTTTAACAATCTGATTGATAATAGGACAGAAATCTAACACATAATTAAGGCTTCTTAAAAACCTTTGCAACTGGACTTTATCAATAATTTTTTCAAGGAACTTGTTTCCAAATTATAAGAATCTTTTAATGGGGACATTAGTACCACAACATATATAATGTCCTAAGAATTTGACTCTAGTCTAAAAGAGAGATATTGTGAGCGACCTGGTGCATTCTTTTTTTTTATGTTTTTGTTATTGGTTTTTCATTTTTGAGGGACATGGCAACTTTACTGAATAGAGACAAGTGATTGGTCTCAGGGGGATAAAACGCTATTAATTTTATGGAGTCACCACCCAATTTTTAGAAAATCAAGAAAAAAAGAGATAACATCAGGTCACTCAGTAAGTATTGTCCCTAGCAGAGATTTTCAAGTTCAAGAGATCGCATATACTTTTTGACTATTTCTCATTATACGATATTCGATGTATAGCTACCGCAATACTTTAGTTTCAGTAATGACAGTATATATAACATTTACAATAGATCAGGTAGTATAGGATAATAAAGCTGAGAGTTTTATTACATAGCTTTCTTAATGAAATACATATGAAAAGAAAAAGATTACGAAAATGTAAATCTAATATTATTAATCTACAAGGATAACATAATCATTCACACAACTTATGATAGGATGATCATGCTTGCAGTGATTATTTATGCTATGATGATGAATAATGAAAATATAAAGGATGCATGAGGTCATCACCAGATTGAGAGAATGATGACTCTATTTCAGGGCATGAACTTTTCACATTATTGATATTTATGATGTAATTTCATGATTTCAAAAATAGAGGATGCAGAGTGATGATGTAAAATGAATATAATAACGTATATATTATTCACACAGCATGCAAGATTGCCAGTCTCATCACACAAGCACAACAACATCCTCAAATGTTGGCGATAGTAAGATAAAATGCAGTGCAATAAAGTAAATGTGCTAAAATGATTGTGTGGTCCTCAGACTTGATCAGATTGACTCTTGAGTGTGTGTGTGTCTTCATTTGCTTCCCCTTCCAAAATAGGGTGTAGAGGGGTTTATTTATAGGAAAAAATGTATCGAATAGGGTGGTGTAGGTGTGGTCATATGCATGTGAGGGTATTTGTGCACGTGGCCATGCTAAGTGCGTGTGGTCATACACTTGGCGCTTAGCCATGCGCGTCTGTGCGCTTCCTGAGTTCTATGCGCACTATTTTGGGGTTGCTACCTATGGTTTTTGGACCTTCTAAACATGTTTCTAAAGTTTGTTTTGCCAAATTCGGCTTTAATTTTAGCATATGACACCTAAGGGTGTTTTATGCACACTTTAAGCAATACGCGTTGATACCCGAGTTATGTTGGACCATTCCGGGACCACTTCTAAAGGTTTTGGAGCCTTATGGATGTGTTTCCAAAGTTTATTTTTTTAAAATCAAATTTTATTTTTTCACAAACCTGGGTCCTGGTCTAACGAAATATGCATTGGCACAATGAGTTGGATATTTTGAGAGGAGTTTTCTAAAAATAAACCTCTCATTGTTGATACAGTAATGCTACAGTGATTTGTCATGTTAAAGATATTATTTTGATGGTTTGGAGTAAGATATCCTTATAATGAATTTTCCTAGCTCTTCTTCTTTTATAAGATGTCAAGTTTTTTGAAGAAAGCAGTGCACGCGCAATGTCTTTAAACAGATGATGTCCTCACTAGTGTACTTTTATGTGAGTTTGGTGCATATATTATGCTCAAATGGAAGTTTAGGACTGTAGAATTGAGTGTGCAAAGTCTCGAAGTGCATATAAAACCATAGAAGAGCATATGGAAGGGGGAAGTGCACGTGACTACACATGGGGAGCACATGATCACGCACTTGTGCACATGGTCACACACTTCCCCCCCCCCCCCCTCTATGCTTATTTAAGTGGTCGTTTTGGAGGTCTTGGGATGCTTCATCCGGATTTCTTTGAGTGTTTTCTGACTTTTCTTGACCTTTTTCTTATTTCAAGTGCTTTTTGCTTATGTATTTCCATTTTCTTTTGCGTAAAATGGAACTCCCCAACATTCTTGAGGGTTTGGAGGACATTTTTATTAATGTTGATGTTGATCTTAAGGGTGACTTTGTAGAGGCTATTAGAGCTGGGACATCCGCAGCTGGGACTAGCATATCTGGTGCTCATAGTTCTTAGCCTTCTAGGCTTTCTCGGGGAGATCCGATCTATTACGACCCAAAACAAGGGCCATGACCGGCACTAGGGAACATGAATTCTTTCGAATCTGGAACCCGTAGCAAGCCTTTAAAACAAAATAAAAGCATGCAATAATAATAAAAATAAATATAATATCTCATAGCGGAAATAAATCTCATAAATAAAATAAAATAATAATCCACCGACAAATATAATAACACAAATCCATCTTATATATATATAAACTTTTAATACAAATCTCAGTTCAAATCTTTAAAATACAAATCTCATACAAACATGATACATAAATCCCACAACTTGACTATAGCTACTGCAGTGTCTAGAATATAAAATAAAATCAAGAAAGCAGTTTATATAGTAAAGCCGGGGCAGAAGAAATTCAACGTAAGGGTCTATTACTGAGGTCTAAAGATGAAGACTCTCCTGAAAAATAGTCAACGGAGGGGAGTCAGACCTTACTGAGTGAATTGTTATAATATATATACATGCATAGTTAAATGACAATGCACACATTCAATAATATATATAATAAATATATATACAGGCAAAATCACATAGATGTAGCAAAATCATTTTATATTATATGAAAAATAATAATCGTTTATGAAGGATCAAATAGAACCCTAAATAATCGCAACCTCAAAAAGTGTTAGACAACACTCTAGCCATACAGACTCACTTATTCCAAATAAATTCACTTATTCCATTTGGACAGTAGACTGGCCCTGAGACATTAAGTCAACCGAGCTCCAGCAGTCTGACTATGAGTGTGATTGGCCCCGAGACACTTGGTCAATCGAGCTCCAGCAATCACACTCTCAAATCACATCTCACATCATATAAATCAATCCGATCAATATCCACAAATAGGTTAGTGATATAACCTAAATTCTATCGTCGTACCGGTACGTACTCAATCCTAGTGCTGTCCACTAGGTAGCATGTTCTATTGATATCCTTCATTTATATATAAAATATACATTCATAAAATAAATGATGCATGACATTAATTAAAATAACAATATAAACCATATATATACTAGAAATATACCAAAAATAAACTAAGTATATTTTGTCACGACCCAAAACAGGGGCCATGATCGGCGCTAGGGAACGGGAATTCTTTCGAATCCGGAACCCGTAGCAAGCCTAAAAATAAAATAAGCATGCCATAATAACAATAAAAATATAATATGCAGCGGAAATAAAAATCATAATATCATTTTTCCATATCAACTGGATTTAAACTAAATCTCATCTCATCACATAGTTGTATATAATCTTTAATACAAATCCAGTTTCAATATAATACATCTCTTTAAAATAAAGTACATAAAATCCAATACTTTAATTTACAACTACTGCAGTGTCTAGATAAAATAAATAAGACTCAAGTAGACAATTTACATAAAGAAGCCGGGGCGGAAGAAATCCGGCGTATCGACCTACTACTGAGGTCTGAGGAAGTTGACTCTCCTGAAAAATAGTCAACGGAGGGGAGTCAGACCTCACTGAGTGAATTACTATAATATATATACATACACTCTAAATGACTATGCATACAGTCAATAATACATGTCTAATATGTATATATACAGGCAATTCATATAGATGCAGAAAAATCGTTTTTATATATTTTATCTGAAAATCATCTTTTATGAAGGATCATATAGAACCCTAGAATATCGCAACCTCAGAAAATAGTGTTAAACAACACTCTAGCCATACAGGCTCACTTATTCCAAATATATCCACTTAATCCATTTGGACAGTAGACTGGCCCCGAGACACTAAGTCAACCGAGCTCCAGCAGTCTGACTGCCAGTGTGATTGGCCCCGAGACACTTGGTCAACCGAGCTCCAGCAATCACACCCACAAACCACATCTCACATATCAATAATCATAATCAAATCAATATCCACAAATAGTTAGTAATATAGCCTAAAGCTATAGGCGTACCGGCACGTACTCGGTCCTAGTGCTGCCCACTAGGTAGCACGTTCTATTGATATCCTTCATTAATAATATAAATCATTCATTCACAATAAATGATGCATGAATGTAAATGAAACAACAATATAAACCATATATATACCGAAAATATACCAAACATAAACCAGGTATATTTTGAGTATATATATGTCAAATAAATCCAATCAAATCATGAATTAAACTAAAAATATGTTTAAAAACATTTTAAATATATTTTATTAACAAAACATGTATATAATTTATTATATACCAAAAATATACCAAAAATATACTTGAATATAAATCACATTATTTATGCATATTCAGTCAAAATAAAACATGCATTTTCTAAATCATGCATCCTAAGCATATATATATAATATAGTAACTCACCTAATGCGCTCCACGAGACAGGTCCGACGGGCCTGGTCCACTAGCCCTCGGTCTCGGCGCAACTAAACAAGCAATAAATAACCGACATTAGAATAAACCTAACAGAAATCCTAGAATTCAATCTAGAGTATTAAACACAAAATCGAAAATTAGGGTTCGACTGGATATCACGTTTTACGAGAATTCTATCGAAAATTCGATAGAACCTCCCCTGTAAAACGGACATCTCTCTACTCAAAAGAGTAGAGCCGACCCTGCAAAGAAATACACTTCGAAAAACGAGCTCAATACAATCAAAATCCCACGGTCGGACTCCAAACTACAGTCCACCGACCGGGGTCCACAAACACAGAATAATTCCAGATATACCGAAAATATCCTTAAATCACAGAAATACATTTTATAGGTAAAAATTACATAATTAACCTTGAAACACTATAAAAACCGATTAAAACTCATTTTATTAGAAAAACCGTATATTATATATATAATTGAAAATAATTCCCGAAAAATAGTTTTAATTAGTTAAAAATACTAAATAATTTGTAGAAATCATTTTTATACCTTAAATAAATATTAAAACCAATTAAATTACATTTTTAGACAATTTAGGGTAAAATTACCAAAATACCCCTATATATATAAATATACTTAAATTACTTCAAAAATTCACCAAAAATCATACAATTACCCAAAATTAATTTTCTCAACATATTTATCAATAATATCAATATTTAAACTCAATTAACCAATTAAATTCAATTTAAAACACAATTAACCTAATTTTCCAAAATCACCTAAACTTCAATAATTAAAAATAAATACTTAGAAGTTCATAAAAATTCCAAATAAATTCCTATAATTCATTTCAACACCTAATTTAACCATAAACTCCAATTTCATAATTTAAATAATTAATTTCCGAAAATTAGAAAATAATATTAAAATATTCAAAAATACCCAAAAATCCAAAAAATCTCCAAAAATTCTACAAAAATTCATACATGAAGATTAAGCTACTAGGAACAACATTTATGAAGGAATTTTCCATGAATCAATCAATTCGAAGCTCAAAAAAATCGAAAACCCTAATAGGCCAAAATTTACAAATCGAAAACTAAGCAATTCTAGACCATTTTAACTAAAACCAAAGCTAGAATCACACTCACCGGAGCTCAAGGAGAAGAAAGAGACCAGCGGTATCGAAAACGGTGGCCGGAATCGGCGTGATCGACGGTGGGTTGATTTTCGGCTTCTCCGGCCAAAATCGTTCTCCCGACGTCGGAAACGGCCTCCACAGGCGGCGAAACTGGTCGGGGAAGATGGTGGCACACCGGACGGCACACCCACGGTGAAGGAACGGCGTGACAGACGCCTGGACGGTGAAGGAACGGTCGGAGAAGAAGAAGGAGACTCGGGGGCTAAAGTGTAATTTGGCAAACTTTTGTAATTTTGACAAATATATGTATATATATATACTTTATACTATATATTAAAATAATATTAAATTACACACATCAAATATACACCACACACATAAAAATATTAATATTTTAATAATTTATACCAAATAAAATTAATTAAATAACAATTAAAACAATTAAATACTTAATAAAATATTAGGGTATAATAAACCCTAATTAAATACATATACACACACAGGCTTTATTTAATAATTTAAAAATATGTATGAGTTCATGCAAGTCCGTAAATACATCTAAAATAATTAATAATAAATTGTTTACGTGAAAATTTCCCCGAAAATGCAAGTCCCGGGAAAATTTTACGTAAAACACTGTAAATAATATACCGTAATTAAAATAGGTTTTAAATACATATTAACTCGTAAAAATATCACATATATATTCAAAATTATTGACACTGCATATCCCGGTACAGTGTAAAAAAAATATTTTTAAAAACACGGGATATTACATATTTCGAGTATATATACGTCGAATAAATTCAGTTTAATTATAAAATAAACTATAAATATACTTAAAAAAATATTTTAGGTATAATTCAATAATCAAACATGCATTTAATTTACAATATACCTAAATATACCTAAAATAAACCTAAGCAATTATTAAACCATTTATGCATATTTTATAAAATAAAACATACATTTCTAAAAATATGCATCCTAGAACACGTATATATAAGATAACAACTCATAGTTATTGCGCTCCTCGAGACGGGTCCGATGGGCCTAGTCCACTAGGCCTCGGTCTCGGTGCAACTAAATAAACAAATGACAATATGAAATCAGAATAAGTCTAATGTAATTCTAGAGACTCGATCTAGAATACTAAACACAGAATCAGAATAGGAATTCGACTGAATATCATGTTTTATGAGAATTCTACCAAAAATTTGGCAGAACCTCCCTAGTAAAATGGATATCTCTTTACTCAGAAAGTAGAGCCGGTCCTGCAAAGAAACACACTTCGGAAATAAACAGCCACACAACCCCTCGGTCGGACTCCCAAACTATAATTCTACCGACCGAGGTTCACAATTCACGAGATATGCACATAACACATTAAAATTTCAAAAATACAAAAAATACCCTTTATAAATCAAAATATAGCAAATTAGAAATTTAAACACTAAACATAATTATTTTACCGATAAATACATAAAAACCCTAATTTTAATAAAATAGTATTAAAAATCCATAATTCTTGATAAATTCATAAATATTCACCAAAATACATTCTATAAATCCAAATTACTTAATTAACTCTAAAACATATTAAAAATCGATAAAAACTCATTTATTTAGAAAAATAGTATATTATATATAATTTGAAAATAATTTACGAAAAATAGTTTTAATTAGTTAAAAATACTAAATCATTTGTAGAAGTTATTTTTATACCTCAAATAACTATTAAAACTGATTTAATTATATTTTTAGCCAATTTAGTGCCAAATTATCAAAATACCCCTACTATATATAAATTCACTATAATTATTCAAAAATTCACCAAAAATAGTATAATTACTCAAAAATTAATTTCTCAACATATAATTCAATAATATCAATAAGTATACTCAATTAACCAATTAATTTCAACAAAATACATAATTACCCTAATTTTCTAAAAATCACATAAACTAATTAAATTCACAATAATTATATAAAAATCATAAAAATTACAAATAAATTTGTAAAATTCATTTTAACACATATAAACACCATAAATTACAATTTCATAATTTAATTAATTAATTTATGAAAATTAGAAAATATTAATAAAATAATAAAAAATTCACAAAAATCAAAATAATTCCCAAAAATTCTACAAAAATTATAGAATGTAGATTGAGCTACTAGGATCAATTTTTGTGAAGGAATTTTGCTTGAATCATTAAAATTGAAGCTCAAAAAAATCAAGAACTCAAGTTGACTGAAATTGAAAATTGGAAACCTAGGAAAATCTAGACCAAATCAAGTGAAACCAAGTTTAGAAATGCACTGGCCGAAGCTCAAGGAAGAGATAGAGACTGGTGGCACTTCAAATGGTGGTCGAAAACATGCTAATCGGAGTTGGAGTCAATTTTCGGAATCTAGGGGAAAAATCGATCAAACAATGCTGGAAAAGGGAGCTTCAGGTGACGGAGTGGGCTGGAGATGGAGGAGGACGGCTAAGAGGCACACCAATGGCAAGAAATGGAGGTTGCAATCACCGGAGAAGGATGGGGGATGTTGAGAATGAGGGAGATGGTGTCGATGGCAGTTTGGTAATTATGGTAAACTTTTGTTTTTGTAAAGTATATATGTATATATATGTATATATATAACTTTAATTTATATAATAATAATATATGAATATTATATTCACAATATTCATTCACCACACACATAATTAATAATATCTATATACATATACATATATATACACATATTAATTATTAAAATTATATAATATAAATTTAATTAAAATAAACCCTAATTTATTTAAATGTGCATATATGCATGTATATGTATATATTTTAATATGACACTGAAAATTGTGCATGGACTCATGCAAATTCACAAAATCATCTAAAATAATTAATATTTATTTATTTAAGTTTTAATTTCCCCGAAAATAAAACTCTCGAAAAAATTTTACGTAACATACTTAAAATAATTAAAAATGACTTTAATAAATAATAAACTAATTAAATAATAAAAAATTATATAAAAATTATTAACACTGCATATCCCGATGCGGTTTAAAATTATTTAAAAACTCGGGATATTACACGATCCCCATTGTTTATAGCTTAAAGACTTACACTTAGGTGTGTCATCGTCGTGAGGTAGTTTCATCTTTGTCCTTATTTTTTTGAACTTTTTCGTTGGTTGCTTTACTGTTTATTTTTACTGTATAAGACTTTTGTATTTGTAGATTTATAGCTGTTGTTGTAACTATCTGTCTAACTTTATTGTAGATGTTAATATTGATAGCTCTTGCTTTATTTTATTTTTATGATTGTCTGCTTGTCATGATACTTGTCTTTTCAACCTTTATTATTATTTTGATCCTGTTAAGTGATAGAGAGAGATGTGTTAGTATTTAGTAGTTGTGTAAATCTTTGATAGCGTACCTATTACTTATAGCCCCGTAGGCGTGTCACTGTACTACCTGGTAGTTTCAACAGGGTCAACATGTACTATCAGGTCTCCTAATGTGCATGAAGTAAATAGTTACTGAGAAGGGCTTCGACGGAGTGATTGCTGCACTATCTTACAACTCATATGCATCGAGTCAAATTGCTATGTATGCATTAATAGAGCGGTGGATGGACACAATGCATACTTTCTATTTGCCTGTCGGGGAGATGATTATTACCCTGTTGGACTTTACTGCTATTATGGGCTTGAGCTTTTCTAAAGAGCCTATTCCTTTTAATGATGAGGAGTATTCCATTGCTATGGCGAGGAGGTGTCTCATGAGGGGTTTGCTTGCAGTAGTCACTCCTATGAAGTCTGATTGCTCGTATTTCACTTGATACATGGATTTTGTTTCTTTCGTATGGGCTTTGTATAATGGTGGTCTTGGCTCAATGAAGCAATTGGCCCATTTCTTTTTATTTTATTTACTGAGTGCTATTATCTTCCTGAACCCTTCGGGTGATGGGTGATATGTGATTGTTACCTGTCTTGAGCGACCTGGATGGCTTACCGAGATATTGTTGGGGCACTGCTACCTTTGCTCATATGTACTCGAGGCTTGACGTAGCATGCCGAGGTGGCTTGAGGATCTACAAATGTTTATTTGTGCTAGAGATGAGTAGGAATTTTATTATTTGTTGTCTTGCTCTTAGTTTTTTTATGTATAACCCTCTGATTTTGATAGATCTAGGCATATGAGTTCGAGGTTCTCCCTCATCCATCCATCGAGCAATTCTAGAAGGATGGCTTCCCTCATTATTCTTGCTGGATCAGGAAGACTACAGATTTGATCAAGGATTGCATGGTATCAGGTATGTCTAATTTCTATTTTGCTAGTTATTCCTTTCTTTGGGATTGTTTTTTTATTATTGCCCTTTGAGCATATCTTTCTTCGCTAGTGGGTGGCGAGATCTCATTGAATAACAAATATGGTGGTTGCATGGCAGTTGATACAGAGACGAGTGTTACTTTTTGGCATTATCGGCAGGGTGTGTTATGTTACTTTTTGGCATTATCGGCAGGGTGTGTTATTTGGGCAGCGAGTCCATCATTGGTGGGATGGCCCATACTGTCAGTGATATGCACTAGGTCAATCATTATGACCATGTTTTGAATTTATCATTTTATTTAATAAAGAGGCATTTTTCATTATCATTTTATGTTATGATAATTACTTGAATAGTCAATTCTTACTAAGGTCATCAAGTATGTGACTTGATAGTAAAACCTTAGATTAAATATGAGTTCTATTCAAATTATCCCTAGTCATAATAATGTATTATGGCTAGTATAGTGTTAATTGATTATTATGTTTTACTAATCATGAATAAGAGATATTAAGTCAACTCATAGGTACTTTTTTGAGAAATAAAGTGCTGGATTGACCCATAATGAGAGTATTACATAGATTATTGTCATAAGTTATTCTTATAACAGTAATATTGGCTTTATCCTCTGACCTTGAAATCACTACAAATTTCTACATAACTACTTTATATTTTGACATAATCTTACTTATCTTTAACCGGATGATAAAATAAGGTGTTGTTGGGTATAAAATGAGTAATATAAGTGATTAAGAAGGAATTTGTCCCTTATTTAATATAAGTAAGATATCTATAGGCCCTTTGATAAAATAGATTCAGGAAAATGCATGGCCATGCTAAATTAAATTAATAAAGAATTATCATTCTCAGCTTATTTAGAATCAATAAATTATATGATTTAATTTTATAAAGATGACATAATTTATGCCTTATATTCAATTAAGATATCATGTGACAAAGGGACTAGAATATTCACTGTATATTAGGTTATGTCGGATTATTAACTTCATATGACTTGGGTAGTCATAATGTCTTGCTAGAGGCCACTTATGACTTGTATGCCTAAATAGAGATTTAAGGCCCACTGCCAACGTCATATGAACCTACAGGGTCACACACTTCGAATAAGCCCAAAACGAATATGGGTTTAACAAACCCAAATAAACTTTATGGAAATAAATAAATAAAATATTTATTTATTTAAGGTAAAGGTTATTTTAAATAAATAGAATATTATTTTTGGTTTAATTTTAAATAAAATCAGAATAAGAATAAGTGAGAAATTACTAAAAGGTTATTTGGTAAGTGAAACTCTAATTTAAATGTCTATAAATATGTTATATTTTCTAGGGTTTTATACACTCTCATTATTCTACCACCAAATTCATTTTTTCTCTTTTAGAAAACAAAACACAAAGTTCTTTTTAATTCTTGATTTGTGAGAAATCAAGAGAAGGTGCTAGCATACAAATATTCATTTTCAAAATCAAGGGTTGTTCGTGTGGACACTTGTGGAGGGCGAATTCTTTTGGAGACATCTCAAATATGAACTACTAAATTAAAAGCTTGAGATAGGGTGTCATTGGAGTGAACCTCCTCTCTTCCTTCCAGATTTCTTGCCTCTTTTACATTTATGGTAAGAAAATGAAAACCCTATATTTAATTAATTAATCAAATTACTTAGATCCAGGTTTAGGTTTGTGATTCAAATTTTAATTTTCCATTGTGTATGGAATCTTGAAACCCAACACATACATGAGGAGAGTTCCCATTCCTCCCCCTAAGGATATGTTCTAGGGTCATGAGCTTTGCGACGATGATCTTATTGCTGTTATAACAAGATTCCCCTCTAAGGGCCTTTCAGAGAGTGATGGTTTGCCTTGTGTTGATGTATTGATCCCTCAGCTAATTG
Source organism: Mallotus nudiflorus (assembly GCA_947683625.1). NCBI lineage: Eukaryota > Viridiplantae > Streptophyta > Magnoliopsida > Malpighiales > Euphorbiaceae > Mallotus > Mallotus nudiflorus. The sequence goes on along the minus strand of CANTUR010001291.1, from coordinate 390,698 downwards.
ATATTGTAGGCACTAAGACCTTTCCTTCTCCTTTTCCTTCTTAGGTAGATGCATCTCATCCCTCAGGTTTGAGGGCTAAGCCATCATACGGGTTGTTGAGAGTTGCTTCTTATGATTCGATAAGCTTTATTCCTATTTTAGTGCAAGCATGTAGCAAACTTTATTAGTAATAAACTGTAATTGACATAGGTTAAGAGAGTTTATCTGCAATGGTGTGGGAGGAGGTCCAAATCCTACTTTGAGGATGATGAGGGCACACTCCACACCGAGGCAACTGCTCATGCTAGTGGTATGGCTTCTAGTAGCACTATCCTTAGGGATTTAATGGTTCAGTTGTCTTTGTCTTTGCTTGGGATGGACATCTTAGGTAGAGCATTAAACTTCAATTTTCCTAGACCTAGCTTGCCTCAGTCAGGTGTTACTCTTGTTAATGCTACCCATGTTCATGTTCTTCTCTTATTCTTGCTTGTGTTTCATTTATTTAGTGAGTGGTGGTTGACTTATTTGCTTGCTTTTGCAGATTCCTGTCTCCTCTTGCCAGTACTGGTATACTATTGTAGGGAGTGCACAATAATGCTTTTTGGAGTTTGCTATTACTCAGAGGGTATGTCTTTTTTATTGTACCTATTTATTTTATGCATATGTTTTATGTATGAGTGTATGATATGCAATGTGTAATGCAGGTTGAGCACCATCTTGCTAGTCGTGAATGGGAGCTGGAGCGGGTAGCTTATCTTGACCGCATTAGTAAGCTAGAGTCACGACTATCGTCCCTTACGACGAGCAATGATGAATCAAAATCAGACAAGGGGGATGCTTAAATAGGATTATTGCTTGCTTTTGATGGTAGCCACTGTTGATGTAGTTATTTTCAGGTTTTCTAGTTAAGTATTTTCTCTCTTCCCTTAATTTTTGCCCTAACTGCCATTTTTAGGTTTTCAACTCAATGAGAAGTCTCTAACTTTTGCCTGAGCTACTGTTTTTAGGTTTTCAACTCAACAGGATGATGATGTTTTTTATGCCTTAGAAGTAGTACTTCTTCAGACAATATGTATTGATAGGTTCGATGAATTCATTACCTTTAGAATCCATTGGCTTGACTGCTCCTTTTGATAGGACATGTTTGACCAGGTATGGGCCTTCCTAGTTAGGTTTGAATTTCCCTCTAGGGTCTAGAACATTCTATTTTATTTGCTTTAGCACCCAGTCTCCTACTTTCAAACTCTTATGTTTTACTTTTTTGTTAAAGGACTTAGCTAGTCGAGCCTAATACAACTGTGTGTGGTATAGAGCCTTGAGCCTTTGGCTATCTAAGAGAGTGAGATTATCGTGCCTCTTTTCAGTCCACTGTACTTCTGGTAATTCATATTCGATTACTATCTGAAGAGATTTGATCTCTGTTTCGATTGGAAGGACTGCTTCTAACCCATACACTGATAAGAAAGAAGTTGCTTCTGTTGAAGTTTTAACTGTCATTTGGTACCCCTATAAGGCATGTGGCAATATTTCTACCCAGTTTCAGTAATTTTTAGTCATCTTTGACAAGATCTTTCTAATGTTCTTGTTTGTAGCTTCAACGGTTATATTCGCTTGTGGTCGGTAAGGAGAAGATATATAATGTTCCACCTTATAGCTCCTTAGTAGCTCTCTAATTTCCTCTTGGAATTAGACATCGTTGTTAGAGATGATATGATGGCGGATCCCATAGTGATAGAATAAGTTTCTTTTGATGAACTTAGCCAATTATTTGGCTTTTATTCTTGCGAATGATTCTACTTTGACCTATTTTGTAAAGTATTCCATTGCTACTAGGATGAATCTGTGCTCATTTAAGGCTGCCAAGTGAAATTCTCTAATTATGTCTAGTCCTCATACTGAGAAGGGCCATAGAGAGATGTAGTGTAGTTCTATTGAAGGTGACTGACATTCTCGTGGATCTTACACTTATGGCATTTCTTTATAAATTTGATGCAGTCTTCCATCATCGTCATCCAGAAAACACCCTCATGTACTTCTTTTACTGCTCTTATAGACTCAGTTTCATCTAAACATCGGAGTTGTAAACCATCTGAGATTCTTTTGTATAATATACCCTGGTGTGATGTGAATTTTGATGCTAGTCATCGAATGACCACTTTGTCTCTTTCATCTACTTGATCAAGATAGGCTCATTCCTTTAGATATCTCTGGATGTCATAAAACCAAGGCTTTTCAGCTGCTTTTGTCTTCACTATTCTATGTTCTTTATGACAAGACTGTCCCGATCTGAGTAGAATGAGGGGCTATATTGGCATTTTAGATGGTCCTTCCCATACTGACGCTAGGGAAGCAAGTGCATTTGCCATCTGATTGTGGTTCCTAAGGAGATGAATGAATTTTCATTTTCAGAAGGACATGGTGAGTAGCCTTAAGTGGTCTAGATAAGGCTTTAAATGTTGCTCTTTTAGTTCCTACTCTTCCATGGCATGATTGATTACTAACATGGAATCTCCGAAGATTTTGACTTCTATGACATCTAGGGTTATTAGTGCTTCTATTTCGATTATGCATGCCTCATATTCTGCTTTATTATTTGTGACTCTAAACTTAAGTTTTTTTAGCAATTGGTACTACTTCACCTTTTGAAGATTGTAATATGACACCAACTCCTGCACCGAACTGATTAACTGCTCTGTCAAAGTACATGCACCATCCTTGGATTTCAATAGCTGAGCTGAGGTCATTTGGGAAGTCTAGTTGGATTTCTTCTGAGTTTGGAATGGGGTTAAGAGCTAGAAATTTAGCCACTGCTCTCCCTTTTACTGCCTTATTAGTAGATATTGCATGTCAAATTCTATTAGCAGTACGAACCACTTGGCAAGTTTCCCCATTAGAGAGGGAGCTTCGTAGAGGTACTTTATTGGGTCCATTTTAGACACGACCTGTATTTTATAAGATTGAAAGTAGTGCCTAAGTTGTTTCATTGTCCATACCATTGCCATATATATCTATTCGACTTGGTTGTACTTCTCCTTATATGGTAACATCTTCTTACTCAAGTAGTAAACTATGTGTTCTGCTTTTGTTTCTCCCTCTTGGGCTAACATTGCACTAATTGTGATCCCTTCAATGGCTAGATACAGGGTTGGAGGCATCCTTGGTTTAGGTGATCTTAAAATAAGTGGGTTAACTAGGTAGCCTATGATCTTGTCAAATGCTAGCTAACACTGTTCGCACCATTCAACCAGCTAATCTTTTTTTAGTAGCTTAAAGATTGGTTCAACTTAGCAATGAATTTATTGATAATTATAGTTTCCTTAAAAACCCTCTGATTTCTTTTTTTGTTCTGATGGCTTTTGCTTTGTCTGCATCCATTTCAATCTCATTTTGACTGACATAATACCCCAACATCTTTCCTAAAGTAACCTTAATTATGCATTTCTTCAGATTTAGCCTAAGACTATACTTTTTGACCCTTCTAAGGAACTTTTCGAGATTAGAGGGTGTTCTTCTTTGGTTCTTGATTTGACTATCATGTCATCGACGTATACCTCCACTTCTTTATATATCATATCTTAGAACATTATAGATGCCATTATCTAGTAGGTTGCCTCCATATTCTTTAGTCTAAAAGGCATTACCTTGTAGTAGTATGTACCCCATTTTGTTATGAAAGTTGTCTTAGCTTTATCGATAATGGCCATTCAGATTTGATTGTACCCAGAGAATCCATCCATGAAGGAGTACATTACACATATGGTGGTGCTGTAAACTACTATGTTTATGTGGGGTAGTGGGAAATCATCCTTCGATCATGCCTTGTTCAGATCTCTATAATCAACGCAGATTCTAACCCTTTTATTTTTCTTTGGTACTGGCACCATATTTGCTAACCATTCTGGATAGTCTACTACCTCTAGGAATTTTGCCTTAATCTGTTTCTCAATGTCCCTTTTCACTAGTTGGGCCCATTATGGTCTAAGTCTTTTTAGCTTTTTCTTTACTAGTTTGCACCCTTCTTTGGGAGGAATGAAGTGTTGAGTAATGTCTTTGTCAATACCAGGCATATCATTATACATCCAAGAAAATACTTTTGAATATTTTATTAAGATTTTTTTAATTTCTCTCATCTCTTTAAGGGTAACATCTTTCAAAATATGCAGAATGCATGGTTCATATTTTGTACCAATGTTAAATGATTTAGTGCATATGGAATGAATGTCAAATATGCTAATGTTTTGATTGATGCAATCCACACTACCTTCAGAAAGACATCAAACAAGTAAGCAAAATCTAATTTCATTATATAACTTTAGAGTTTATTACATCATCATTTTCAAATAAAGAAAAAGTACAAAGATCATCATCAGCAATGTCTTTGAATAGGATGTCATCGATGCTCGATTCAAGGATGGCAACATCTTGGGCATGATTGATAGCTTCACTTTCAGATTCTATCTTTAGGTTTTTCATAAGCTCATAGATGTTAGTCTCAGTGATAAGTGCTTCTCCTTGAGGGTGTCATTGAAGATCTCGAACCCAGTTTCTTAATTTCATTGCTCATCCATTCCTTAACTTATCCTTAATAGACTTAAGTTAAGCTTTCAACCACAAAGAGGTTAATTTTTTAGCCCCAGTATCTTTTTCTAGATCGTACCGTAGACCATTTTTATTGGTTTGTCCTCGAAAGTTAGGGAATTCTATGACTCCAATGTTTCTTCCTCCTAGTCCTGTTCCAGGCAGATATTGCATTTTCTTCATCATAGCAGTAACTTTGAGATCAACATGACCATCATTGATTATAAAAACCTAGAATCCTGGTGGGACCACATTTATATAGGCAATAATGTTATTATTTTAGCAGGGACGATAATGACCTTTCCATTTAGAGGGAACTTGATCTTCTAATGCATAATATAAGGTATGCCCCATAGTGGGTGGAACCAAGGTCTTCCTAGCACTAGGGCAAAAGTCAGAGGGATGTCTAAGATGGTAAATTCTATTTTTAATTCGATATCTCCCATTGTAACTACTGCATTGAAAGTGTCGATGACTGGCTTCTTTGAATCATTGTAGGCTCGTGTGACCACATTGGACTCTTCCAAGTTTTTAACATTCATCCCAAACTTTTGTAGCAACCTCAAGGGGCAAACATTGATGGCATACCCGTCATCTACCATAACACATGGGGTCTTCTTAGTCTTGACAATTGCTTGTATAAAGAGAGGTCAACTGTGGACCTTTCCCCTCGAGGGGTAAATCTTCATTTGAAAAGGTTATTACATTGGAAGGAGCTTTCATTAAGGAGGCTATTATCTCATAAGGTGAGGCATCAGTGGTAATTTTTGCTTCATCTGGTGCTTTGATTAGGGCATCTCTATGCTTCTTAGAGGCCATGAGTGGGTCCCATATACTAGTTTCTCAATATCTTTTGCTACTTCTTAGTATCTTTGTGCTTGAGTTTTCTTGAGCTGTTTGAGGATAATGTCTTTTTCTTTAACCGGAGCTTGATCTTTTGCTACTTCTTTCTCTATAGAGGGTTCCTTCTCTTTCTTAGGAGGTTAATATACCCACCGCTATGAGTTACATGGTTAACTGCTAGTGAGGGCTTCTCAACTGCTTGCTTGTCTGCTTTTGTATTGTTGTTTTGGTCTCAGACAATGATTTAAAGATTATCAGAGTCATACTATATATCTGTCCCCATAATCTACAAGTTTCAAAGATTATTAGAGTCTGTCCCATCTTTATTGTCAAATTCTTCTTCCTACCCAAAGGGTGTTATGTCTTTTAAGAGTGTGTGAGGAGCAAGAGGTGTCGTGTACTTGACTTTGTAGTCGAACTTCCCAAATGGCTAGCCAAGTAGATCCCATACTTCATGGTTATTATTGAGATTTATCTATGTCTGCTTCTTATGAGTAAGGGCAATCAATCACTTTATCGTTTATGGGGAGAGCAGTATCCTTAGCCCCTTTTTGCATCATCAAGTGGGGGAGAAACTTTCGAGGCATTGGAATATATTCAAAGGTAGAAGGACATTGCTCATCTTCACTAGAATCATGAGGCTCAAGAATGAGTTTTAGGGGTTTGTCTTTTGGGGGCTTATCTTGGGTTCCTTGTATGGCTTGAATTGATTTTTCAATAAGGTCTTCTGGTAGATTAGAGGAGATCATGCTGATAGTTGGTGGAGGCATGTTTTGATAGTTTGGGAGAGGATTGGTCTTGATACTAGGTCATTTTTTTGGGTCATTAATTTTTCTAAAGTCAATGTGGTCTTAGATTGCATTTTTTAGGGTTCTACATGTATTAGTGGTGTAGCCAAGTATCTGGTGAAAATGGCAGAATAAGTTTTAGTTAATTTGAGGTGGTAGTGGGTTTGGAAGAGGCCTAGGCTCTTGTGGCTGTAAAAGGTTCTTTTGCTGAAGTCTCTGGAATATTTTGGATAGTGGGAGGTTAAAGTTTGAGAATTTTCTTAGTGATCTGGTCGTATAATAAATGGTGAGCTATGGGTGTTGGGTGGGATCATGTTTATTTCTGCAGTTTGGGTGAAGGTGTTTTGGGTGTTTGGTTGGGTATTATGGTGAAAAGTGTTTCTAGCTTACCGAGGTTCCTCATCCTTAATTCTGATCCTGACCTGATAGAGAGTTCTAAAGTTAGGATAATGAGCAAAGATCATTTATTTTCTGAAGTGTGGTAGTACTCCTTTGATTATCAGCTCTATTTGTTAATCCTCAAGAGGACAATTTCTCTTTTTGACTGCCTTTCCTCATAATCTGGTGACATAATTAGAGAATGCTCCACCAGGTTTTTGCCTTGTGATCTCAAGGTCCTTTCGAGTGATGTCTAACTGAGTGTTGTATTCATACTACTTGATAAACTTTTGAGTTAGCAGTAGCCAATCATTTTTTATTTCATCTTCAAGGTCAAAGAACTATGCCCTCAATCCTTCCTTTAGTGATGGGAAGAAAAATTGAATAATTTATGATTTTGTAAGCTTTGTGGCAGCCATAAAGGTAGTATATTGCCTTAGATGGACCCTCAAATCCCTTGTTCCATCAAACTTAGCAAAGTTTGGTAGCTTAAAATCATTTAGAAGTGGCTTATCTTTGAACAGCGCCAGGTCGGTAAAACTTTTAGAGCCATGAGTTCCCTTGTCTTTAAAGGCGAATTCCAATTGAGCCATCCTGTTGGCTAATAGTTTGACCTAAATTATCGATTCAAGCTTGGTCATGTCAATAATATTTGCAGCTTTTGGTGCATTCTTGAGATCTTGGTAGTAGTCATTGTCATTATCAGCCTAAACTGGAGTGCAGGGAATTCCCTTTGCCTTATATACCCTTGGTTGAACATATGCATATGCTTCATTCAGTGGTGTTCTATTCCCATCTCGGGTACTTTTGGCTTTGATTTAGGGTTGGAGGATTTCAGTTATGGTGCCATCAGCAAGCAAATTTTAGATCCCCTCTTTTAGCTTGTCTTCGAATTACTGACATGAGGTATCTTTTTGGTCACTCATGTTTGAATGTAGTATTCTTGTACATTTATTAGGGTTAGCTAAATGAATGATGCATGACATGTGCCTATAAAAGAAAAGGGTAAGCATGTATGCATGGAGTGGATACAAAAAATCCTATAATGGAAAAATGATTATTCTTGCAAGAAATAGTGGTTAGTATGTGCTATCTATATGTATGTGATGTATGCATGATTAAAGCTAGTTAGCTAGTTAGTTTTTCTATATAGTGAATAAACCAATCACAAACAAGCTCTTGCTTCCAACCTTATTTCTCCACGAGGTCATTCAGTCTTTTTCCTAGGTGGGTTTTGAACCTATAGTCATCAGGGGACTATAGTTCCTCTCAAAACTAGGCTGTTTCAATTTATGTTGGTCAAAACCAAAGGGTAAACTGAGGAATGATACTTAAATGTGCTTGAGGTAATCACATGATGTCAGTGTGAGGGTTAAATTTCAGGCTTCAAATGATGTCCAAAGACTATATGCTCCTGTATGCATAAAACCAAGGCAATTAAAGGGAGTTTGAGTTCTTACCCCACATCGATATTCAATATGCTTACCGTGAGTCATGAAATTATCGCTTGATAGTTTATAGTTTAATTTTGCTGACATTAAGGTCTATAATCTAGTTGGGTTCCTAACCCATTCATTTGATCTAATAAGGATAAATATATGACATCTCATAGGTTTTGTCATCGAGGGATGTCATTATTTATTAATTCACATAGACTATTTAAGCTGAGGTACATGATTCTCATCATTCCTCATGCTTTGGGCTCACACAAAGTAAATGAGAATGACGTGTTTTGAGCATAAATTTTCTATGAAAACTGACATTACGACATCATGTGATGATAGACACTATAAGGGTCATGTCATTTATGAGTATCAGGTCAAAAAAATAGTGTTAGGACAAGGATAACATGCATAGCTTGGTGGAATCCTAGTGAATGTTGCTACTGATTTATCTATGTGAGCTGAGTCAGGGTGAAAGGCTAAGGGTTCCTTTAGCGAGAATGCCCCCATATGACTAGGGTTAAGGACTCCGGTCAGTAAGTCTAGCATTCTTTTAATAACTTTATCACCCCGTTAAGGACTTAGGTTATAGACTATAGTCAAATGAGTCCAACGAATGCATGAGTAAAGACTAAAGGTGATAATACCGTATCTTCATCACCCCATGACTAAAGTGGAACCATGGTGGCGATGTCATTTAGTATTATCAAGGCTTTTAGGGACAAGTAGTGCATGTGTGATGTGCAGTGCAAATGCAGTGGTGAGGGGCTCTATACGATCAAGTATTGCATAATAAGAAATAGTCAATTTTGAGCTGATCCCTCTTACTTAGAAGTCCACAGTGGAACTTTACTGAATAGGACAAGTGATTGGTCTCAAGGGGATAAGATGCTTTTGATTTTGTGGAGTCACTATCTGATTTTTAGAAAATCAGGAAAAGAAAGGGAAAACATCGGGTCACTCAGTGAGTATTGTCCCCAATAGAGACTTTTGGGTTCAGGAGATCACATCTACTTTTTGACTATTTCTCATTATATTATATTTGATGTATAGCTACCGCAACACCCTAGTTTCAGTAATGACAGTTTATATAACATTCACAGTAGATCAAGTAGTATAGGATAATAAAGCTGAGAGGTTTATTACAATGCTTTCCTAATGAAATACATACGAAAAGCAAAAGATTGTGAAAAAGTAAATTTAATTTGATTAATCTACAAGGATAACATGATCATTTACATAGCTTATGATAGGATGATCATGCTTGTAGTGATTATTTATACTATGATGATGAATGATGATAATATAAAGGATGCATGAGGTCATCATTGGACTGAGAGCATGATGACTCTATTCCGAGGCATGAACTTTTCACATTATTGATGTTTATGATGTGATTTCATGATTTCAGAAATAGAGGATGTAGAGTGATGATGTAAAATGAGTATAATAATGTATATATTATTCATAGTATGAAAGATTACCAGTCTCACCATACAAGCACAAAAGTATTCCCAAATTCTAGCGACAGTAAAATAAAATGTAGTGCAGTAAAGTAAATGTGCTAAAATGATTGTGTGGTCCTCAGACGCTACTTAGCTTATGTGAACTTTAAAGCTCTAGCTTTAAGAGATTATCAAGCTTTCCTCATCGAGAGGTTCAAAATGATAGTAGAATGATGCTAGACTGTATAGCTTTGATATGTGTTTTGACAAAGATGAGGCTGGCTTTAGTGGAAAAATGTTCTAACAACCTATAGGAAAGGCTGTAGGAGAGCAAAAACTGTATGGGAAAAGTTTCTTACGCCTTCGATTGGACTGACTCTTGAGTATGTGTGTGTCTTCACTTGCTCCCCCCTTCAAAATAGTGTGTAGAAGGGTCTATTTATAGGAAAAAATGTATAAAATGGGGTGGTGTAGGCATGGTCATGCACTTGTGAGGGGTTTTTGCTTGTGGCCACGCATGCGCCTGTGTGCCTTTTCATGCACACTTTGATGCTCTACGCGCTCTTCCTAGATCTATGCATGTTGTTCTGGGGTTGCTTCCTAGGGTTTTAGGCCTTTTGGATGCATTTTCGAAGTTCATTTTGCCAAATTCGACTTCAATTTTAGCACATAAGACCTAGGGGTGTTTACATGCACTTCTGAGCGATATGCGTTGATACCCGGGTTGTGTTGGACCATTTCAGGACCACTTCCAAAGGTTTTGGAGCCTTTCGAACATGTTTCTGAAGTTCGTTTTATCAAAATCAATTTCTATTTTTTCATGAAGTTGGGTCTCGGTCTAATGTAATACACATTAGCCTAACGAGCTGAGTATTCTATGAGGAGTTTTCTTGAAATAAACCTCTTATTGTTTTGATAATTTGTATTTCACAAGGTCATAGCACAACTTAATGACTCAATGATCAATTTTGCACAATGGTGGGTCAATTGGGTGTTTTAAGGTTGCACACTTCAGAGGTGTTACGAACGAGCAGACTCTAGTCATCTTAAGGATTCGTTTCATCATCGGACCTTTTTAGGGACAGTCAAATTTGAGGTATGACAGATATTTTCTTAGTAGAGACAATAAGGCTATTGGCTTTAACTATATGAAGAAAAGTCTTTAGATGCTTGAAGTGTTGTTCAATAAAATTATAAAAGATAAAAACATAATTGATGTAAACTATGCAGAATTTAGAATAAGGATTGAAAATATCATTCATGATTCTTTGGAATTCTAAGGGTGCATTTTTCAAACTAAAGGGCATGATATTCCATTCATATTATCTAAAAGGTATAGTGAAGGATGTTTTATATTGGTGCTCTTTATCAGTTTATATTTTCCAAAATCCTGATTTCATATCAAATTTTGAAAATACAAATGCATAATGAATTTTTTGCAAAAGGTCTTTTTTGTTTGGAATAAGATACCTAATCCATTTTAATGCTTTATTCAAAGGTTTATAATTGATCAATTGAGAAGCTTTATTGACATAAAAAGCTGCACAACTCCAAGGAGACCTGGATTTTGAGATTATAATTTTTTGGATTTAAGATCTTGTATTTCTTCCTTATAATACTATTCTAGTTCAGCATTCATCTAAATTGGTCTTGCTTTGGTAGGAATATTTTTTTCATCAAGTCCTAGCATATAAGGCAAGTCAACTATATGTTGTTTTCTCTTCCAAAAAGCATTTAGCAAATCAAAACATACTTCTATTTTGACTATATTTTGAAATTCAAAAATCTTTGACTTTATTAAATTAGTCTTTAATTGTTGTTCAATTTTTTAAAAATAGACATTTCATTTTAAATTATGCAAATCAGTCTCTTTTCCTCATATTAAAGCATTGATCTCATTTTTATAAATGGAGTGAGCTTTAACAACATTAAGAGTCCTAGTTTTAGGTTTTTCCAAAAATGAAAAAGATATATGAACTTTGTCATCTGTGAAATCAATGGAGTTATAAGTGGTTAAATAAGGAGTTATCAAATTAAGGAATGGCATCCCTAAAATCTCCATGTAACTTATATTAGAAACAAAAAGAAAAGAGGTCTTTATTAGACATCCATTATTTAAAACATTGGCTTCTGCTTTTCCATCTATTTGCATTTTTGAACTGTTTGTAGAGAAAGGCTTTTCTGTGGTATGTTCTTGAAGACGATTTGGAACCATACTGGTCTTTATGCGACTTAAATCAGCACTTGTATCAAAAAGTGCTATGGTATCGAATTGAAAATCTTTATAAAACATAATAAAGACTTTTATGATATATTTTTTGGAAGAAGCTTGATTTAGAGCACAGAGAAAATCTCTTAGGACTTTATCAAAATTGGCTAAAGATTAAGGTTCTAAATCCTTGGTCTCATCATTATTACTAGATTCTTTAGCTAGTTTGGTGACAAGAAATTGGATTAACTCAGAATCTTTTTATTGCTTATCTTTTAATTGCTTTATCTCAGTTTTTATAGTCTTTATTTCTCCCTGCAATTCCTGGATATCACCTAAAGGTTTCTTATTTGGATTCTTCCTGTTCATAATGGTAGTAAGGTCATATATACTTGTACTAGTGGAAGGTAACTTAGTATCTTTAGGTTCAAGTTCCATTTTTAGAGATTGCCTAAGTTATTCAAGATATTTATTTTGGATATCAGGGTTGTTTATATGCTAAATGACATATAGGATTAAGGTTTATTCTTTAGTAAGCATATTAAGTTGCTTACCTTCAATGCTAGAGTTTGTGTCAGAAAAGGAGAAAGAATTGATTACTATATCATCTTTTAGGGTCCTTTCTCTTAGAGAATTTTCTATATTTCTTAGAAAATTTCCTAAATGAAGGTTTCAAAGAATCTTTACTATAATCTCCTTTGCAAGAGGGTTTCTAGGCGAGACTATAGTCAAATGGTTTACAGAAGGATCCTAGTTCTTGTTTGGTCTTTCTCAACTCCCATTTTAAGTGTTTTTGGAGTTACAAATCTTGATAAATTTTAAGACCTTCATGTTGGGTGGTGATGATCAACTCACCATATGTAATTGGTCATAAGGGATGATATGGGTTCTAGAGGACTGTCTAAGGGTATTCCTAACTCTTTCTCCAGTTAGTGTTTGTAAGGAAATTTTCTTTCTAAATGGATTGATTAGAATCTTCCCTAAGCATAACCCTAGTGAGGAAATTTGATATGTACGATTGAAAGTCACTCGGTTTCTTACATCTATGATTTGAAAGAAGATCAACATTTTTATCTTTCAGGTGGGAGGAGTCTCCTACCAAATGTAGTGCTATGGTTAATATTAAGGTAGACATAACATCTTGAATAGGGTTTCCGATATGGTCTATGATGGGTAGACCTTCATCATCTGTTTGGATAGCATGTAATATATAGTGCCATTGATCTCTAATGAGATGATAATCCTATAAACCTTTTAGCTATCTAGAGAAACCTACTATGATAAGTTCTGTAATAAACTTATCTGTAGTTCTAGTTTGGGCTTTATACGAATTTGATGCCATAGTCATTTGTTGGAGAGAATTGAGGATTTGATATTCAAACATGCCATTTATATCCTATTTATATATGGAGTTGGCACTATATTTAGGTTGAACTAGAGTACTAGGTTGACTACTAGGTTGACCGTCAGGTTCAAGGTTAGGCCAGTGGAGTCTAGTAATTTCAAGAGAATGTTCTTGGAATGCATTGTCTTTAGAGGTAGAGTTTATATCTTTATCAAGGACACTAACACTCTGGTTGATAGATTACAGAGTGTCAGGGACTATAGGATCTCTAGAAAAACTAGAAGGATTAAGTCTACTAATCTATTCTATAACAGTATACAAGAACTTAGTTTTATTGTTCCTAATTTCTTATTGAGCATTGTTAGAGATCTGGTATGGCTTAAACATAGGATGCTTTAACTTTTTCTCAATAGTCACTATAGATCCTAAGGGTTCTACAGGCTTCTAAGATTGGTTTTCTAATCTAGTTAGTTGTTTACTTATGCTATTAAGATGTGCATCAGTAAAGTTGTTTTGAGAAACTATATTTTATAGGTTTTGAGAATCACTATCACAGGGCTTCTTATAAGGACAGACATTGATAGTCTCATTTCCTACCAAGATCTTGATCATCCTAAGAGGAGGATGTTCAGATTCTATATTCTGACCATTGGTTGTTTCCCAAGCTGTTACCTTTTTTCTCATCGTGATAGGATTCAAAACTTTGAAAGGATAGGAAATATTATTTTCTAAGGCATAGATTTCAAACCATTAAAAAAATAATATGTTGACTTTATTTGGATGCACAAAATCATAGAATTGACTATGTATGACTTCTCTATTATTTAGAAAATGCTTGAAAAACCAAGTTATTTTTTCTAAATTATGAGATGCATAAAATTCTTTGTGTAAATAAGCTTTATCAGGGGTGAAATCTTTATTTGGGACATTTAATTCATGGGTCATATATTCAGTAATGGGTGAGGCAGTTGGAGAAGTATGAGGAGAGGGAGATTTGGCTTCTTGTCTAGGCTCAGTATAGACTGGTCGAGGTATAGTGGTGCTATAATCTACATTTCTAAGAGAAGAAGAAGGTAGATCTGAGGTTGAATATCTAACAGGAGCAGTATATGGCATATTTATAATAGGAGGAAGGTTTGGATGAGGATATGCTTAATCATTTTTGGGCAAGTATATAATTTTTCATATATTTAGGTTTTGGTTGCTTTAAGATTCTTTATGATGCAGAAGGTTTATGAAAAAGGGTATTTGGGATATCCTTCCTAGATCAAGAGATTCTAATGATGAAGTATCAAAAAATCTGGAGCTAGAAAAGGTTCTGACAAAGCAAATTTTTACTTTGCCATCTTGGAACTGGGTTACATGCTTTATTTGGGTATTTGGAACAAATGTTTCTTCTTCTTTCTAGGCTTTTGGTTTAGTGGCTCCTTCAAGGATCCATTCTTGAGGAAGTGTTATCTAGTTCCATTGGATAGGTTTTAGGATAACTACATTGACTTTAGTCATGTCTATTTAAAGAAGTAAAGTTTCACCCTTTTTACTATAAAACTGAATTTTTGTATCAAAAGCAAACATCATGGCTTTATAATGAACTTTAAAAATTAATGCAACCGGAATAGATTCATCTTTCATATGATAATTATAGGTATGGATCTGTAAAAGTAGGGACTTTAACAAATTTGTATCATTGAGAGAAACAATAAAGTTGGGATAATAATAAAATGATATGGGTCCTTTATAGAGACTAAACTCTATAGTTCCTGTAAGAGAATCCTAGAAGTTCTTAAATCTCATATCTCACAGAGCTATAAAAATGGAGGTATTAAGACCTTCTCTATTAAGGGGCTTTATTCTTACTTGAGCAAGACCTATATGAACATAACAAAAACCTTTTTCTTTATGTTTTTCTAGAGAGACAGGGGAGATTAGCTTTATAAGATCTTAGGACTTAGATAGTTGGATATCTCTTTCTTCAATTTTGATAACATAATCAGACTTGAAGATGTTTAATCTAGATTTCTTATAGACATGATCTTTACTATAGTTTTTAAGTTTAAAGTCATCAATGCATTTATCAAAGTCTTCAATAGTGATTTCATCACTACTGACTATATTCTTTTGAGCTTTGGCAGAAAAGGAAGCAGAGGAAAAGGAATAAGAAGTGGTTCTTCCAAGAATTGGATACAAGGTAAAAATAATGACAATAAGATGGGAAACACACCTACAAACTCACTAGCTAAACCAATGGATTTACAGCCTCTCCGAGACTTACAACCTGGACCACCTATAACAAAAGGACTTGGTGGGAAAACTACCCTGTTGACGTCATGTTTATAGTATAAATAATTACTGTAACAATCACTCAATCCCCAGGCTCTGATACTAGTAGTGCTAAGGATCAAAGGGTGTACTGTTCAAGTACATGAAAGCAGAGACGTAGTATAAATCATTGTGCTGGTCTCACTCTTCTAGTCACAGACTAGAGGTTACTGAGCCAAAATACAGTAAGAATTTCATAGAGTTTCTGATGTGTAGGATCCTAATTTCTTAAGCAAGCATAGAGCATACGTTCTGCTACTTAAGATAAGAATGGAAAATAAATAAGTTTATAAGTAAAACTTAAAATAAAATAAAACTTTTAAAGACATAAGATATAGAAAATGAACTTACAAAGATGCTTTATTGACCTAAGTAAAGGGAAAATACAAGAGTTTTTAATCCAAAATGAGCAAAGGGAAATACAAAATATATATTTTTTTAAGTGATAAATTTTAAGAAAAACTTTTATAGAGAGTAAGGGAACTATATGAAAGCTATTTCTAAAATATTTTGAATGTGCTCTCAAGGGAGAAGGGGCATCCTTATATAGAGAGTCTTCAAGGGAAGAGATGGAATCACAGGAGAGTCGAAGAGCCATATATATATATATATGTGTGTGTGTGTGTGTGTAGATGGTGGGGTTTAGTGCATGCCCAAGATCTTAGCAACTGTGACACTATTTGAGCTGAAGGCTCTAAAGAACACACTAACCACTATCACAAAGACATGGTGTGGAGATAAGGAGTCACTACCTAGGGTAATAATTGGGATAATTTGAAAAATAGTGGTACTTGATTCTCTAAAAGAAAGCCAACACTATAACCAGGAGATTCTGGATACTGAATACCAACTTCTTTCAGTCTTGTGTTCATTTAGAATTACTTTATGAATTATTATCTTACCCTCTATTTACATGCAATTTCATATAAACCTTTAAACAGTTAACTCCAAGTAAACTAGTCATGAAAATACAGGTAAATAATGCACTCATTTAAACACAACATTCCTAAGTTAGTCTAATCTACATTAATTTTAATTAAATGGGATAAATCTACATATTTTAATTTACAAGTAAGCCTAAAGACTAATGAGCCTAATTTCTATTCAATTTAATTAAATGAACCTAAGTCTATTTATTTTAATTCTAAAAATGAGCATATATCTACAAATTATGAAGTATTTAAATTAGTGGGTCTAATTCTACATATTTTAATTCTAAAGTGATCTTAAGTGGGCCTATATCTAAATTAACTAAATGAGCCTAAGTTATCTCTACTTTAAGTCTAATTCATTATGGGCCTAAAATGCATTTTTATTAATTAAAATCTAGACCTAAATTTATTTAAATGGTCTAACATGAGCTTAGGACCCAAAACACATAAAAATAAACAAACAAGCCCAAAAACAATAAAAAAATAATTAAATGAAAGATCAAACAATCAATTAAATCTATCTTTAAAACCCTAATTAAGGTGACTCTAAACAAACAAATAAAATAAAATAAAATATTCAACAAGCAACCCTAATTCTATCCACTTAAATCTAATTTAATTTTAATTAAATAACCTAATGATTTCTATAGCCATTAATTTTAATTAATTACCTAATTAAAACCCTAATTTTACTAATTGATTAATTAAAGTAAAACACATAATCACACACACATGATTTCATTATTCCCACTATTGGGGCTATTACAATGAAGTATTGAAAAATAACAAGAAGAAAAAATTAATACAATCCCAAAAAATAATAAAGACCAAACAAAATCAAAAAAAAAATAAAGAAAACAAAAAAAATCTAAAAAACTTTATTTAGTTATAAAGTCAAATCTATGGCATTCCATGGACCTTCATAGGTTTTGCTCTTCAAATAGGATCATTATATAATCCCCTCCATAATCACTAACATAAAAGAATAAACAATGATTAGTGAATAAAATAACAAAAATTAAATAAAATTAAAACTTAATAAAATCAAAATAATAAAATAAAAATAAAAATAAAAGTAAGGAAAGAATATGATGATTATCAATGTCGTATGGGTTGCTCCTCAGACTAGTAAAAATCACCATTGTTTGTTAACAAGATCTCCAAAAACTTGTTACTCTTATTCTCAAAAGTCTCTTTCCTTTAAAGACAAATAAATCATAGGAGAATATATTTTTTGTGCTGCCTAAAGACAGAAGAGAAAAGCCTCTAGTCCAGGAAAAGAATTGACAAAGTCATAAAAAAGTTTAAAAGGTGAGCTCCTCAAACAAAGTCTCAGTGTTATTCTTTGTGTATCCTCTTGTGTGTATCCCCTTTTATGAGATCTCAATCTAATCTTTTATAGGAAAAACCTAGCAAAAAACATATCCTACTATGATTTGTTTTTTTACAGAGCTTTGATTTTAAAAGGACTTTAATTTCCTGAAAATTTAGATAATTATTATTTGACCAATCAAAATTCAGGAAACTAAGTTTTTTACTAAAATAAAATAGAAAAAATCAGACGGAACATGCATAATTCCGATCGGAATTGTGTAATTCTGATCGAAATTACATAATTTTGATCGAAATTACATAATTCCAATTAGAATTATAGAATGTCAATTTTTTTACTTTTAATTACAAAAAGACCCCTGAAAGAATTTAGACTTTTCAAATAGGTCTTAAAAAAATATTACAATTAAGTCCTAAAAAAACCAATTAAACTCTTTTGAAAATACATTTAGATTTTTTAGGTTTCAAAGTTCAAGTATTGAAGACCTATTTATAACATTTTCATCATCGAAGTCCTCTGTCGCATCCACACTTTATCATCTTGAAATTGGGTGTTTACAATATGTTTGTTCAGTAAAATTAAGTCTACAATGTAAAACTCAGAAGAAAAAACAAGTTTTTTAATGGATTTTAATACTTTTAATAGACTTTTCAAATAAATGGTATATATAAATTAGAGCAATAATAGACATAGTGGCCCGCTACATCCACAGTAATAATGTAGGGCACTATAATAATATTAGTGGGTCTTGTTATATGCAAAATTGAGTGTGTTATATGTAGAAGTAGATGTATGCAATCAAAGGATAGTTTGGTAATTTACGATTGGTTTTTTTCTTCTTTGTGGAGCTTCTCTCTTTTTTTTAATCACCATTAAAATCATCAACTATGTTAAAAAAAATAGAAGAGAAGAATCGAAGGTCTTCATCATCTTCCTTTATGCTCTCTTCCATAAGAACCAAAACCACCAATCCTTGCTCTTACTACTTCAATTTATATACACACACACACACATAAGAAAAACAATGAAACTAAGTAATAGTAGTGTTAATGACAGTGCTATTTCAGGAGTAGAATGTGCAGTCGCTGGTGGTTCTTGATCTTTCAATCCTCTTAGTGCTCTTGAAATACTCTTTTTGGCCATTCACTAAAACCTATAGTCTATTTCTCTCTAATTTTCAACATTCTTCTCTAAAGTTTCTAATTTTTTCTCAATTCAATTATTTTATTTTTCATTTTGATGCATTGTTATGCATTTTTAGACTTGTAGTTTTATTAATTTTAACTTTTAATTTTATGAGTTTGCTTTATTTTTTTAAATTTTGGATTGTATTATAAACAATAAAGGCTAATGGAAATCCCAACTTCATTAGCTACAAGTTTCGAGAATTTATTTTATTAGGATGTTCAAGACCCTTTAAGAGCACTTATAGGTGCTGAGTTTGAGCAACAATTATTTCCTTATCCTAGTGGTCAGATTTGATATTCTCTTTCTACCAAAATTAGTTGTTTCTTTTTTTAATGTTGCTGTTATTATTGTGTTAGTATCAATTAGGTATTCTCTCTTTTCTGCTTTTTATGCATTACCATGGTTCAAAATTTCTTTGAGGGTTTTCTTTATGGATCAGAATGGACTAATTGATGCTTGGGATGAGATACAGCAGTCTCATGGTCTTCCTCTAACTAATATTCTTCCAACTCAACTCCTTTAGATAACAGGATTTTGTCTATAATTTGGAGATACTAGTTTCTGAAGTAAAAAAATTATTATTGGAAATTTATTTTCTTAGCAATATTCAATTGTGTCACTTGATATTATATTCTTCATTCTGATTTTGGACTATGGTAATTGTGTTTCATGATTACTTATAATGAATTGCTTTTTTATGTTTCATCCTTTTTAGTTTCCATCTTCAGTTGAAATTCCATGAACGGTATCTCCTTTTTTTTTCAAAATATGAGTTTGGGTTTTAGATCCTTTATATGGATAGTTGTTTCATACCACCTAAAAGATAGGCTTAAGTTATCACCCTTAGCCTCTTAATCTATGTCTTCTGTGGCATTTTTCTCGTGGAACATAAAACCATTATATGGGTATGTTTCTTATATTCAATATGCACTACAGTAGGAAAGTTGAAGCTTCAGCTGTATACATTGATCCCTGCTGTAGAATATCTTCTATACTGTAGCAACTACATAATATACTTGTAGACTTGCAGTTTTGACAACTTTGCACTTTTGGTTTACGTTGGTCTATAAAAAAGGTCCTGTGTTGCAATGTATATGCAATGGAAATGAATGAACTCCATCTTGCATTTCATGGAAGTTTTGGAAAGAAATTGTAACATTCTTTAATGTTTTAGTAAGGGTATAAACGAAAATTCTATAGCACTACAGGAAATAATATGAAAATTATGCTTATGGTTATAGTTTTAATGTCAGCACAAATTAATTCACTTGATTACTATATCTAGTATGCATGTGGTTATGGTTTTATCTATTCATGTGGTTCATGTAACTTGAGAAATCATGTTAAGAAATCTGTTCTTTATATCTTAGTCAATTCTCCATTTCTAATTATTAGATTCTTAATTTTTTGGGCTTGTAGAATTATGTCTGACTGCATTTCAATTAAGGGGAGGAAAAAGATATCGTACCTTGTAATTGCAATTATTTTCTCTCTAGTACTATGGTCTGTTTTAGGCTTAAATTCAACATTGAGAAATTCCAAAAGGTACCTTATAGTCTTCTTGATAGTACAAAACTAGGACTCTGCTATGGCAGATGTCACAATAGATTCAATGATTACTGAGGCAGTGCAAGTTGAGTGGTATGTTCACCTGTCAAGTCTCTTTTAAATTTCCATATGCATGTGTAACCTTTTGACTCTCAATAGTGCAATCCACATGCAACTTTAACAATTCTAAATGTGCTGACTATGGAAATGGGATTGTAGTAAAAGTTATTTCTCTTACTAACTATTTTGTGTCACTTAACTAGCCCAAAAGAGTTGATAACTCTATCATGTGTGCTAGCTAACATTGAATTTTGACATATGGCATGTTTTATGATTGTGATAATTACATGGTTTAGTTAATTTCTTAAGAGGAGAACATACTTACAGCTACCATTAAACAGGGCCTCATTTATTGGAGATCTCCGATCTATATCTTGGTTATCCATGGCTTTGGGTGGAGTATGTGGCAGCTTATTAGGAGGATATGCATTAACCATACTATTATTATAATATTACTTATAGAAATTGTTGAATTTTTAGGTATATAAAATATTTACTATGAATTATTAGATATTTGTTGTTTGGTGAAGAATGATTTATATAAATTCAGTTGTACTTGAAAAGAGTCCTAGAGGAGGGGTGAATAAGACTATCAAATAAAAATGAGAAATTAAAAGAATTCTTTACAAGAATTAAATAAAAGTTAAGAAGGAAGAATGAAGAACACAAAGATTTAAGGAGTTTGGATTCAACAATAATCCTACGTCTCCACTTAACTTATCCCCAAGTTAGGATTTTCAATCACCCACAATCTTATTCACAAGATTGAGACTATACAAGAGTTTTATGGTTCACTCTTATAATCTTACAATATGAGTTTTCAAAGCTCACTCAAAAAACCAAAACCCAAGTATTTTAATGGACAACACTTAAACCAATTCCTTTAGAAATAAATCTCACTTCCCTTCTAATCTAACCCAATATTTAAGATGAAGAGAAATTCTATTTCTAACACACACCCAACTCTCACAAGAGTTATACAAATAAAGAATTGTTTAAGAGAATTTGATAGCTTAATGAAAGGTTAAGAAATAATGAATGATAAATAAGTTCTCAACTTCCATTCAGCTCTAGAGGTATTTGTACTAAAAAATATGGCTGTTGGAGGTGTAAATGATGTGTCCAACGTCTATATTTTGAATTATTGAGACTGATACTGTCAGACATTTATTAATGGATTGAAATCATAATTAAGTCCTCTAGATGTTTGAATTTTCCTATATTTTCTTCACAAAAGCTGTATATATTTGAATTATCTTTTCATATCAATTTGAATCACCTAAATTGGACTTCTGTAGCTCAAGATATGTCCAAAATACTAAGGGTTGTGCAATCTGTAATGCAGACTACGGTCAGATAGCTATACCCAAATTGAAGCGGTGATTTGCTCCTAAAGAAATTTTAATTTTCTCATACTTTCTTCATAAAAGCTGTATATATTTGAATTATCTTTCGATATCATTTTGAATCACCTAAATTTGACTTATGTATGTCCAAATTACTAAGGGTTGTGCAATCTAAAATGCAGAATACTGTCAGAAAGTTATACATAAGTTGAAGCCATGATCTGCTCTTGAATAAATTTGAATTGCCTATATTTTCTTCATGAAAGTTGTATATATTTGACTTATATTTTTATATCATTTTGAATCACCTTAATTTGACTTCTGTAACTCAAGATATGTCCAAAATACTAAGAGATGTGCAGTCTGAGATGGCAGACGTATACGTGGATTTCAACTCAAAATTTGCCTAACCAAATGAACTTGGATTTTGAAAAATAAGCCTAATTCAGAAAGATCAAGATGTCTACTTCAAATATTAAGAGGCTCATTTTCTCATTTAAGAGCTCTAAAGATGTCAAAAGACTTTTTGAATCTTAGAGGTTCAATTTGCCTGAAAAGTCACTATTTATCCAAAAGTGTATATGCTTGGTATATGTATGATATATAATTCCCTACACACTTAATTGAAATTATTAGTATAAAAATTGTTTGTCAAAGTCCAAAATTTGGAGTTTGATTATGCAAATGGTCAACAGTACTGCACAGAATAAGTTTTATGTTGTTATATGTGTATTTATATTATATATAAGACATTTGTACAATACACATTCAAACTATAATTTTAGTAATAAAACTACATTTTTGTTCGTTAGAGTTAAAGTAGAGTATTTTTAAAATTTTAGAAATAAGAATTATAAATTTTAGTTATTTAAAGAAAAAACTACTAAATGAGTTATTAAATATATTTTTTAGGTGAAGAATGACTTATATAAATATAATTGTACTACGTATAATAAATATTATGCTGCAAAATAGTTGTTTGTACTACATTTATGATATTTGTACAATACATTGACAAAATTTTGTAATTTAATAATAAACTTAAATTATTTTGAGTTAGAATTAAATCAGATTATTCATTCAATTTTATGAATAAAAATAATTATTTCACAATAGAATCAAATCATTTTATATTTGATACCGCTTATATAGATTCCTATTTAACTAAAGGGTTTTTGTTTTCCGAATAGGGTTACCCAGTCAGGGAAGGTAATAGAATCCATTTATGGAAATGACTTTACCCTGAAGAGGATTCCTAAGCAGAGGGAATACTCTCCTACTAGGATTAGGATTCCAATCCCATAAGGAATCCTACTCCTTTTAAGTTTAAGCATCACTATAAATAGGACCCCATACCTTTCATTCTAGATCATCTTATTCTTTTATATTCTAATTGTTCCTTGCTCTTTATACAGACTCTCTTTCTGTTCTCTGACTTAGGCATTAGAGTGTTTATGGGAACTCTCCCCACCTCTCACATTACCCTCTGTTCACTGATTGCAGGGTCTCAAACTTAAGAGTTCCAGAAACAAGTTATCAAGTGGCACCATCTGTGGGAACTCTTGGGAAAAGCTATTCATATACCTGTTAAGCTAAAGACATTCACACCATGACTTCTAGCCCACCACCAACTTCAACTCCTGAAACTAACATCAATCCTTTTATGCCCATTCCTTCGACTGATCTCTTAACCCCTCTCCTAACAATAGTGCTTCCAGCCACTTTTCAGTAAGTCAAAACTTCATCCGGGCATACACATTCACTTCCTAACAACACTCAGAGATGCCCAGCTTTGGGCACAGAATGTCCACATTGCGCTCCTTTACAACACCACCCTCATTCAATACCCTTCATACCTTTTCCAATTTTAATAGACACACCAACAATCACCACACCAAACTTGAACACTGTAAACCAAACACTCAACCTCAACCAAACCAAAAATGAAGTTATGATACAAAATATCCAAGCGTAAATGGCCTTAATGCAGCAACAACTAAATGCTTTAATACAAAGTGGGAATTCTAAACCAGCTCAAATCAATCAACTTCGATAGGCACCAGATATAAGCAGGGGAAAGGGTAAAGCGTCCGATGGAGAATGTAGTTCAATAATTTTAGCTCTTGATGAATCAAAGTTAGAACAGAATGTCAAAGAGGTCATACACAGAGCCTATACAAAACCAAGAAAGGAGGATGAATGCATTATGGACAGCAAAACTCCATCCATAAGAAGAATAATTTAGATGGAGATCCCTACTAAATTCAGAATCCCATCGCTTGATTAGTATGATGGGATGAGAGATCCAGTCAACCATATATCAGTGTTTAGAATAAGGATATTGCTCCAAAATGTAAATAGTGGAATCATGTGTAGAGTCTTCCCAAGCACACTCACAAAGAATGCCCAGAAGTGGTTTCATTAACTCTCGGAGAATTCCGTCACTTCTTTTGAGGATCTGGTGAAGCATTTTCATACCAGGTTCATCACCAATATTCCCCCAGCTAAAAACATTAATGATCTTTGGATATGCCGGCATGAAGTCGACAAATCTCTGTGAAGTTATCTTGATCGATTCAATAAAACAGCCATGCAGATCAAAAACCTTGTTGATGAAGTTGCCATAGAAGCTTTGAAAAATGGCACTAGACTCGAAAAGCTTAAAGACAAGATAATGACTAAGGAACTAGCCTCCTTTGCAGAAGCAATGGCGATGGTAGTCAAAATGATAAAAATGGATGACGATAGAAGGATGCGAAGGGAGGAAGAGAAGCCACCGACCAAAGATGAAAGACCAAGACCCAGACGAGCAAGCTTCCTAAAAATAAATTTTAGAAACTTGGCAGAGAGATTTGACAAGGAAGCAGACAGATACACACCCCTGAACACCTCTCAATCCAGAATTCTCATGTGGATCAGGCAGAATGGTGTCAAAATCACCCCAGCTAAGAGAATTAGCCCTAGACGAAGATCCACACAAGACAGGGAATAATACTGCCAGTATCATCGAGAATATAGGCACGACATTAAGGCTTGCAGAGAGTTGAAGCATGCCATAGAAAGGCTGGTGCAAAATGGTAAAATCAGTAATTTCACAAACACATCGAGAAGGATCAAAAACCCAAAAACTTAGGTGCATAAAAACCCAGAAGCAAAGAAAACTCGAAAGGAGCTAATTAGCATTATTAACATGATCATCCGCAGAGAAAATACTGAGAAGAAATTGAAATGGAGTAAGGGAGAAAAA
The DNA here is from genome assembly GCA_947683625.1 of Mallotus nudiflorus. NCBI lineage: Eukaryota > Viridiplantae > Streptophyta > Magnoliopsida > Malpighiales > Euphorbiaceae > Mallotus > Mallotus nudiflorus. The sequence continues at coordinate 365,718 of CANTUR010001291.1, read as the reverse complement.
CTAGTCTTTAAGAAAAAAGATATCGTATTCAATTCGAAAGATGGTTTGCATGTTCGCTATCCCCACTGTGATGCCCTGGTGATAAATGCGTACATAGACAATTACTTGGTAAAGAGGCTATTGGTGGATAATGGAAGCACTATCAATGCATTATCCTAGAATGCATACAAAGTGATGGGAGGCTCTATCACTAATCTGAAGACCATCCAGAACCCTATCACCAGCTTTTATGGAGGAACTATACAGCCAATGGGAGTTATAGAGTTGAACCTATAATTTGGGAATCAAGACGATGAAGAAACAAAAGTTATCCGAATAGCAGTCAACATGGTGGATCTCCTACTAGCATACAATGGAATCATAGGACAGCCGATGCTCTATAAAGCAGATGCAGTCATCAGTATCCGACACTTAATTATGAAAATTCTAGTTGAGAGCGAAACTCTTACCATTCAGGGAGATCAGCATATGGCTAGATAGTGTTACCAGATGGCCATGAAGCCTCAGGCAGAAGCCTTCCCCCTAGAAGCATAGGAAATAGAGAAGCAGGGTGCGGGTCCATAATCAGTTGAAGACATGAAAGCCCTACAAATTATGGATAACAAAGTGGTGAAGATTGGTAATGAACTCGATCATGACATCAAGGAAGAAATAAGGGAGGTCTTCACTAGACACTCAGAAGACTTCGCTTCCTGAGCATCTAAAATCATCGGCGTGGATCCACAGGTTGCTTGACATAGTTTAAACATTAGACCGAGAGTAAAGCTAGTGGCCCAGAAAAAAAGAACCTTTACCTATGAGAGGTAGAGGATAATTGCTGATGAAACAAAGAAGTTGTTGGAAGCTGGATTCATTAAGGAAGTTACTCATCCAGAATAGGTAGCCAACATATGACTTGTCAAAAAAGCGAATGGAAAATATGGGATGTGCGTGGATTATACTAACCTTAATCAAGCATGTCCCAAAGATAGCTACCCATTGCCCATGATCGACCAACTCGTAGACTCCACTGTTGGCCATGGATTATATAGTTTTGTTGACACAGCACAAGGATATCACCAAATATCGATGAAGGAAGAAGATCATGAGAAAATGTCCTTCATCACCCATGAAGGCCTATATTACTACAAGGTGATGCCTTTTAGACTAAAGAACGCTGGAGCAACATATTAAAGAATGATGAACCAGGTGCTCCAGGACTAGATTGGCACAAATGTGGAAGTATATGTAGATGACATCATCATCAAGAGCAAGCATGTAGAACAACACCCAGCGGATCTGGATTAAGTTCTCCAATTATTGAGCAAGTTTAGGATTAAGCTAAATCTAAAAAAATGTCTTTAGAGTTAAAGCAGGCAAATTCCTAGGATTCATGATATCCCACAGGGGTATTGAGGCCAACCCGGTGGAAGCCATACTCAACATGAAAGCCCAAAAAATATCCACGAAGTACAAAAACTAAACGGCAGAATCACAATATTAGGGCATTTCATTTCATGCTCAGCCAGACGTTGTCTACCCTTATTCTGAGCTCTAAAAAATTTTAAAAAGCTTGTTTAGTCTACAAATTGCCAAGTAGCCTTTGAAGACATCAAGAAGTTCTTATCCTCACCACCCCTACTCAAAAAGCCCGTCCCAGATGAAATATTGTATTTATATCTCTCTGTAGGCTAAGAATGCATCACTTCTGTACTGGTAAAAGAAGAAGGAAGCCAGCAAAACCCAGTATATTACATCAGTAAAATGTTTCGAAGATCCGAAGTCTGGTATCCCATGTTGGACAAGCTGGCTATGGCTGTGGTTCATGCATCCTAGAAGCTCCGACATTACTTCCAAGCACATCTTATCGTTGTCCAATCCTATTTCCCTTTGCGAAAAACCTTACAAAGACCGGAGACCTCGGGCAAACTGGTTCAATGGTCGGTGTTACTTGGTGAATTTGACATTGATTACGAGCCTCACCAATAAGTAAAAGCCCAAGCATTAGCAGATTTCGTACAAGAAATGGCTCTAGAAGACCTTGCCATGACAAAAGCACCAGAATGGAAACTCTATGTTAACAGAGTTTCCTCCACTCAAGGATCCGGCACCCGAGTGATTCTCAAAGGACCATATAAATTTCACATCCGATATGCAATTCGGATAAAATATAATGCAACCAACAATGCCGCAGAATATGAGGCACTCATCACAAACCTGAAATTAGCTATCGAAGTTAGAGCTGAACACCTCACAATACACTCAAACTCCCAATTGGAAGAAAACTAAGTTAACGACATGTTCCAAGTCAAGGATACTAGCATTGCTAAGTACGTGGAAAAAGTCGGGCAACTCTTAAAACAAATCGAACAAGACAGGGGCCAGTGGGAGATCGTGCAGATACCTAGATAGGAGAACTCTGAGGCAGACCTCCTAGCCAAATTGACAGCTGAAGACAGTCAAATATTTAAGGATATGGAATTCACCAAGGCATTAACAAAACCTAACACAGAAGATCCTGAAGTTTTAAAGATATGGGAAGTCTTGGAATGGATGCATCCGATAGTCCAATACCTAGAACATAGAACTCTCCCTGAAGACAAATTGAAGGCTCAAAAACTAAAAATAAGAGCAGCCCACTATTCTATCCACCAAGGGGAGCTCTATAAAAAATCCTTGTCATACCCATGATCTACGTGCATCTCTCTAGAGGAAGGGAATTACATACTCAGAGAAATCCATGAAGGAATTTGTGGAGCGCATGAATCCCACTATGCACTAACCCAGAAAACACTACTCCAAGGATATTACTGGCCTACCATGTCTAATGATGTTAAAGCGGGTCAAATTTTATACCCTAATCTCTAAGGACTTAGTATAGAGCAAGTAGGATGTCGACCACTCGAGATTTGGTCAGAATTTATATTAACTGAATAGATACTTAGATGGATAGGTAGAAAATTATAAATGAAGATATTTAATGGTTCTATTTAATTCTAAACTACTAAAGAAATACTAATTACTCTAACTATTCTAAAATATTAAATAAACAATATATATATGTGTATGGGAAAATCACGAATCAAAACCAAATAAGAACTTAAACATAGTTATCATAAAATAAGTTGAATGGAAATTAGCCTATAGTCTTTAAAAGCAACTCTCGTTGTCAATTAAAGGTATTTTCTCCTAGAGTCTACAAACAATCTCGTTGTATTGCAAAGATAAGAGAAAACCATAAAGCATATTATACTAATTATATCTCCCTTAAGAGGAATTCCCTTTATGATACCCAATAAAATTGCAGTCTTAAGTAAATTCAATTATCTTCCACCAAATTCCCTTTATAATACCCAGTAAAATTTGATTGACAAGTTACATATGGTGATCAAGCATACATAAATTCAAGTAAGCACTAATTGAAATTAAATTATAAAAGATATAAGATAAAGATGTAGTTCTTATTTAATTCATCATTATAATTCCCATACAAAAAGACTTAGCCTAGATACATAATTCAAAGGAACAAAAGAAGATCAAATTCAACATAGAAAGAAAGATAAAAAGATAAAGAATTGAATAAGTAAAACTCCCTTCTATGACTTCTAAATGATGTGGTAACTTAAGATGATCTCCTCTTGCACTTTGGCTTTGTCTCCTTCAAAGAGTTCTAACAATGACTACTATAACTTATGTATTTCTAAAAACACTCTATTGACACTCTCTAATTTGATTGAATGTCTTCTCTCAATTTAGAGTCATAAATATGTTGTCTCTTTTGTGTTCTTTCTCTCTATTTCAATTTATCATCCTCTTCTTTAGACCAGAAATGATGAATATATAGAACTTGGAAGCAATTGGAAGAGTCTAGAATATGATTGAACTTGGAAAGGCACCACTTGACATGAAAAGTCACCATCCTATGCAGATACTATAACTTAAAGGGAAATTTCGTCCATCCAGATGACTTTATCTCTAGGAAGTTCCTTCATGAAAGTTATAGAAAATTCTATTATCTATCCATAGAAACTTGAATTACCTAATTTGAATATCTATAGATGGATTTATGGCCAAAATACAAAAACTTCTCAAATTAGAAAATTGCATCTTTTTTACTAGGCACGAGTGTGATGACTCGTCAAGGAGTGACGCCTCGTCATAGAAGCTCTCGGTGATGACTTTTACAAGTGGTGATGACTCGTCACCCTTCCTTATTAATCAAATCTTGATCTCTTTTACTTCTAGCTTGCTCCAATCAATTCCAAGTCTTCTAAAGCACATTTAAGCCCTCAATCATTCATAAAACTTACATAATAAGTCCTATTGATAATCAAGCAAAAACATCCATTCACTAATCAAACAAACACATAAAACATAATGAAATGAAATGAAAATAGACTTTAACAAGCCTAAATAAGTATGAATATTTGCATTATATCAAACTCCCCCACACTTAGACTTTACTTGTCCTAAAGCAAGAAAAGATCTAAGCATATAAAAGCACACAAAATTTCCATCTCTTCCAAAATAAATGTAGTCATCTTAGTAAATCATTTCAATTTCGTAAGAGGTTAAAAAAAGATGAATTAATAATTAGACTTCCAATGCTCAATATTGATAAAAACAAGCAAACTTCATATCATAAGCAATAAATTTTTCAATTTATCTCAATTTACTAAAAATAAAATCAAGAATACAGAGTCAAAGTTCTAACCAAGCTACTTAACCAAAATAGTTATTCTCCAAACTTAAGATTTCCTAGAAACAAAAGCAACCTTAAGACAATGTTAAGCACACATATCAACTCACTTTCCTTATGGCATTTTTAGACATTTTAATCATAAGCATATTTACTAGATGTTCTCTTTTTGAATGAATGCAAATGAGGAGCAAACACAAATGCACACAACTTGCTCAAGATTCATCTACTTGTGACATTATACATCTCTTTCCGAATGAATGCAACTAAAGAGCATACTCAATTGCACACAACTTACTTAAGATTCATCATATGACAAGCATTCTTTTACTTATTTATTTATTCTTTCTTTCTTTTTTTATGTCCTTATCCATTATTGAAAAGTGAGTTTCATGAGTATTATGGCTATAGTTTCCCTAAGGTTACTCATATTCCCAAGAAAACCTAGGCTTAAATCCTTACTACCTTACCCTTAAGCATAGTTAGCAAATTGACTAAATATTCTTAAAATCTTAAAAATAATAAAAAGAGATAAAAAGAAAAATTTATAACCTGATGAAACTTAAAACTTTACCAATTGAGCATAAGAACTAGTTATCAATTTAGAAAACATAATCTCAGTCAAAACCAAAAAAGATTTGTAAGATAACTACTTATTAAAAGATAGGAAGAGAATGAATAATATGAATGCAAAATAGCACTAATAATACCCTAAATGCAAAATGCAAAACATGCAACACACATAAAACATATAAAACATGTAAATAATATACTACTAATATATCACCATATACCACTAATATACTAATAATATACTACTAATATCATAATAATATCCCTTCCCCCAAACTTAAAAACATGCATTGACCTCAATGTAAGTAAAAATAAAGTAAAGGAAAGGATAGAAGTACTCCCTCAATCATCTGTAGGGGTGATAGGTGGAGACTCGATCGGGTAGCCGGAGTGAGCAAAAAATTAATTCAATTTGTACTCCATCTTATGTTGTCAACAAGCAAGTTATTGATTTTGAAATTTCATCTCATTGAGTTGACACTGCATAGCAATCTACATCTCCAAAATCTGATCCCAAACATATGGATGTGCACTTAAGGATCCACCAGCTTTACCATGCATTGGATATGTGAGGAGAGGAACAACATCTAGTGGTTGATATAGAGGCAACTCTTCCTCCGGTTCACTTTCCTCTACCTCTTCCTCTTGAGGAACATCATCCGATGGTGGTCCTTCAATCCCTCTCTAACAAGAACGAGATGGGGGAGGAATCAAACAAAAGGTAGCATCCACCACTTCTCCTCTTATAAAAGCTTGCTTAATAAAATAAGAACACTCAACAAAATGAGTATAGTTAGCAAGATTAACATTCAAAGCTTTTGTAATAATGGTAATCAAATGGCCATGAGTCAAAGGTGCATCCTTATAGGAAGCACAAGCTAATAATTCATTAAACACCCAATAGGTCCAACATACTTGTTTCTTGTTATGAATGCACCACATTAGAAACAACTCTTGTGTAGTGACTCTATTAAATTTTTTTTTATAAAACAAAACACATGCAAGCACTTTATGTAACAACCAATATTTCAAGTCCTTAATAAACATTGCTTTGCCTTTCCTAAAGTCAAATGGTGTGTGCAAACCAGTCAAGAACATCTAGAATTCATTCAACTTAAAAGATGATAGGGGATCACATAACCTATCTCTTTTGAAACCAAAAACACGATTCATGAAAGTGTAGGTAAGTTGATGTTTCTTGCCTTGCATGCGAAATTCCAGAATTTGTGAATTCTTAGCATTAACATCCAAAGTTGTATAAAATTCGATATTTAATTCCACATTAGTATCTTCATGCATAGAAACAAATTTCTTAAGACCACATTGATTCAACAATTGATCAAAAGATTCAAGCATACCCATATCATTCAAAAGAGAGTTAGGAATGTGCTTACAGCCCAAGATTTCCCTAAACTTAATTATTTTGAACTTTGCACCTTCCTCATGAGTAAGGATTGGAAACTTGGCTTTTTAGGATTGAGATAGATCCTCCTCCTCTTGATGTGTTTCTTCAACATGTGGTCTCTTAGATGAGGAAGCTCTTGTCTTACCCATGATGATAGTCCTTATTGAATGAAATAGAAAAGAAAAAAGAAAAAAAAATAATGAAAAGGGAGGGGAGTGATTTGGTTTGGTTTAAGAAAAAATAAAGTATGTGAAAAACCTAAGTATGGAGGTAAAAGAGAATGGGGAAGATGAAAGAAAAGAAAATAAAAAGACTAAGTACGGAAATAAGGGAAAAAGGAAAGACTAGGTATGTATATATATAAGAAAAGAATAAAGAATGAGACTTAAAAAAATACTTCAAAAAAAATGTATAGGATCTATGTGTGTTGGGAAAATGTAGTCAAATGGTGTATTTATAGATGTAGTAAAGGTGTAAGGTGTGTATAAGATGTAGGGGTGTAAGGTGTGTGTAAGATGTAGGGGTGTAAGATGTGTGTAAGATGTAGGGGTGTAAAGTGAGTGAAAAGGTATGTATAGGTTAGAAAAGGTGTGTGGATATGAACGGACATAACTATTCTTGGAAAAGAAATAACTTTTCATATAAAAAATTGTGTTTAGTTTGGGATTAAAGAGAATAGGACAAATATATGAACAAAATAAAGTATATATCATATGCAAAAATAACAAAATTAAGTTATGATAAAGGTGTATATAGAAGAAAAACATATATATGCAAAGTTAGGGGGGTGTACGAGTCGTCAACATGGTGACGACTCGTCACCTTGACACTCTGTGGCGAGTCATCAAGGCTTGATGACTCGTCACCTAGGCTTTAGGCGAAATGTGTCTTCTTGACGAGTTGTCAACTTGGTGGCGACTCGTTATCCTAACCTTCTGTGATGAGTCATCAAGGCTTAAAGACTCATCACCAACTCATGACAGTGTGTGCATATTTTATGCATAACTAGTCCTATGTGAAAATGCAATAAAAATGTATAAAGCTAAGTAAAAATAGAATAAAAAACCAATCATAAACTAAATGTATACTAAAAATATGCATAATAAGTAAAGAAAAATGGGTGAATTAGTGAAAGTAAGGAAAATGAAATAGAAGAGAAATATGTGTGTCGTACCTTGCTAAATTATGGGAAGTCTATAGCTTGACTTGACCATACTTCAACTAAGGTGTAGATAGAGAAATAGAGAGGCTTGGATCAATTGCATCACCGATCAAGTAGGGCTTGAGACGATGTCCATTTACCTTAAAAGTTTGCCACTTTGCATTAGCAAGATCAACTGCCCCATAAGGATAAACCTTGATAAATTCAAATGGACCCGTCCATCGTGACTTCAACTTTCCCAAAAATAATCTAAGTCTTGAATTAAAAAGGAGAACAAGCTCACTTTCATGAAACTCCTTCTTAGATAAGTGCTTATCATGCCATAACTTAATACGATCTTTATATAACTTTGCATTCTCGTAAGCATTCATCCTTAACTCATCCAATTCATTAAGCTGAAGTAACCTCTTCCTACTAGCCTTCTTCAAATCAAAATTCAAAGCCCTTGTTGCCCAATATGCCTTATGCACTAATTCAATGGGGAGATGAGATGACTTCCCATAAATTAATTGATAAGGGGTAAGGCCAATTGGGGTTTTAAAGGCTGTCCTATATGCCCATAAAGCATCATCAAGCTTTAATGCCCAATATTTCCTTGAAGAAGACACAATTTTCTTTAAAATCCACTTAATCTCCCTATTACTAATCTCAACCTGCCCACTTATTTATGGGTGATATGGAGTAGCAACCTTGTGTGTTACTCCATACTTCTTCAAGAGAGCCTCAATCACATGATTACAAAAATGGGAACCTCCATCACTAATCAATGCCACCTAGGAAAAATAATTTTCTTAAGCATCTTTTTAACCACTTTAGCATCATTAGTGATGGTTGGCAATGCTTCCACCCATTTGGAAATATAATCTACCATAACTAAAATATACTTATAGCCTAAAGAACTAGGAAATGGACCCATGAAATCTATTCCCCAGACATCGAAGAGCTCGACGTTAAGGATTCCTTGTAAAGGCATCTCCTATTTTTTAGTGATATAACCCATTCTTTGACATCTATCACATGTAAGAACATACTCTCTAGCATCTTTAAATAAATTTGGCCACCAAAAACCAGAATGTAGTACCTTAGATGCCATTTTCTCTACACCAAAATGTCCTCCAACATCCAAGGCATGGCAATGTCTCAAAACATCTTGAGCTTCATATTGAGGAATGCATCTCCGAATTAAACCATCAGCACATTTCTTGTAAAGCAAGGGCTCCTCCCAATAGTAAAATTTAATATCATGCAGAAATTTCTTCCTTTGTCAATAATCCATTCCATAAGGAAGAACACCACTCACAAGATAATTTGCAATGTCCACAAACCATGGAAGTTCCTTCGAAGCAATCCTTAGTAGATGTTCATCATGAAATGTTTCATTAATTGGCACACCATCATCATTCCTCATCAATTCATCTTGATCAAGTCTTGATAGATGATCCCCAACAAGATTCTTACTTCCCTTCTTATCTCTCACTTCCTAATAAAAATCTTGAAGCATCAAAATCCACCGTAGGATTCTAGGTTTTGCATCCTTCTTGCTTAGAAGATACTTAAAAGTAGCATGGTCTGAATAAATAATCACCTTTTACCCCATAAGGTATGCTCTAAACTTGTCAAATGCATAAACGATAACAAGCAACTCCTTTTCCATAGTGGTATAGGTAATATGAGCTTCATTAAGTAGTTTGCTAGTATAGTAAATCACATAAGGCTTGCCTTCCTTTCTTTGACCCAACACAGCCCCCACAACAAAGTTGCTAGCATCACACATTATTTCAAATGGCTGCTCCTAATTAGGTGGTTGCAAGACGGGTGCAAAAATAAGAGCTCTTTTCAAAATTTTAAATGCATCAAGGCACACATCATCAAACTCAAAAGCAGCATCCTTAGTAAGTAACTTACACATTGGCTTTACTATCTTGGAGAAGTCTTTAATAAATCTTCGATAGAAACTTGCATGTCCAAGGAAATTTCTTATGTCTTTAACACACTTCAGAGGTGGCAAGTTTTCAATCACTTCTATCTTTGCCCTATCTACTTCAATGCCTCTCTTTGAGATTGAGTGACCAATAACAATTCCTTTTTGTGCCATGAAGTGACATTTTTCCTAATTCAAGACCAACCCATGCTCATTACACCTGTCAAGAACTTTTGATAGATTGTCTAAACAATTGGAAAAGTTAGTACCATAGACACTAAAATCATCCATAAAAACTTCTACACAATCATCAAGTATGTCGCTAAATATTGAAAACATGCACCTTTGAAAAGTTGTGGGTGCATTACATAAACCAAAAGGCATACACTTAAAACCAAATGTACCATAAGGACAAGTAAATATAGTCTTAGCTTGGTCCTCGGGATGAATAGGAATTTGATAAAATCCACTAAGTCCATCCAAATAACAAAAGTAAGAAAAGTTGGCTAGTCTCTCAAGAACTTGGTTAATAAAAGGCAATGGGAAATGGTCTTTCCTAGTTGATTTATTTAGTTTTCTATAATCAATACATATACACCATCCAGTGATAGTTCTAGTAGGTATCAAATCATTAGATTCATTCCTAACAACGATTAAGCCTCCCTTCTTTAGTACAACTTAAACGGGGCTCATTTATTTACTATCACTAATGGAATATATGATTCCATTATCAAGCAACTTAGTTACCTCTTTTCTAACCACTTCTTTAAGAGTGGGATTTAGCCACCTTTGACCTTCAATGGAAGGCTTGGCATGGTCCTCTAAAAGAATTCTATGTATACATATATTAGGATCAATTCCTTTCAAATCATTTATAGAATAACCAATGGCATTCTTATGACTATTTAATTCATCATATGAGGCATCAACATTATCATTAGAAAAATATGAATTAACAATAAAAGGAAATATAGAGTTAGAGTCAAGAAATTTATATCTTAGATTTGACGACAAAGGCTTGAGCTCTAATTTAACTTCTTCACTTGATGTAGTATCTTTTGGATCATCCTCTATCCTTAAAGGTTCAAATCTTGATGTCCTATGAGAAGGTTGATATGGAGTCACCTCCAAGATTTTCTCATTAGCTTCTTGTATCATGTATGGCTCCATAGAATCATTCCTCAAACAATCATGAATTACTTCTTCAATGCATTCATCAATAACATCTACAAAATCAACTCTACTTGCTAGTTCTATGGTGTTGACTTCATAATCTTCATCACATTAAATTCCATAGATTCATTATCCACCTCTAATGTGATCTTTCCTCTTTTCATATCAATAATTGCTCCTGCTGTCATAAAAAATAGCCTTCCAAACAAGATTGGAATCTCAAGATCTTCCTCCATTTCCAACACAACAAAGTTAGCTGGTATTACAAACTTTCCCACTTTAGTTGGCACATTTTCTAGAATGCCAAGTGGATATGTAACTGATTTATCTGCCATGGAAAGACACATATTAGTAGGCTTAAGTTCTTCCAAGTCAAGCCTTTTGTAAATAGAGTACGACATAAGGCTAACACTAGCACCAATATCACATAGAGCTTTATCAAAATGCATACCTCCAATTACACAAGGAACCATAAATGAACCAGGATCTTTAAGCTTTGGTGGAGACTTGGAGTACATAGCCTTGGATTCTTTAACAAGAGAAACTAAGCCATAATCTTTAAACTTGCTCGTATGGCTAATAATATCCTTCAAAAACTTACCCCAAGCTGGCATATCTTTAATAGCATCCATAAATGGTATAGTGATAGTGATTTCCTTAAGATAATCAAGGAATTTTCCAAACTGCTTCTATAGGTTACGCCTTATAAACCTTTGAGGGAAAGGAAGAGTTTTAACATCTACCTTTGGTTCATCATTCTTTAATATTTGGGTATCTCCCTTTCTACCTTTCTTTACACACTCATCATCTTTTTTACTTCTAACATCCACATTATTAGTTCCATCATTAGCTTCAATCCTTACCACTTCATTATCAACATCAACTATAACCTTTTTTTTCACTAGGAGCATTTTTAGCCTTCTTGCCACTCCTTAAGGTAATTGCTTGACAAGTTTCTTGTTGTACATACTCTGGTTGGCTAGGAAGCTTTCCCAAAGGTTTAGTGTTGGAAGAAGAGGCTTGTTGGGCAATTTGGGTTTCAAGGATGCGGTTATGAGTAGCAAACTGCTCAAGTTTAGAGCTTAATTGCTTAAATTGCTCCTCATTTTATTTATTTATGGACATTTGTTGGTTAACAAATTGCTCCATAAGATTTTCAAGAGTAGGCCTAGGATGGGGAGGATTAAAGGTTTATTGTTTCATGGAAAATCCAGGTGGGTTTTGAGGTTTGGTGTTTGGGTTATATGGAGGGTTTGATTAAGAGGATGGGTTTGACCATGAGAAATCAGGATGGCTCCTTCATTAAGGGTTATAGGTGTTGGAATTTAGCCCCATTCTTTGGTTAAGACCTCCTTGCACAAAGTTCATATCCTCAATTATTCTTACATTACATTGAGAATATGAATGAGATCCTCCACAAGACTCATAAACAATATTAGTACTATCTAAAGAATTAATTTGATTTCTACTTACCAAATTAGTGAGAGCATCTACCTTTGCATTGAGCATTTTAATTGTGTCAAGCTCCAAAACTGCTCTTGCTTTTGCCATAGTTGTTTCATCACCCATGTACCCTTGAGATGCAAGTTCTTCCAGCAAAGTAACAGCTTCTCTAGCCATTTTATCCATCCACTTTCCACTGGCTGCTACATTCATAATATTTCTATGTTCATCTGTTAACCTATTATAGAAGATTTGAGGAATCATCCATTCCGGCAAGCCATGATGTGGGCATTGCCTTTGAAGTTCCTTAAACCTCTCCCAAGCTAAATATATTGTTTCACTCCCATTTTGCTTAAGAGTAGTGATCTCATTATGAAATTTGGCCAAAATATTTGTGTAGAAATGCTTGCTTCAATTAATCCCATATTATGATTGATTCATTTGGCAAACTAGCAAGCCAAAGTTGTGCTTTGTCCCTAACTGAAAATGGAAATAGTCTCAGCCTTATTACGTCATCCGTCACACCATTGATCTTGAAAGTTACACACATATTAAGGAAAGTCAATATGTGGGCATACGGATCTTTTCCTTGTAAACCTCTAAAATGATTATTTTGCAGCATTTGAATGATACTTGGCTTGATCTCAAAATTGCTATTGGTAATAGGTAGAGCCACAATTCCTCCAAAACTACTAGAGATGTCAAGCATTGCAAAGTTGCCTAACGTTCTCCTTTTTGATTGAGCCATAATATTCAAATTCGGTTGATTCTCTCTTCTTTGCCTTTGTTCCCTGCATAAATTACGGATAAGTAAATCAATTTCAGGATCAAAGTACAAATTATTATCACTAATACTTCTAGTAAGCATATAAAAATGTAAATTCACAATCAAACAAATTAAATTTAACAAATAACAAGTATATAATATAAAAAATAAAATAAAATAAAATAAAAATAAAGACAAGGCCTAAAACAACCTTTCTCTACTCTAAATTAATAAAATTCACTAAACAAATCCCCGACAACGGCGCCAAAAATCTGAAGTGGGTCAAATTGTATACCCTAGTCTCTAAGGACTTAGTATAGAGCAAGCAGGGTGTCAAACACTCAGAATTTCATCAGAATTTATATTAACTGAATAGATACTTAAATGGATAGGTAGAAAATTATAAATGAAGATATTTAATGTTTCTATTTAATTCTAAACTACTAAAGAAATACTAATTACTTTAACTATTCTAAAATATTAAAATAAACAATATATATATGTGTATGGGAAAATCACGAATCAAAACCAAATAAGAACTTAAACATAGTTATCATAAAATAAGCTGATTGGAAATTAACCTATAGTCTTTAAAAGCAAATCTCGTTGTCTATTAAAGGTATTTTCTCCTAAAGTCTACAAGAAATCTCATTGTATTATAAAGATAAAAGCAAACCATAAAGCATATTATACTAATTATATCTCCCTTAAGAGGAATTCCCTTTACGATACCCAGCAAAATTTGATTGACAAGTTACATATGTTGATCAAGCATACATAAACACAAGTAAGCACTAATTGAAATTAAATCATAAAAGATATAAGATAAAGATGTAGTTCTTATTTAATTCATTATTATAATTCCCACACAAAAAGACTTAGCCTTGATACATAATTAAAAAGCAACAAAAGAAGATCAAATTCAACATAGAAAGACAGATAAAAAGACAAAGAATTGAATAAGTAAAACTCCCTTCTATGACTTCTAAATGATGTGGTAACTTGAGATGATCTCCTCTTGCACTTTGGCTTTATCTCCTTTAAAGAGTTCTAATAATGACTATTATAACTAATGTATTTATAAAAACACTCTATTGACACTCTCTAATTTGATTTAATGTCTTCTCTCAATTTAGATCATATATATGTTGTCTCCTTTGTGTTCTTTCTCTCTATTTCAGTTCATCATCCTCTTCTTTAGACCAAAAATTATGAATATATAGAACTTGGAAGCTACTGAAATTGTCTAGAATATGATTGAACTTGGAAAGGCACCACTTGACATGAAAAGCCACCATCATGTGCAGATATTGTAAATTAAAGGGAAATTTCGTCCATCCAGATGACTTCATCTCTAGTAAGTTCCTTCATGAAAGTTGTAGAAAATTATGTTATCTATCTAGAAAAACTTGAATTACCTAATTTGGATATCTGTAGATGGATTTATGGCTGAAATAAAAAAACTGCTCAAACCAGAAAATTGCTAGGCACGAGTGTGATGACTGGTCACAAAAGCTCTCAGTGATGACTCGTACAAGTGGTGATGACTCATCACCCTTCCTTGTTGATCCAAGATTGATCCCTTTTACTTATAGCTTGTTCCAATCAATTCAAGTGTCTTCTAAAGCACATTTAAGCCTTAAATCATTCATAGAACTTACATAATAAGTCCTATTGATAATCAAGCAAAAACATCCACTCACTAATCAAACAAGCACATAAAACATAATAAAATGAAATGAAAATAGACCTTAACAAGCCTAAATAACTATGCATATTTGCATTATATCAGTTTCCCAGAAGCTAACTCAAGCATGCAACAAGTGTCAACAATTCGCTCAACTCAATCATAAGCCTTCCCACCCCCTACATCCAATCGGCAGCCCATGGCCCTTCGCCATTTGGGGGATGGACATCTTAGGCCCTTTCCAACTTCTACTTCATAAAAAAATTTCCTGATTATGGCTATAGACCATTTCACTAAGTGGGTAGAAGTGGAGGCAGTTCCAACCATCACAGAAGCTCAGATACAACATTTTTTCTGGAAAAAGATCATCTGCAGATTCAGCATCCCTCACACTTTGATTATGGACAATGGAAAATAGTTTTATAATGAAAATTTTAGAGGTTTCTATTCAAAGCTCGAAATAAAGCTTCATTTTACCTTGGTAGCCCACCTACAAACAAACTAGCAAACAGAAGTCACCAATAGAATTATCATGTAGGGATTAAAAAAGAGACTTAATAAGAAAAAGGGAAATTGGGTCGAAGAGCTTAACAGCGTAATCTAGGCCTACAGAACCACTCCTAGGTCATCCATCGAGGAGACACCATTCAGACTGACTTATGGCATGAATGCGGTAATACTGGTGGAGATTGGTTCACCAAGTTACAAAGCTAATCGCAGTCTCGATCACAACATCAACAACATTGATGCCCGGATATGTTTGGACCTGTTAGAGGAAAGGTGAGAATGGGCAGCAGCTACAGCTGAAGCATATCAATAGAAAATGGCATAATACCATCTCCAACGGAGTCACCCAAGACAGTTCAAATTAGGAGACTAGGTACTCAGAAGGGCAGATATTGTCAAAGACAACTTAAGAACTAGCAAGCTAGATCCAAATTGGTAAGGCTCATATTAAATCTCAGAACACATAACCAAGGGAGCATACAAGCTAGGAGACAGAGGAGACAAAGAGCTACTACAATTTTGGAACTTATATTGCCTTAGAAAATACTATCAATAAACTGTACTCAGAATGATATTCAATAAAGTATCTCTTCATTAAAGCAACAGTGTTTTTACATTCGATCGATTATAAAAAAAAAGAAAAAGAAAAAGAGAGAAATAAAAAAATGATAAAGGTTTTTATTCTACTACTTGTATATCCGGACCATCAAGCCCGAAGATGGAGGGGGAAACAGCATCAATGGTATTCGAAGGCACAGTAGGCTCAGCAACAGTAGAAGACTCAACATTATTCCTCATACATGAAGTACTTGCCTTTAAATGAGCATCCTCCTCTGTAGCAATCTTTACAAGATCTACCGGCGTTATTTGATCCAGCACTCCCAAGTCTAACTCGGGATTCTGGGAGAGCAAGATCCTCCTACATTCAGACCTGTTGGCCTTGAGAAATCCCCCTACCATGTTTTAGTAGGATATTTTATCATTTTCTTGAGACTTCTTGACCTCATATAGCCTCCTCTCCAAATTTGCAATCTGAAGATCCTACTCTTCAATCCTCCTTGTTAATTGACCTTGATCGTGCTCTAGATCGGAAATTTTCTTTTGGCCCACCTCAATCTCGAATTTTGCCTCCGTATATTTTGTCTGGCAGAGCTCTAGTGCTACCTTGGCACCATCCAACTTCTTCTCGAAGTCAATGGCTATTTTCCCGACCTCCATCTCCTTCAGATTGTACTGGCTTTTCAAATAGAAATATTGGTCCTTTGCCAGTAGCAAGGCGTGGGTCATCAGTGACAAGAGAAGTTCATGTTAAACACAAGTACGAGTGTAAGTAAATAATGCAAGCAACAACATTCATTTACTTCTAATGAATGGTCGATCATCAAATCAAGCAGCCCCCTCTGGACCCTCCTCAGACCAGGTGCTATGTTATGCCTATTCATGAATCTCTTAAGAAAAGGATCTAATGGAAACTTTAAACCCCCCCCCCTCTTGTTGGTCAAAATATACCACTAATCTACTAAACCCTAACATGGGAGTGTGAGCCCTAAACTTCCTATCTATTGTGTGGAGGGCGTAATCGACGAGAATACAGAACCACCTTTGGTACCACCCCAGCAGTTTATCATCTATTTTTGACATAAACAAGTCAGAACTAACATGTTCTCTCGGTGCCATAATGTTTTCTATGAAGAAGAAAAAATGCATAAAAGACAAAGGAAACATGAAAAAGAAGGAGAAAAACAAAGATCACCTTGTTACAAAATGCAAGATCATGGCAGACAAAAAGGAAGCAGCATTAGCAATGCAAATGTGACAATAGCGAAACAAAAAGGGAAAAATGCATCAGTTGACGAACATAAAGATATTTATAGAGTTATAGAAGGATCTGGAAATATGCTATTAATTGCCCTCATCAATACTTCACTTCCCCCTATATCATTAAGGGTAATTTAGGAAAAGTAAAACCCATTAATCAAGTAGTCATTATAACGGCAGCAAAACGTCTCATTTATTGACACGTGAAAAGACGCATCATTCACACGATTCAAATTTCAAATCCCTAGGAATTGAAGTGACATAGCCATGCTCGGCCTGTCGTATCTTTACCAAGTTCTTTCTTTATTTACTTGGAACAAGCATCCAAGCTACGCTTTTGGCACACTTCAGATATCTGGCACTCAAGCCACACCTCTAAGGCACCAAGCACCTAAGTCCAGTAACTGAAGCTGGCACCCTCATGTCACTTTTATAGTACTGAGGTTCCGAGCGTGTAAGCCTCACGTCCTTGCACCGAGCATCTAAGCCTCAAGCATCTAAGTCCGGTAACTGAAGTTGGCACCCTCGAGTTGCTTCTATAGTACTGAGGTTCCGAGCATGTAAGCCTCGTGTCCTTGCACCGAGCATCTAAGCCTCGCGTCCTTGCACCGAGCATCTAAGCCTCAAGCACCTAAGTCCAGTAACTGAAGCTGGCACCCTCAGGTCGCTTCTATAGTAATGAGGTTTCGAGCATATAAGCCTCGTGTCCTTGCACCGAGCATCTAATCCTTGAGCACCTAAGTCCAGTGATTGAAGCTGGCACCCTCAAGTCACTTCTATAGTACGTAAGCCTCGTGTCCTTGCACCGAGCATCACAAATCTAGTGACGACTAGTTCCATCACATTGTCTTTACATAAACGAGTTAATCTATTATACTCGATCTCATAGATTTAGTGTGCTCTAAAGGTCCAAATGACACCTCAGTAAACACGATGGTTTCAAGACTCGATACCGAGCTTTACTTTCTTCCTATGACTAAGGTTGGCCATCTCAGCTCACCCTTCTATGTCATTGTGCAATACCTAACTACTTTCTCTATGGAAGCATAAGTGCTCTATTCTACTCAAATACGATGGACATAAATATCCGAGTATACCTGAGGGGGGGGGACTTTTGATACTGCTTATATATATTCTTGTTTAACTAAAGGATTTTATTTTCTAAATAAGGTTACCCGAACAAGGAAGATAATAGAATCCATTCATGGAAAGGACTCTACCCTGAAGAGGATTCCTAAGCAGAGGGAATACTCTCCTACTAGGATTAGGATTCCTATCCCACAAGGAATCCTACTCCTTTCAGGTTTAAGCATCATTATAAATAGGACCCCATACCTCTCATTCTAGATCATCTCATTCTCTTATATTTTATTTGTTCCTTGCTCTTTATACAGACTCTCTTTCTGTTCTCTGACTTAGGCATCGGAGTGTTTGTGGGGACTCTCCCTAGCTCTCACCTTGCCCTTTGTTCACTGATTGCAGGGTCTCAAACTCAAGAGTTCCGAAAATAAGTTATCAATATTTATTTTTGCACTTATAAATCATTTGATAATCAATATACCTTTTGATTACCTTCATCATATCTCAATATGATTTTGCACTTGTACAAGTTTGTTGCACTACTGTATAATTTTATTTATAGAACTAGTTACATTTCAATACATTTAATTGCAAATAATAATTATTGATGTGGAATAACTTATACTATACACATTACAAATTTCACGAAACAATAATTAAATTTTAGTTGTACATATATAATCTCTTTACAATAACTTTAAAATGTTATTATAGCCAATATAATTTGTACAAGTTTTATAAAATATATTTGACACAATATACATAGTGCTACAATGTAATTTATTTTTATTGCATAGTATAATTTTATTTATGGAGAGTTAAATTTCAGTGTCTATAGTTGTAAATAAAAATTATTAATGTGAATTGATGTTTACTATACATATATCACATTTCAAAGTACAAATTTACTTCTATTAGTGCATATATAGTCATTATAGAGTAACTTTAGAATGCTGCTATAGCAGATATAATTCTACTACAAGTTTGATACAATATACTATAAAAATGTACATAGTGCTACAAGATTGTTGTTTTCTACTATGCACAATCTACTTGTACTAGTGTGTGTAATTGAATATAAGAATTATTGATGTCAATTTACTTATACTTAAAATACATTATATATTTGAAGTATAAATTTAATTTTATTACTATATATATAATATTTATAGAGCAACTTTAATATGTTGTTATAACTAATATAATTCGTATAGTTAATATAATTTCAACTACAATTTGTATGACCTCATCTTACAATGTTCATTACCTGAGCAGCTAGGCTATAAAGAGAGGACTATAATTAATATAATTTCAATTGTAATTTTTATGCAATGTACATGGTGATAATATGTAGTTATTTTTACTATATACCATCTACTTATAATATTGTATGTAATTGTAAATAAGAATTATTAATGCAAATTGACTTATAATATACACATCATAAATTTAGCCATACAAATTTTATTAGTACATATATAGTTATTATAGAGTAACTTTGAAATATTATAATAATTAATATAATTTGTACTACAACTTTTATACAATGTTTTATATGGGTTTAGTTCACTATTGGTACCATAACTTTATATCATGTTTCACTTTGGTCCCAAATTTTAAATTTTTTTATTTTCAATCCCAAAAATTCTAATTTTATTTCAAGTTAAAGTACCTCAAACATATCTTATCAAATTTAGCATACATGGCAACCGAAATAAGTATATTTTTAGTATATTCACCATGTAAGCATCCTATTAAGCAACCTAATCGCTTTGTGGGCTTTATAAAATAAATTTTGCTAAAATTTTATTTTACGGGGCCCATAAGCAAATTTTATTTTATGGGGCCAACAGGATTGTTAAACTGTATAATGGGATGCTTACAAGGTAAATATACTAAAAATATGTTTATTCCGGCTGCCACGTATGTTAAATTTGATTGGATATGTTTTAGGTACTTCAACTTGAAACAAAAATAGAATTTTTAGGACTGAAAAAAAAAATTAAAATTTTAATACCAAAGTGAAACATTGCCCAAAGTTATGGTACCAATGGTGCAAAAAACCCCATGTATTATATACATTGTACATAGTGCTACAAGGTTGTATTTTTTACTTCATAAAATCTACTTGTACTATTATGAAATTTTACTTATAAAGATATGTTATGACCCAAACTTGGGAGTCATGATCGGTGCTAGGAAATTGGAATTCACACGAATGCAGAACTCATAGCAAACTTTAAAATAAAAACACATACAAAACATACCACAAAATTAAAAATTTAATTAATAAAAGGAATATCCAATTCAAAACATAATAAAATACATTTATACAATTATTCAAATACAAAATCTCGATCTAATACATAACAGATACTACAACAAAATGCACTACAATTGTAGCATTTGCTAAAATATAATAAAAGTATTAGTTCAAAGTTAATATAGATCGGACAATGGAGAAAGAGTCCAGTGAATAGAACTAATGTACAAGTCTGAAGTAGAAGATCCTGAAAAAATATTTGAGGGGGTTAGACCTCACTGAGTGAATTATTATTATTATATATATACATGCAACCTCAAGACATAGACACTCTAATAATATATTTATATTTATTTAATATATACATGCATTTCATACAAATGCTCGAAATTCATTTTTATTATAACAATAAATGTAGAAGAATTTTAGGTGGAGGATTGGAGCAAAATTCCTAAATTTTTTTGCAACCACGACCACTCTACTAAAAGTAGAGCCGTTTCTGCATGCAAACACACTTCAAATATTTACAATACTCAACTTCTCAGGTTGGGCCCTCGAACTACAATTTATTGCCTAACCGAGAAACACACAATCAAAATGAATAAAATAATAATAAATACTAATAATTCACCAAAACTCATAAAAATCATAAAATACCACAATTCAATTTATTTAGATAATAAAAGCATCAAAGATATTTATTTTCCAAATTAAACAATAAAATCATGTTCATAATTAAACTATATTAATAAAAATCTATTTTTCAAGTATTTGAAATCAAATAGCATAAATTACAAATAATTATATAAATTTCCCAAGTACATAATAAAATAACTAAAAAAAATCATTTAATCTTAAAAATAATAGACAAAACTATTATTCAAATATACTTTCGGAAATTATTATTAATTAGCTAAAAATAGTAAATAATTCATAAAAATTATTTTAATACTATTTATTACTCAAAAATTATCCAAAACATGATAATTAATAATAATTTCAATTAAAATATAAAATTTACAAATTTATACTAATTTTTCCAAAAATCCAATTTTTACATAAATATTCGAAAATTCATAATAAAAATTTGGTGTGAAATTTCAACTTTCTTCACGAAATATGCTTAAAATAATTAGTAGAATTTATTAAAAATAAAACACATTTCCGAGCAGGGAACAGTACCTATGAACAGTAACAGAGCTTGAAATAGTGCTCAAATTGCAACTATCACCAAAATTGAATCTAAATACATTTTTGGAAACTTACAACTTCAATTTAACTAATCCAATGTCAATTTAACATAAATCAAACTAATTCAATTCAAAATCAAAAAATCAAATACATAAACCCTAGAACTAATTTTATAAAATCAAAGTCGAATTCGAAGTTGTTTAGTGAAATCACCTTAGGGGAATTGAAGCCTGTGAAACAAGCTTTCGATCGAGACCAACCTCGACCCCTAGCATTGCTAGAGAAGACACCGACGGTCTCCTGAAGTTATCGGCGTCGAGGAGGAAGAAGAGGGAATAAAGCAGCAATCGGTGGTGGAAGGAGAGGAAGGGAAGAATAAGTGGTGGTGGCGACAGGAAGAGGAGAGGTGGTGGCGACGTGAAGAGAAGACGTGGTGGCGGCGACAATGGTAGTTTGATGTCAGGGGCAGGGAGGGGCTATTGCACGAGGGAGAAAAAGGGAAAGGAGAGGGGAAAGGAAAAGAAAAAGAGGGGAGAGAGAGGAAAGAAATGAAATAGGGGGAAAAGAAAAGAAAAAAATGTGTTTTTGTATATAATTTTATTTTATTTTATTTTATTTTATTTATTTGTTTTATTAAAACAATTGTATAAAAGTACAATTATTTCAAATTAAATATCCCCTACTCAAATTCTCACCACAATATTTAAATATTTAAAATACATTAAATTAACATAATTGACTAATTATTACTATTAAAATATATTAAAACAATATTCAACACCAAAATCCAAATTTAATCTGACTAATAAATAAAATAAATAATATTTTACTTTATAAAATTAAATTTCATGATTAAATCATAATATCATGAAATAATAAAATGAATATTAACACTATAACTTCAAAAATTCAATTTCATAAATTTATTAAAATTTGGGTTATAACAGTCTCTCCCTTATAAAAAAAATTATCCTCAAATTTCAAATAAAAAGAACTGAATATAAGGATTCATTGAGGAAAAAGGTAAGGGTAAGCTACCTGCATCTCAACCTCGGTCTCCCATGTGTGTTCCTCCATGTTGTTGCTCCTCCACAACACTTTGACCATCAAAATTTGCTTCGAACGCAACTAACAAACTTGATAATCCACAATCATAACTACCTCTTCCTCATACGTCAGATATTCATTCACTTCCATACTCTGGGGCTGTAACACATGCGACAGGTCGGAAATGTACTTCCTCATCATCGAGACATGGAACACTTGATGCACTTGAGATAAATTCAGAGGCAAAGCCAACTGATATGCAACTATGCCCACTCTCTCCAGAATTTTGAAAGGTCTAATGTATCTCGATGCTAACTTTCTCATCTTGCCAAATCTCATCACACCCTTCATTGGTGACACCTTCAAGAATATATAGTCCCCAACCTGAAACTCCACATCTTTGCACTTCAGATCCATATAGCTCTTCTATTTGCTAGTTGCAGTTTCAAATCTTCTTCTGATCAAAACAACCTTCTTAACTACATCCTACATAATTTCAAGTCCAATCAACTCTCTTTCTCCAGTCTCATCCCAACACAAAGGGGATATACACTTCCTTCCATACAGAGTTTCATACGGTGCCATTTCAATACTGTTATGATAACTGTTATTATAAACAAACTCTACCAATGGTAGATGATCATCTCATCTACCTCCAAGATCCATTACACACATTCTCAATATATCCTCTAGTGTTTGGATCATCCTCTCAGATTGACCATCTGTCTGTGGGTGAAAAGCAATATTGAAATCAAGCCTTGTGCCCATTGCTTCTTGCAATTTCTATTAAAATTGAGAGGTAAACACTAAATCTCATTAAATATAATGGAAACGGGCACTCTATGAAGGTACATAATATGCTTAACATACAACTTAGCCAACTTAGCTATAGAATAAGTAGCTTTAACTGGTAGGAAGTGAGCTGATTTGGTTAACCTATCCACTATCACTTAGATGGAATTGTATCCATTATTTGAATGAGGTAAACCTATCATAAAATCTATATTAATTCTCTCTCATTTCCACTTAGGAATCGGAAGAAGCTGAAGCTTCCCATAAGGCTTTTGATGCTTAGCTTTCTGTAATATCCCGTGTTTTTAAAATATTTTTTTACACTGTACCGGGATATGCAGTGTCAATAATTTTGAATATATATGTGATATTTTTACGAGTTAATATGTATTTAAAACCTATTTTAATTACGGTATATTATTTATAGTGTTTTACGTAAAATTTTCCCGAGACTTGCATTTTCGGGGAAATTTTCACGTAAACAATTTATTATTAATTATTTTAGATGTATTTACGGACTTGCATGAACTCATACATATTTTTAAATTATTAAATAAAGCCTGTGTGTGTATATGTATTTAATTAGGGTTTATTATACCCTAATATTTTATTAAGTATTTAATTGTTTTATTGTTATTTAATTAATTTTATTTAGTATAAATTGTTAAAATATTAATATTTTTATGTGTGTGGTGTATATTTGATGTGTGTAATTTAATATTATTTTAATATATAGTATAAAGTATATATATATATACATATATTTGTCAAAATTACACAAGAATTGGAAAATTACATTTTAGCCCCCGAGTCTCCTTCTTCTTCTCCGACCGTTCCTTCATCGTCCGGGCGTCTGTCACGCCGTTCCTTCACCGTGGGTGTGCCGTCCGGTGTGCCACCATCTTCCCCGACCAGTTTCGCCGCCTGAGGAGGCCGTTTCCGGCGTCGAGAGAACGATTTTGGCCGGAGAAGCCGAAAATCAACCCACCGTCGATCACGTCGATTCCGGCCACCGTTTTTGACACCGCTGGTCTCTTTCTTCTCCTTGAGCTCTGGTGAGTGTGATTCTAGCTTTGGTTTGAGCTAAAATGGTCTAGAATTGCTTAGTTTTCGATTTGTAAATTTCGGCCAATTAGGGTTTTTGATTTTTTTTGAGCTTCAAATTGATTGATTCATGGAAACTTCCTTCACAAATGTTGTTCCTAGTAGCTTAATCTTCATGTATGAATTTTTGTAGAATTTTTAGAGATTTTTTGGATTTTTGGGTATTTTTGAATATTTTAATATTATTTTCTAATTTTCGGAAATTAATTATTTAAATTATGAAATTGGAGTTTATGGTTAAATTAGGTGTTGAAATGAATTATAGGAATTTATTTGGAATTTTTATGAATTTCTAAGTATTTATTTTTAATTATTGAAGTTTAGGTGATTTTGGAAAATTAGGTTAATTGTGTTTTAAATTGAATTCAATTGGTTAATTGAGTTTAAATATTGATATTATTGATAAATATGTTGAGAAAATTAATTTTGGGTAATTGTATGATTTTTGGTGAATTTTTGAAGTAATTTAGGTATATTTATATATATAGGGGTATTTTGGTAATTTTACCCTAAATTATCTAAAAATGTAATTTAATTGGTTTTAATATTTATTTAAGGTATAAAAATGATTTCTACAAAATATTTGGTATTTTTAACTAATTAAAACTATTTTTCGTGAATTATTTTCAATTATATATATAATATACGGTTTTTCTAATAAAATGAGTTTTATCGGTTTTTACAGTGTTTTAAAGGTTAATTATGTAATTTTTACCTATAAAATGTATTTCTGTGATTTAAGGATATTTTTGGTATATCTAGAATCATTCTATGTTTGTGGACCCCGGTCGGTGGACTGTAGTTTGGAGTCCGATCGTGGGATTTTGATTGTGTTGAGCTCGTTTTTCGAAGTGTGTTTCTTTGCAGGGTCGGCTCTACTCTTTTGAGTAGAGAGATGTCCATTTTACAGGGGAGGTTCTGCCCGATTTTCGGTAGAATTCTCGTAAAACGTGATATCCAGTCGAACCCTAATTTTCGATTCTGTGTTTAATACTCTAGATTGAATTCTAGGATTTCTGTTAGGTTTATTCTAATGTCGGTTATTTATTGCTTGTTTAGTTGCGCCGAGATCGAGGGCTAGTGGACCAGGCCCGTCGGACCTGTCTCGTGGAGCGCATTAGGTAAGTTACTATATTATATATATATGCTTAGGATGCATGATTTAGAAAATGCATGTTTTATTTTGACTGAATATGCATAAATAATGTGATTTATATTCAAGTATATTTTTGGTATATAATAAATTATATACATGTTTTGTTAATAAAATATATTTAAAATGTTTTTAAATATATTTTTAGTTTAATTCATGATTTGATTGGATTTATTTGACATATATATACTCAAAATATACCTGGTTTATGTTTGGTATATTTTCGGTATATATATGGTTTATATTGTTGTTTCATTTACATTCATGCATCATTTATTGTGAATGAATGATTTATATTATTAATGAAGGATATCAATAGAACGTGCTACCTAGTGGGCAGCACTAAGACCGAGTACGTACCGGTACGCCTATAGCTTTAGGCTATATTACTAATTATTTATGGATATTGATTTGATTATGATTATTGATATGTGAGATGTGGTTTGTGGGTGTGATTGCTGGAGCTCAGTTGACCAAGTGTCTCGGGGCCAATCACACTGGCAGTCAGATTGTTGGAGCTCGGTTGACTTAGTGTCTCGGGGCCAGTCTACTGTCCAAATGGATTAAGTGGATATATTTGGAATAAGTGAGCCTGTATGGCTAGAGTGTTGTTTAACACTATTTTCTGAGGTTGCGATATTCTAGGGTTCTATATGATCCTTCATAAAAGATGATTTTCAGATAAAATATATAAAAATGATTTTTCTGCATCTGTATGAATTGCCTGTATATATACATATTAGACATGTATTATTGACTATATGCATAGTCATTTAGAGTGTATGTATATATATTATAGTAATTCACTCAGTGAGGTCTGACTCCCCTCCGTTGACTATTTTTCAGGAGAGTCAACTTCCTCAGACCTCAGTAGCAGGTCGATACGCCGGATTTCTTCCGCCCCGGCTTCTTTATGTAAATTGTCTACTTGAGTCTTATTTATTTTATCTAGACACTGCAGTAGTTGTGAATTAAAGTATTGGATTTTATGTACTTTATTTTAAAGAGATGTATTATATTGAAACTGGATTTGTATTAAAGATTATATACATCTATGTGATGAGATGAGATTTAGTTTAAATCTAGTTGATATGGAAAAAATGATATTATGATTTTTATTTCCGCTGTATATTATATTTTTATTGTTATTATGGCATGCTTTATTTTATTTTTAGGCTTGCTACGGGTTCCGGATTCGAAAGAATTCCCGTTCCCTAGCGCCGGTCATGGCCCCTATTTTGGGTCGTGACAAAGTTGGTATCAGAGCGAAGTTCGTATCAGAGTGGAGTTATGTGTCAGGGCTTAGTTATGTGAGTTGTGGCCCTAGTTTTAAAGTTGTGTTTTCTGTTGGACTACTGCAGTGTATTAGGTTCGAGTATGTCTTGATGAGTATTCCTTGTTGTAGTTTTCAGCGTTATTCCTCCGTTGTCTGTTTTGTCTGAATCTTTCCGTTTATCTTTTCAGAATGAGGAGGCGAGCGCGTGTCGCTCCACCGGTCGTTGAGGCCGAGGATGATGAGTCTTTTCAGGATGAGGTTTTACCTCCTGAGCAGCCAGTTAGACGTAGAGGTCGTGGCAGAGGTAGACCTCGAGGAGCGGCAGGTCGCCGTAGGCAGAGAGAGTTACAGGACGAGGAGCCTGTTGAGCCTGAGTTTGATGTTCCTGTTCCTCCAGTTGTTCAGCCTGTTCAGCCTGCCTATCAGCAGGGTATGTCTGACCCTGAGGCAGCTTTATTCTATGCCAGAGTTGGCAGGATTGCTTTTGATGGTACTTCTGATCCTTTAGATTTTCTGCATGCGATTGAGACTAGGACTCGGACTGCTCATACCGAGTACCAGCGGATCATGATCGTTGAGTTGTCTATTGAGGGACCAGCTCTAGATTGGTTCATTCAGATGATCCAGCCCTATATGATGACGATGACATGGGCTCAGTTTCAAGAGCGATTCATGAGGAGATTTTGTCCAGAGCCTCTTCGTTTGAGCTATCGTCTTCGTCTGACCAGTATTTCTCGTGGAGATCGATCTGTAGAGGAGTATACCCGAGAGTTTCTTCGTCTGGGTAGATATGCTGAGGATCTGATGCGAGATCAGTATTTCGCGGTTACTACGTATGTCACTGGTTTGGGTTCAGCTTTTGCTGGTATGCCTACAGCAGGTCTTACTCTGGAGTCTGTGATTGAGCTAGCTAAGGAGATCGAGCTGAGGTTAGTTAGGCAGGGAGCGATGCCTGATTATTACCAGTTGGGAGTTCAGTCGAGTGGATCGCAGGCTACTCCATATTTGAGTTTTCATGTTGGTTCGAGTAGTCAGCAGCGAGGTTCGACTCAGCAGAGTCAGAGACAGCAGCAGCGAGTGCATCGAAGCAGTAGACATGGCCGTGGAGGTCAGCGTAGATCATTCAGATTTGGGTCAGGTGCTTCGAGCAGCAGCAGTGGTCGTAGTTCTGGATCAGCGGCCAGTGTTTGTCAGACTTGTGGTAGAGTCCATCAGGGACAGTGTTATCTGACACCACTGACATGTTTCAGATGCGGACAGACAGGACATTTTGCCAGATCGTGTCCTTATTCCGAATATCAGCAGCAGCAGATTCCGCGATTCCCACAGCAGTCGATTGCTAGTGCAGCACCCGTGCCATTTCAGTTGCCACCAGCCCAGCATCAGAGTTCTACTCAGTTTGTTCCACAGCAGAGTCGTGGTAGAGGTACTAGAGGAGGTGCTAGAGGTGTTGGCCAGGCTTCTACCAGTCAGCAGGGAGGTCGAGGTCAGGCCAGAGTCATCCATCTGACTCAGCAGGATGCTCAGGCATCTAATGCAGTCGTGGCAGGTATTCTTTCTGTTTGTTACCTGGATGCTTTGGTTTTGTTTGATCCGGGTGCCACGCATTCGTTTGTTTCTCCTGTTTTTGCTTCTAAATCTTGTTGGCAAGCTTCGAGGATGGCTTTTCCTTTGTCTGTTGCCACTCCTCTGAGCGATTCCTTGGACGCCGATATTGTTCTTTCTGGTTGTCCAGTTCTCGTGGGAGATAGAGAATTATCCGCCGATTTGATTTTGTTGGATGTGATGGAGTTTGATGTTATTTTGGGAATGGATTGGTTATCTCAGCACTTTGCCGTGGTAAATTACAGGAATAAGGAGGTGATTTTTAGAATTCCTGGTGAAGTAGAATTTAAGTTTGTTGGTGATAGGAGTTCAGCACCTCAGAATCTTATTTCGGCTATTGCAGCTAGGAAGTTGTTAAGGAAAGGTTGTCAGGGGTTTTTGGCATTGGTTAGGGATACGTCAGTGGAGAAGTTGTCACTCACAGATGTTCTTGTTGCTTGTGAGTTTCCTGATGTTTTTCCCGAGGAGTTGCCAGGTTTACCACCTCATAAAGAGATTGAGTTCTGTATAGATGTGGTTCCAGGTACTACTCATATATCTATGCCACCCTATCGTATGGCTCCTGCAGAGTTGAGAGAGCTGAAGGAGCAGTTGCAAGAGTTGTTGGAGAAGGGTTTTATCAGACCTAGTGTTTCTCCTTGGGGTGCACCAGTCCTGTTTGTGAAGAAGAAGGATGGTACCCTGAGACTGTGCATTGACTACAGAGAGTTGAATAAGGTGACAGTGAAGAACAAGTATCCTCTCCCGAGGATAGATGATTTATTTGATCAATTACAAGGTGCACAGTTCTTTTCTAAGGTCGACTTGAGGTCGGGTTATCATCAACTGCGGATCAGTGAATCCGATATTCCTAAGACAGCATTCCGCACTCGATATGGTCATTATGAGTTTCTGGTGATGTCTTTTGGTTTGACTAATGCACCAGCAGCTTTTATGGACATGATGAACAGAGTATTCAGACCGTATGTGGATCAGTTTGTGGTAGTCTTCATTGATGATATACTGGTATATTCGAGGAGTATGGAAGAGCATGTATATCACTTGAGGATTGTACTACAGACACTGAGAGATCATCAGCTTTATGCTAAATTCTCGAAGTGTGATTTCTGGATGGCGAGTGTTTCTTTTCTTGGACACGTAGTTTCTAAAGAAGGTATTCAGGTTGATCCATAGAAGATTGAAGCAGTATCTGAGTGGCCTAGACCTACTTCTGTTACGGAGATTCAGAGTTTTCTGGGTTTAGCCGGGTATTATAGGCGGTTTGTGCAGGATTTTTCCAGGATAGCAGCCCCTATGACTCGCTTGACTCAGAAGAATGTTAGATTCGAGTGGTCAGAAGCTTGTGAGAACAGTTTTCAGTTGTTGAAGGAGAAGTTGACCACAGCGCCAGTATTAGCTTTGCCTAATAGTGTGGATAAGTTCACAGTTTACTGTGATGCCTCTAGAATTGGTCTTGGTTGTGTGTTGATGCAGAATGGAAGGGTGATAGCCTATGCTTCGAGGCAGTTGAAGAAGCATGAGCAGAACTATCCTACACATGATCTTGAGATGGCTGCAGTGATCTTTGCTTTGAAGATTTGGAGACATTATTTGTACGGGGTGACTTGTGAGATATTTACTGATCACAAGAGCCTTAAGTACATTTTCCAGCAGCGAGATTTGAATCTGAGGCAGAGAAGATGGTTGGAATTATTGAAGGATTATGATTGCGAGATTCTTTACCCTCCGGGTAAAGCTAATGTGGTAGCAGATGCCTTGAGTAGGAAGTCCTCAGGTAGTCTTGCTCACATCAGTGTTGAGAGGAGACCATTGATCCAGGAATTGCATTTAATGGTGGATCAAGGTCTGATGATGAAGATTAGTAGATCAGGTGGACTGTTAGCTCAGTTTAAAGTGCGATCTGTGCTAAGGGATAGGATTAAAGCAGCTCAGAGCCGAGATCCTATTCTAGAAGAGCTTGCAGAGAATGTCAGAGCAGGGAAGTTCACTGATTTCACACTCGATGATGATGGTGTGTTGTGGATCAGTGGTAGATTGTGTGTTCCTGATGTGGATGATTTGAGAGAGGAGATTTTAGAGGAAGCACATTCTACAGCCTACAGCGTTCATCCAGGTGTTACTAAGATGTACCACAGTATCAGAGATTTATACTGGTGGGATGGATTGAAGAAGGATGTTGCTGATTATGTTGCTAAGTGCTTGACGTGTCAGCAAGTGAAAGCCGAACATCAGAAGCCTTCTGGGAAGCTTCAGCCTCTTCCTATTCCCGAGTGGAAGTGGGAAAGGATAGCTATGGATTTTGTGGTCAGTTTACCTCGTTCGAAGGATGGATACGATTCCATCTGGGTGATTGTAGACAGATTGACGAAGTCTGCACATTTCTTGCTTGTGAAAGCCACATATTCAGTTGCTAGATTGGCGAAGTTGTACGTGAAGCATATTGTGTGCCTTCATGGAGTACCTGTGTCCATTGTGTCAGACAGAGGTTCGGTGTTTACTTCTCATTTTTAGCAGAAGTTGCAGGAAGCGATGGGCACTAGGTTGGATTTCAGTACTGCTTTTCATCCTCAGACAGATGGTCAGTCTGAGAGGACGATCCAGACACTAGAAGATATGTTGAGGATGTGTGTCTTGGATTTGGGAGGTAGCTGGGATGATCATTTGTCGCTTGTTGAGTTTGCATATAATAACAGCTACCATAGCAGTATTGGTATGGCACCATATGAGGCGTTGTATGGAAGGAAGTGTAGATCCCCGTTGAGTTGGGATGAGATTGGTGAGAGAGCTTTGACTGGACCAGAGATGGTTCAGGATGCTGCAGAGAAAGTCACCGTGATCAAGCGCAGATTAGAGACCGCAGTTAGCAGACAGAAGAGTTATGCGGATCCTAGGCGCAAAGATGTAGAGTTTCAGGTTGGAGATTTCATTTTTCTGAAGGTATCTCCGATGAAGGGTGTGATGAGATTTGGCAGGAAGGGTAAGTTAGCACCGAGATATATTGGACCATTTGAGATTCTGAAGAGAGTTGGCACTGTTGCATATCGGTTGGATTTGCCTCCGAGTATGTCACAAGTGCATCCAGTATTTCATATCTCGATGTTGAGGAAGTATATCTCGGATCCTTCACACGTGTTGCAGCCCGACAGTGTAGAAGTGAGTGAAAATTTGACTTTTGTGGAAGAACCTGTGGCGATCGTTGATTTTCAAGTTCGACAGTTGCGATCGAAGCAGATTCCGATGGTCAAGGTTTTGTGGCGTAGCGACAGAGTTGAAGAGCATACGTGGGAGACTGAAGCTGAGATGCGAGCTTCTTACCCGTATCTCTTTCCTTCCTGATTCTGTAATCTTGTTTTCTAGAATTCGGGGACGAATTCTTGTAAGGGAGGAAGACTGTAATATCCCGTGTTTTTAAAATATTTTTTTACACTGTACCGGGATATGCAGTGTCAATAATTTTGAATATATATGTGATATTTTTATGAGTTAATATGTATTTAAAACCTATTTTAATTACGGTATATTATTTACAGTGTTTTACGTAAAATTTTCCCGGGACTTGCATTTTCGGGGAAATTTTCACGTAAACAATTTATTATTAATTATTTTAGGTGTATTTACGGACTTGCATGAACTCATACATATTTTTAAATTATTAAATAAAGCCTGTGTGTGTATATGTATTTAATTAGGGTTTATTATACCCTAATATTTTATTAAGTATTTAATTGTTTTATTGTTATTTAATTAATTTTATTTAGTATAAATTATTAAAATATTAATATTTTTATGTGTGTGGTGTATATTTGATGTGTGTAATTTAATATTATTTTAATATATAGTATAAAGTATATATATATACATATATTTGTCAAAATTACACAAGAATTGGAAAATTACATTTTAGCCCCCGAGTCTCCTTCTTCTTCTCCGACCGTTCCTTCACCGTCCGGGCGTCTGTCACGCTGTTCCTTCACCGTGGGTGTGCCGTCCGGTGTGCCACCATCTTCCCCGACCAGTTTCATCGCCTGAGGAGGCCGTTTCCGGCGTCGGGAGAACGATTTTGGCCGGAGAAGCCGAAAATCAACCCACCGTCGATCACGCCGATTCCGGCCACCGTTTTTGACACCGCCGGTCTCTTTCTTCTCCTTGAGCTCCGGTGAGTGTGATTCTAGCTTTGGTTTGAGCTAAAATGGTCTAGAATTGCTTAGTTTTCGATTTGTAAATTTCGGCCTATTAGGGTTTTCGATTTTTTTTGAGCTTCGAATTGATTGATTCATGGAAACTTCCTTCACAAATGTTGTTCCTAGTAGCTTAATCTTCATGTACGAATTTTTGTAGAATTTTTGGAGATTGTTTGGATTTTTGGGTATTTTTGAATATTTTAATATTATTTTCTAATTTTCGGAAATTAATTATTTAAATTATGAAATTGGAGTTTATGGTTAAATTAGGTGTTGAAATGAATTATAGGAATTTATTTGGAATTTTTATGAATTTCTAAGTATTTATTTTTAATTATTGAAGTTTAGGTGATTTTGGAAAATTAGGTTAATTGTGTTTTAAATTGAATTCAATTGGTTAATTGAGTTTAAATATTGATATTATTGATAAATATGTTGAGAAAATTAATTTTGGGTAATTGTATGATTTTTGGTGAATTTTTGAAGTAATTTAGGTATATTTATATATATAGGGGTATTTTGGTAATTTTACCCTAAATTGTCTAAAAATGTAATTTAATTGGTTTTAATATTTATTTAAGGTATAAAAATGATTTCTACAAAATATTTGGTATTTTTAACTAATTAAAACTATTTTTCGTGAATTATTTTCAATTATATATATAATATACGGTTTTTCTAATAAAATGAGTTTTATCGGTTTTTACAGTGTTTTAAAGGTTAATTATGTAATTTTTACCTATAAAATATATTTTTGTGATTTAAGGATATTTTTGGTATATCTAGAATCATTCTGTGTTTGTGGACCCCGGTCGGTGGACTGTAGTTTGGAGTCCGACCGTGGGATTTTGATTGTGTTGAGCTCGTTTTTCGAAGTGTGTTTCTTTGCAGGGTCGGCTCTACTCTTTTGAGTAGAGAGATGTCCATTTTACAGGGGAGGTTCTGCCCGATTTTCGGTAGAATTCTCGTAAAACGTGATATCCAGTCGAACCCTAATTTTCGATTCTGTGTTTAATACTCTAGATTAAATTCTAGGATTTCTGTTAGGTTTATTCTAATGTCGGTTATTTATTGCTTGTTTAGTTGCGCCGAGACCGAGGGCTAGTGGACCAGGCCCGTCGGACCTGTCTCGTGGAGCGCATTAGGTAAGTTACTATATTATATATATATGCTTAGGATGCATGATTTAGAAAATGCATGTTTTATTTTGACTGAATATGCATAAATAATGTGATTTATATTCAAGTATATTTTTGGTATATTTTTGGTATATAATAAATTATATACATGTTTTGTTAATAAAATATATTTAAAATGTTTTTAAATATATTTTTAGTTTAATTCATGATTTGATTGGATTTATTTGACATATATATACTCAAAATATACCTGGTTTATGTTTGGTATATTTTCGGTATATATATGGTTTATATTGTTGTTTCATTTACATTCATGCATCATTTATTGTGAATGAATGATTTATATTATTAATGAAGGATATCAATAGAACGTGCTACCTAGTGGGCAGCACTAGGACCGAGTACGTACCGGTACGCCTATAGCTTTAGGCTATATTACTAACTATTTGTGGATATTGATTTGATTATGATTATTGATATGTGAGATGTTTGTGGGTGTGATTGCTGGAGCTCGGTTGACCAAGTGTCTCGAGGCCAATCACACTGGCAGTCAGACTGCTGGAGCTCGGTTGACTTAGTGTCTCGGGGCCAGTCTACTGTCCAAATGGATTAAGTGGATATATTTGGAATAAGTGAGCCTGTATGGCTAGAGTGTTGTTTAACACTATTTTCTGAGGTTGCGATATTCTAGGGTTCTATATGATCCTTCATAAAAGATGATTTTCAGATAAAATATATAAAAATGATTTTTCTGCATCTGTATGAATTGCCTGTATATATACATATTAGACATGTATTATTGACTGTATGCATAGTCATTTAGAGTGTATGTATATATATTATAGTAATTCACTCAGTGAGGTCTGACTCCCCTCCGTTGACTATTTTTCAGGAGAGTCAACTTCCTCAGACCTCAGTAGCAGGTCGATACGCCGGATTTCTTCCGCCCCGGCTTCTTTATGTAAATTGTCTACTTGAGTCTTATTTATTTTATCTAGACACTGCAGTAGTTGTGAATTAAAGTATTGGATTTTATGTACTTTATTTTAAAGAGATGTATTATATTGAAACTGGATTTGTATTAAAGATTATATACATCTATATGATGAGATGAGATTTAGTTTAAATCTAGTTGATATGGAAAAAATGATATTATGATTTTTATTTCCGCTGCATATTATATTTTTATTGTTATTAT
This sequence comes from Mallotus nudiflorus, assembly GCA_947683625.1. Classification (NCBI taxonomy): domain Eukaryota; kingdom Viridiplantae; phylum Streptophyta; class Magnoliopsida; order Malpighiales; family Euphorbiaceae; genus Mallotus; species Mallotus nudiflorus. The sequence goes on along the minus strand of CANTUR010001291.1, from coordinate 330,556 downwards.
GGCATGCTTTATTTTATTTTTAGGCTTGCTACGGGTTCCGGATTCGAAAGAATTCTCGTTCCCTAGCGCCGGTCATGGCCCCTGTTTTGGGTCGTGACACTTTCACCTGCTGACAAGTTAAACACTTAAAGATAAAATCAATTACATCCTTCTTCATTCCATCCCACCAGTACAAATCCTTAATGTCGTGGTACATCTTAGTAACACTTGCATGTACACTATAAGCTGTAGAATGCACTTCTTCTAGGATCTCTTATCTCAAATTACCCACATCATGAATGTAGAATCTTCCATTGATCCATAAAACATTGTCATCATTAAGTGTAAAATCAGTGAACTTTCCTTCGTGAACATTCTCCTCAAGCTCTACTAAAATAGGATCTCAGCTCTAAGCTGCCTTAATCATATCCCTCAACATTGATTCGACTCTGAACTGAGATAGCAGTCCTCTTGATATGCTTATCTTCATCATCAACCCTTAATCCACTAACTTGTGCAACTCTTGGATCAAAGGTCTCCTCTCCATACTAATATGAGCTAGTCTACCTGAGGACTTTCTACTCAAGGCATCTGCTACCACATTAGCCTTACCCGAATGATAGAATATCACAGTTATAATCCTTCAGCAATTCCAACCATTTTCTTTACCTCAAGTTCATATCTCTGTGCTGAAAAATATACTTCAAGATCTTGTGATCTATGAAAATCTCATAAGTCACTCCGTATAAATAGTATCTCTAAATCTTGAGAGCAAAGATCACTACAGCCATCTCTAGATCATGAGTAAGATAATTCTATTCATGCTTCTTTAACTGCTTAGAGGCATAAGCTACTACCTTACCATTTTGTATCAACACACAACCTAGGCCAACTCTGCAAGCATCGCAATATATAGTGAACTTGTCTTCTCTATTAGGCAAAGTTAGAACTGGAGTATGGTCAATTTCTCCTTCATTAATTGAAAACTATTCTCACAAGTCTTTGACCACTTGAACTTTACTTTCTTTTGAGTTAGGTGAGTTATAGGTGTTGTGATTCTTGAGAAAACCTACACAAATCTCCTATAGTACTCAGCCAAACCCAAGAAACTTTGAATCTCAGTAACTGATGTTGGTCTAGGCCATTCATACACTACTTCAATCTTCTATAGATCAACCTAAATACATTCTTTAGACACTACATGTCCAAGGAATGCAACACTCTCCATCTAAAAATCACACTTTGAGAATTTAGCATAAAGCTAATGTTCTTTTAGTGTCTGTAGTACTATCCTCAAGTGATATATGTGCTCCTTCATACTCTTCAAATACACCAGTATATCATCAATGAAGACTACTACAAACTGATCCATAAATGGTTTGAACACCCTATTCATTAGATCCATAAAAGCAATTGGTGCATTAGTTAACTTGAAGGACATCACTAAAAACTCATAGTGACCATATCTAGTGTGGAATGCCATTTTAGGAACATCGGCTTCACTGATCCATAACTGATGATAGCCCAACCTCAAGTCAATCTTGAAAAAGAACTGTGCACTCTGAAGTTGATCAAACAAATCATCTATCCTTAGAAAAGGATACTTATTCTTCACTGTCACCTTATTCAACTCTCTATAATCAATGCATAGTCTCAGCGTACCATCCTTCTTTTTCATAAACAGGATTAGTGCACCCCAAAGAGAAATACTAGGTTTTATGAAACCCTTGTCCAGTAAATCTTGCAACTGCCCCTTTAACTCCTTCAACTCTGCAGGAGCCATTCTATAAGGCGGCATTAAGATAGGAGTTGTGCCTGGGACCGCATTGATATAGAATTTGATCTCTTTGTGAGGTGGTAAACTTAGCAACTTATCAAGAAAGACATCTGGAAACTCACAAGCTACTGAAACATCTAAGATAGGTTTCTTCTCCACTAAAGTATCCCTAACAACCTTTCCTTAGTGGAGATAAGATTATGAGGTGCAAAACTCATATCACCCATAAACTTAAACTCTTCATCATTTGGAATTCTGAAAATCACCTCTTTACTCTGACAATTAACTATGGCATAGTGTTGAGATAACTAATCCATACCAAGAATCACATCAAACTCCATTACATCTAACAACACCAATTCCACTAACAATTCTCTACCTTCCACTAACACTGGTACACCTGGTAAGAATTACATCGGTGTCCAATGAATCACGTAGAGGTGTGGCAATAGATAAAGGAAATTTCATCCTTAAAGCTTGCCAACATGATTTCAATGTAAAAATAGGGGACACAAAATAATGTGTGGCACCCGGATTAATCAAAACTCTAGTATCTAAGAAATAAACTGGGAGTATACTTATGACAACGGCATTGGATGCTTGAGCATCCTGCTGTGTGAGGGTAAAGACTATGGCATGTCCTCAGCCTCCTTGCTGGTTAATGGAAGCTTGACCAAAGCCTCTAGCACTACCTCTACTCTGCCATGCCCCTACTGGGCTATAAGCTGTAACGTAATAGGATACTGAGCTGAAGGCAATTGATAAGGAGCTGGAGTTGCACTGGCAATAGATTATTGTGAAAACTACTACTAATAACTAGAATAAGGACATGCTCTGGCAAAGTGCCCCATCTGTCTACATTTAAAACATATTAATGGAGCCATATAATGGGGTCCTTGATGGACTCTCCCACACATATGGTAAGGACTGGCAATAGATCCTGTGCTACCATATCTAGAACTTTATCCATTGCTGCTACTGGTAGCATCAAAACCAAATCTGATAGGCCTGCGAACTCCACCATGACCATGTCTCTTACTTCTATGGTACTTATTTTGTTGTCTCTGGTCTTATTGAACAAAGCCTCTTAATTGACTACTGGAGCATATCTGAAATGTTATGAATGATGTGCTCTAAGATCCTCTTATCTGAACACCTCCCATTTGATAATAGTCAGGCATAACTCCTCATATGATCAGTCTGAGCTCTATCTCCTTGGCTAACTTTATCACGGACTCGAGAGTAAGGCTTGTAGTAGGCATCCTAGCGAATTCAAAACCCAGTCCAGTGATATAAGTGGTGACTATAAAGTACTGGTCTCTCAGCTAATCCTTTGTATATTGGCCTAATCTAAGGAACTCTCTGGTGTAGTCCTCCACTTACCTATCGCCTCTGTTAATATTAGTCAGTCAGAGTCTGAAACTTATCTGTATAAGCTTTGGGCAAAAATGCCTTATAAATATCTCTCAAAACTGAGCCTAAGTGAAAGTCATCATATGCGGTTGGATGACCTATACAAACCAATCTAGGGCTAGCCTTTCTATAGACAACTCAATGATTATAATCCTCTAGTACTCAATATGAGCAGTCTGAGTCCTTGTCTCTATAACATGTAAGAAATCTAGAGGATATATAGTCCCGTCGAATGATATCCTGTTAACTCTGGCATAAAACAAGGCTGCTTATATCTCAGACATGCCATGTTGATATACAAGCTACCTCTGTGGTACGGTCGGAGGTATAACAGCTTCCTTAAATTCTTGGTCTACAGGTTCCTCATCTTGTAGCTCTCTCTACTTATGGCATCCTGCCACTCCTTGAGGTCTACCTCTACCTCTATGCCTAACTGGAGGCTCAGGAGGTAGAACCCCATCCTGAAAAGACTCATTATCTTCGGCCTCAACAACTGATGGAGCAACATGTGTTCGCTTCCTCATTCTTAAAAGATAAAAACCAAAAAGATTCAGACAAAAATAGATAACAAACAGACATCCTAACGATTACGTAGAATTTAACAAACAACAAAGACTTTTCAAAGACATAGTCGAACCTAATTTACTGTAGTAGTTTCAAAGAAAACACAACTCTAATAACCTAGGTCTATAACACTAAAACTAAAGCTCTGATACCAACTTTGTCATGACCCAAACCTAGGAGTCATGACCGGCACTAAGGAACAAGAATTCACATGAATACAGAACCCATAGCAAGCCTTAAAATAAAAGCACATACAAAATATACTACAAAATTAAAACTTTAATTAATAAAAGGAATATCCATATCATAACATAATAAAATATAGAATTATTCATATCAAAATTAAAACTTTAGTTAATAAAATATATTCATACAATTATTCAAATATAGAATCTCAATCTAATACATAACAGATACTATAATAAGATGCACTACTACTACTACAACATTTGCTAAAATACAAGAAAATATTAGTTCAAAGTTTACATAAATCGACCATTGAAGAAAGAGTCCAACGAATAGAATTAATGTCGAGATCTGAAGTAGAAGATTCTGAAAAAATATTTAAGGGGGGCCAAACCTGACTAAATGAATTATTATTATATATATACACGCAACCTAAAGACACAGACACTCAAGCATCTATATAATATATATATATATATATATATATGCATTTCTTACAGATGCTTGAAATCCATTTTTATTATAACAATAAATATAAAAGAATTTTAGGTTGAGGATCAAAGCAGAATCTCTAAATTTTTTCGCAACCTCGATCATTGCAATTCACTAGCCAACAGGCTTTCCATAACTCCAAAAATATCCTTTATCCAATTTTTTAGCAGTGGACTGACCCCGAGTACACAAAGGGTCAACCGAGAATCCACAGTCCCACTACCAATGTTAACTAGTCCCGAGTACCTTACAGGTCAACCTAGGTTCCGCAGTCACACCCCTTCATCCATCATTCACCATAATCATTATTTCCATATCCGAAATCAATCAAAGTTCAAAGCCTAATTTCTAGCATACTGTTATGCATCAACCCTAGTGTGACCCACTAGGTGGCACGTTCTACAACTATCCAAAACGTTGTTTCATAATTTAAAATAATGAAATTTACAATAATATATGAAAAACATCCATTTTCACAATTTAATAATAACATGTAAATATAAATGAAAATATATATATTCAAAATAACCAAAATAATAACAATTAATGAATTAAAGCATAATGAAATTCATATTTATTCAAAATATGGATGCTCACAATAGATTTTCTATATGCAATGTATACATATAATAATAACTCACAGTTCAAGTGTGCTCCTCTACCTTGGCTCGGCTGGCCTAGTCCGATAGGCCTAGCTCGCGGAGTAACTAAGGAAAATAATAACAATAATTATATATTAGAATCGAAATCCTAACTTTATACTTCTAAAATTTCTAAAGAATGACTCAATTTAGGACACATCTCAACAAAAACTTAAAACTCATGACCGACCTGATGTCACATTTTACGAGAATTCTACCAAAAATTCTGCAGTTTCATCTATAAAACATATGTCTCTAAGTAGAGTCAATTTTGCACACAAACACACTTCAAATATTCACAATACTCAACTTCTCAAGTTAGGCCCCCGAACTACAATTTACTGCCCAACCGAGAAATAACACAATCAAAATCAATAAAATAATAATAAATATTAATAATTCATCAAAACTCATAAAAATCATAAAATACCATAATTCAATTTATTTAGATAATAAAAGCATCAAAGATATTTATTTTCCAAAGTAAACAACAAAATCCCATTCATAATTAAATTATATTAATAAAAATCCATTTTTTAAGTATTCAAAATCAAATAGCAAAAATTACAAATAATTATTTAAATTTCCCAAGTATATAATTAAATAACTAAAAAAATTCATTTAATCTTAAAAATAATAGATAAAACTATTATTCGAATATATTTTCAAGAATTATTATTAATTAGCTAAAAATAGTAAATAATTCATAAAATTATTTTAATACGATTTATTACAAAAAAATTATCCAAAATATGATAATTAACAATAATTTCAATTAAAATATAAAATTTACTAATTTATACTAATTTTTCCAAAAATCCAATTTTTATATAAACATTCAAAAATTCATAACAAAAATTCGATACGTAATTTCAATAAACGTTCTTCATGAAATATGCTTAAAATAATTATTAAGAATTTATTAAAAATAAAATAATTGAAGCCCGTGAAACAAGCTTTTGATCGAGACCAACCTTCACCCCTAGCGTTGCTAGAGACGACACCAATGGTCCCCTGAAGTTGTCGGTGCTGAGGAGGAAGAAGAGGGAAGAGAGCAACAGTCCATGGCGAAATGAGAGGAAGGGAAGAGCAAATGGCGATGGCAATGCAAAGAAGAGAGGCGGCAGTGATGGTGGTGTGCTATCAGGTGTAGGGAGGGGTTGCTACGCAAGGGAGAAGTAGGGAAAGGAGAGGGGAAAGGAAAAGAAAGAGAGGGGAGAGAGAGGAAAGAAAAGAAATAAGGGGAAAAGAAAAGAAAAAAATGTGTGTTTGTATATAATTTTATTTTATTTTATTTATTTATTTTATCAAAATAATTGAATAAAAGTACAATTATTTTAAATTAAATATCCCCTACTCAAATTCTCACCACAGTATTTAAATACATTAAAATACACTACATTAACATAATTTACTAATTATTAATATTAAAATATATTAAAAAAATATTCAACACTAAAATCCAAATTTAATCTCACTAATAAATAAAATAAATAATATTTTACTAAATAAATTTAAATTTCATGATTAAATCAAAATACCATGAAATAATAAAATGAATATTAACACTATAACTTCAAAAATTCAATTTCATAAATTTATTAAAATTTGGGTTACAACAAGATATTTGAATTTCAGCATATGTAATTGCAAATAAGAATTAAATACATATTAGTTTTATCATATACAATAGCTTTCATTTGCCCCTATTTCGAAAACCATTTTGTTTTGTCTCATATAGCTTTAATGTGAGTTTCATTGCATCTCTTTGTTTTTATTAATTTCTATTGTTTATAGAGATAGTTTAATTTTATAAATATCAGTATTTGTAATTGAAAGTAAGAATTGAACTTGTAAAATATACTCATTGTCAATGTAATGTGTAAGTAGAAAATTATATTCAGATATAAAGTTATATTATCTAATTGCAAAGTAGTTATTTAAAATAAGAAATTAGTAAATGAATGGTCAAGTATGCATTTCAAATGAATAGTTGATTGAATTGATTTTTGTTGTACACAATACATATTGTGCTATGAAATAGTTGTTTGTATTACATATAATGTACTTTTAATTTTGTTTTAATTTTGTTTATAGAGATAGTTTAATTTTATAAATATTTTAATTTTATAAATATTAATATATGTAACTGAAAATGAAAATTAAACTCATAAATTATACTGATTATCAAAGTGATGTGTAAGTAAAAATTATATTGAAATATGAGGTTATGTTATCTAATTGCAAAGTAGTTATGATGGTTATATGTTGTTTGGAGATATTTTGATGTGAATTAAGTTGTATTGTATGCAAGACACATTGTGTTGCATTATATTCATTTGTACTACATATAAGATATTTATACTATTATTATAATATTACTTATAAAGATAATTGAATTTTATTAATATTAGTGTAAGATTATACTTAAGAATACTTTAAATTAGTATAGTATTTACTTTATTAAAATAGTATTATATAAATTTACTTAATATTTTATTTACTTATTAAATTAATTGAAATTTACTAAAATATTAATACTAATACTAATTTGAATTATGAATATGTGCTTAGAGACTACGTAGTTTATTTAACATAAAAATATATAGTTATATATTGAAATTATGATAGCATTTGGTTTAGCTAATTGAGGCTGCAATTTGATGTTTTTTTCTCAATTAGGTAGAATTTAGGTGTTTTGTAAAACACCAAAATCAGCAGCTGAAAGCTAATTTTATTCAAAACATCTACTGATTTGAAAAGTTTTCTTTTGAAATTTTTTCAAATCAGCTAATAGTTTATTTATATTTATTTTTTATTTAGATTGTTTTACCCTCATTAGAAGAATAACAAATAACAAATAACTTCATTTAAATTAATATTAAATGTATAAAATTAATTTTTTATAGTTCATAATTAAATAAATATTATTATAAATTATAATTAAATAATGATTACATTTATGCTATAACTATTTTAAAAAAAATTATACAATAATATTTATAGTTTATAATTTATTTTTAAATACTTTGTATTAATTATTTTAATAATACATAAATTAAAGACCATAATATATTATTTCATAACTAAAAAAAATTATAAAAATATATGAAATTATATTTATAAATAAATTATACCCTTAATGGTGATTTGACATATAAACAACAACAACTAATAAAATTGTACCAAACACTTTATATTTATCAGCTATCAGCTACTGTAAATAACTAAACCAAAGAGCCCTATGTAATCTATAATTACAATTAAATAATTAGAATTTTACTATATGACATATATTATACAAAGTAGTTGTTTATATTATATATAAATATTTATAGTGCAACTATATATATATATATATATATATATATATATATATATATATATATATATATAGTAAACACAACTTTTTTGCAGCTCAATTTGTATTTTATATAGTACAAGTCCATTTGCATAAACTATTATTTGGAAAAAAAAAAACACACACACACACACCCAACCATTCATTTACTAATTTTCTAAATTTAAATAACTACTTGCAACTAGATAACATAACTTCATATCTCAATATAATTTTGTACTTACGCATCACTTTGATGATCATTAAATTTAATGAGTTTAGTTCTTATATAGTGATATTGAAAAATTAAATTATATCGATAAATAATATTATAAACAATAGTATAAATACTTTATATGTAGTATAAAGTATTGTTTCATAGCATAATATGAATTGTGTATATTATAATTCAATTCGCATCAACTATTTTTTGAACAAAAAAATACATACCTAACCATTCATTTACTAATTTTCTTACTTTAAGGAATTACTTTGCAATTGGATAATATAATGTGAAATCTTAATATAATTTTGTACTTACAATGTCAATTCAAATAGTATATTTTACAGCGAGTTCAACTATTACCTTCATTTGCTTATGGAGATAGTTGAATTTAATTGACATCAATATATGTAATCACAAAGAATAATTGAACTTGTCATAAGCTAGGTTGATCATCAAAGTGACGTATGCAGTACAAAATAATTTTTTTGAACTACATATAATGAATATTATGCTACAAAATAATTATTTGTACTACATCTAAGATATTTGTACAATATACTTATAAAATTGTGTAATTTAATGATAAACTTACATTATTTTTAGCTAGAAGTAAGTCATATTATTTGTTGAATTTTATAAATAAAAAAAAATTATTTCACAATAGAATAAAAACACTTTATATTTATAGAAATAATTTAATTTTATAAATATCAGTATAAGTTACTAAAAGTAAAAAATTTAATTCATTGTAAAATATATTGATTGTCGAAGTAATGTGTAAGTACAAAATTATATTGATACATGAAGTTACGTTATCTAATTGCAAAATATTTATTTATAGTATGGCAATTAGTAATGAATGATTAGGTATGTATCTTATTTTCTTTTTGCAAAGAATAGTTGATGCAAAAATTGTATTGTACATACTACATATCATGCTGCAAAATGGGTATTTGTACTACATACAATGTACTTATATTATTATTTTTAATAGCTCATAATAGAGAGAGTTTAATTTTATAAGTACTAGTATATTTAATGGAAAGTAAGAATTGACTTTCAAAATAAAGGTCTTAATGACCAAAAAAATAAAAGTATAGGGAGCAAATAAAGCAAAATAGAAAGATAGGGACTCAATGACAAAAACTTGAAAAGTAAAGGGACCAAAAATTGGATTTTTCCATACATATATAATAATTATAGAGTTCTTGAAAATCAAATAAGAAAACATAAATAATAACTTGCAATCATCATAATATGTATGTGTGCATATATCATGTGCTCACTCGTTATACTATAACTTGAGCAAATTGATTTTATTGTACTACAAAATGTTTAGTTTCTAATATACTAAAATAAGTTATACTATTTTATACTTAATAGTAGTTATATCATTTAGCACAACTAAAGTTATAAATATGTTATAATCAAGCTTTAATACTTTTAATTCAATTTGATTTAGTTGACTTATTAATTTTTAAATTCATATATAAATTCAAATTATTTAAAAAATAGTATTCACTCTATATTAGGATATCATAGACAAAAGTAATTCAACAATCACAATAATTTTTTTTTTCACTAGCTCACTATTCAACAACTAATCTCTTCCATATAATAGCATTTGAATTTAATTGGTCGAAATTAAGTGCATAACATCCTATTATATCATCTCTATTTTTTTCATTATTTAGTTGATAGTTAGAAATATGTTATTTGAAGAAAAATATTTGCTATAAATTAATTTGTACTAAATGCAATACACATTATGCTACATAATGGTCATTTGTACTACGTATAAGATATTTATACTATTATTATAATATTGTTTATAAAGAATAATTAAATTTTATAAATATCAGTATAAAATTATACTTAGGGATACATTAGATTAGTACAGTATTTACTTTTGAATGTAATAAATATTAATACTAATACTAATTTTAATTATGAATAGGTACTTAAAGATTATGTAGTTTATTTAACATTAAAATACATAGCTCTAATTGAAATTATACAATATATAATTATCATAAAATAATTAAAATTGTACTATGCAACATTACATTATACTGCAAAGTAGTTTATATTACATATAAGGTTTTTGTACTGTTATTATAATATTATTTATTTATAAAAATAGTTGAATATTATATAATTTTTTGGTATCTAAAGAAAAATTAATAAATGAATTATTGGATATTTATTGTTTGGTGAAGAATGATTTGTACAAATTTAATTGTAATGCATATAATAAACTTTATGCTATAAAATAATTTTTTATATTATATATAAAATATTTATACAATACACTTGTAAAACTATACAATTTAGAAATAAAACTATAGCATTAAACGTATCAAGTGCTTCAACCATTTCAATTGAATTGAGAATTAATGGGGAAATTTAATGCTTTATTAATCACAATCTATTCAAGTTATGCTATAGAATTTCTTGTATGGTGAAATTGTTGGTGAATGATGTCTTGTATGTTAGTCTTTGCACTTACTTTGATTTGTTATGAATGACTCATAGTTGTCATATTTTTTAAAGAACCTATATTCTAGAGTTTATATTGTAAAATTATAATATATTAATCATGCAAAAATGTTGAAGCTTTAGAACATGTTTCTATCAAGTTCAGACTTTTATTTTTATTTTGTTACTCTCAATGATTGAAAAGCATGAAGTTTTTACAATATGAATTTCTCCATATGTAGCTATCAACAAAATTAAAATCGATAGGTTGTTCATTTCTAGGTTTCTATGGATTTTATTCTTCCATTGTAATTTATGGTTATTCATCAATTTTTAAGCTAATTTCAGGTTTTTAGTTTTTGGGTTTCAACTTGATGTGTCTATTTGCCCTTTTTTCTTTTTCTTTTTTTCATTTACTTTTCTTGATTTTTTCTAAGCTTCAAGAACAAAAAATATAATGTTTCTAATCATTTTTTTATGCATATCAATTTTAATGTGTGTATTGTCCAATTATTTTTTAACAGAAGACAAATTTGATAATTTTTTCATATTCTCTTGAGATTTATTACTTCATTCTACATTAACACAGATAAGGAGCCATATACTTAGTTGTAATTGACTCTTCAAATTTCATGCAAAACAAAATTCCAAATGTTGTTAGATTAACTCTGATTTTTCTCCCAACTAGAAACTTTAACACCATCCTTACGTAATATGCTTGATCCAGCCACTTAATCCACTTTGCTATGTTTGCTCCTAGAAAATGTAATGTAATGGTTGTTACCAAATATCCCCATTTTGTACTACAATATCCATATTTTGTATTGGCTACAATTATAATTTTACTCGGTGTAATCAATATTATATAATAATACAACAATCCATCAATTATATATGATAGTTGAATATGTTAATGTACTCATACATATGGATAAAGTTTTTTTTATTGTCTGAACTTAAATTTATAATAAAAAACTATATGCATTTGGTAGTGAAATAATAATACATATAAGATATGTGACATTGACAATATGTTAATGTATATTTAAGGTTGGCAAAGAGGTAATTATCAAATGTAAAGTTGTGTTTGACGACATTAATAAATAGAGGAAAATCTTTATAATCAATGTAATGGTTACTAGAGATCCCCATTTTGTACTACAATATCCATAGTTATATTACAATTATAATTGTACTCATTGTAATTGATATTACATAATAATATAACAATTCATCTTTTATATATGATAGCCAAATGTGTTAACATACTCATCATACAGATGGATAAGGTTTTTGTCTTATTTGAACTTAAACTTGTAATATATATATATATATATATATATATATATATATATATATATAGCAATATGGATTAGAAATATGGCATTGCCAATATGTTAATGTACATTTAAGGTTGCCAATGAGGCATTTGTCAAATGTAAAGTAGTGTCGATGCTGTTAATATTGATCATGTATATGATATTTTCAATATGTTAATATACACTCATGCAACACTCTTGTTTGGAAGGCAGTAAGTTGGCAAAATAATGTTTTCAGCTTATTATACTTTTGCATTTGTGATAACCTGAAAACATTGTCATTTTGTACTGCAATGTATATATTATGCATTGGCAAAAGGTCATTTGTACTACAATGTGGTGGCCATGTGTTAATGTTAACATAAATTAATTTTATGCATGAGTGTATACATTACAAAGGACACAATGCATGCTTTGAGATGATGATGATGATGATGATGATGATGATGATCATCATCATCATCATCATAATAATAATAATAATAATAATAATAATAATAATAATGTAATTTACTTTATAGAAGTACTAGTTAAACTGGCATTTGTACTGGATGAAGGACCCCATGTTCAGTTATCAAATGGTAGAGTTCCAATATATGTTATGAACTTAAAGATGGAAAAATGTTAAAGTGACTTTATTTTTTATTTACATTGTTTTCTTTTAATTACTAAGAATTATTATTATTATTATTATAACTAAAAAATTAAACAATAAATATAAAAAATCAAAAAAGTAAAAAAAATCTTCAAAAAAATAAATATATGGTTGTTGTTTAGCAATCTACATCTTCAATATGGCCAGTAAAACAATCTTCTAAAATTGTATTAGTAAGAAAATATAGGAAATGCTATTTATTTCTGCATGCCTTGGTTGCTTACAACACTAATCTATAATGGCCCAATATGAAGTCAACAAATAGAATAATATTAAAGGGAAAATGAAGTCTTAAAATGGACAAAAAAAAAGAAAACAAAAACACATATTTCCTCTAAATTGGTTCAGCTAGTAGTTCCCAGAAACATAAAGTGTTAACTCAACTAGTAAAATTAGATTCTAAAACAACTCATTAGTTATCAAAATGTTCAATTTTAGATGAATTTAGTAAAAATAATTTACCCAAGCAACTAATTCGATAGAAGTCAAAGTGATATTACATTATTTAATGTAAATTATCACAACAAAGAATATTATACCATGTGATAAATAAAACACGATGTAACTATTAAATTGATAAGTTTTGACAAATAAACTAGAAACTGAAACATTAGCAAGCATACACACCTCCAGAACCTTAGCATTGGGAGGTCTATCCTGAAATTGGACACTAGGTGCGTGCTGAATCTTTGAAAGATAATCAAGAAGCTTGGATCGTATATCTTTAAGTAATTAGAGTTAATTCTTATTTTTCATGTTACTAGGAGCAACATGGAGAGTATAGTCTTGACCAAAATATTCATAATACTCGTGCTGTGGCATCTTGTTATCAACATCCATTCCAAGGGTAGCTCTTATCCACCTTGCATTAATATATTAACAAAACAAATAGTAATCAGCTTCAAAGAAAGCATTAAACCTAAATATAAATACCACATTTATGTTCTCTTCTATTTGTCATACTTTAATCAATATAATTTTTTTTAAAAAGCAACGCATACCTCATAGCACCAGCAGTGAGTGACGTTGTGAATGGTATAACCACCACCACCTAGCAATAGTAATGGCATATTAAATGATCTTATAAATTTTACACAATCTACATGGTTGTTAAAGGAGTAGTATTTCCCTTTTCCATATATAATATCACATATATCCCCTGTACCAGGAAAATAATCTCCAAATTTATGAAATAAAACAGTAATAACCTTGTCTATAGTGTAAAATGCCTCATCTACGCCATCACCATAGTGAATGTCAATATCAACATAGTGAACTCGCTACAAGAAAGATAAATTCAATATTATAATAGTAGAATTCTTATTAGCCATCTAAATATATGATTGGTGTAAGCACCCAATTTTGGGATGCAATTATGCACAATTGTGACGTAAGCCCCTATGATGAAATTTATTCAAAAATTGAACTTGGTTGTCGATTTTCTGGACTTTAGGGACAACATGATCTTGAGTGCATTTTTTATGTGTAATTTTATTAACTAGATGCCTAGGGTTAAATGGATGTCAAATAGGGTTTAATAAAATTGTATGTAATTAGAGGATGAAATAATCATTTATAAAATTATTCTAAATGAACACGAGACTAAGAGAAGTTAGTATTCAGTATCCAGAATCTCCTAGTTGTGGTACTAGCTTTCTTTTAGGGAATCGAGTACCACCTTTTCAATTTGTCCCAATTATTACCCTGGGTGGCGACTCCTCATCTCCACACCATGTCTTTGTGATAGTGGTTAGTGTGTTCTCTAAGGCCCTAAGCCTAAATAGTGTCATGGTTGCTAAAATCTTGGATGCACGCTAAATCCCACCATCTACAGTGGCAACTCTACTAGGGATAAGAGATACTGATTCTACTTGTGTTCTTTAGAATTATTTTATCGATTATTATTTCATTCCTTGATTCATTCTGCATGTCCCTACTAAACCCATGGCGTTGGTTTATGATTCCATGATTACACTAGCTTCATGGAGTTGTAAATTGGCTAACCATCACTCTTAACCTTAACTCGATTCAAGAGAGATTACCGGGCTCATCTGACCAGAGTTTGTAACCCAAGTCCTTAAGGGGGGTAATCTTCTCTCGAGTTAGTAAAGGATGTTGGGCCCCTCTGACTTTGGCCTGTAACTCAAAGTCCATAATGGAGAGCATCTTGCTAAGAGAACCTTAACTTTTTCACCGGACCCTAACCACATATAATGGCCTAGTTACTTCCCCTAGGACTTTTACCCAAAGTGCTTGTTTGTTTGAATTGCCATGAGGTATTTCTATTTATAAAAGCCCAGGCATATACCTTTGAAGCCCATTTAGGCTAATAAGGATTAGGCTAGACCTTTATATTTAGAAATGCTATTTCTATGCCTTTTGTTTTAAAGAGAGATTTGGCATGCATGTCGGCTCTTAATATTCGCTAATGATATGAAGGCCATAACCAAAAATCTTAGGAAAAGAAACTCACCGTTGAACACGCGTGTGGGAGGAATAAGGTTGGAAGGCTTATGCTTGCATATTACCTGTTGATTGCTTCTTGATGCTTGCTACTTGCTAAATGCTTGCCTGTTATTTGTTGCATAAACACATGCATCATACATACATGTATACATACAGTCCATGCATCATACTAATACCTTATTTTGTAGCCATCATAGATTCATCTGAGTCTTCTCGTGTCTGGGGACAAAGAGATGGCAGATTAACCAAAGTTGATTTAAGTCTGAAGTCCATAGCTCAAGGCATTCTTCACAGACTGGTGAGACTAGAGGGGAGTCCAATCAATCCACTATTCTTAGAAGCTAAACCAACTTAGATTGAATAGACTGAAATGGAACAACAACAAGAGATGTGGACCTTATAGGACATTAAGGGAGCTTTGATGGATGGCATGAGAGATATGATATAAGATGAACTGAGATAAGCTTTGGCCAGACTAGTGCAACATGTTATTGAATAACCACCTGCTGCTACTATTGAACAACCACCTGCTGTAGGAGCTCCACCTGTTACTATAACTCCTCCACCTATTGCTAACAATGCTGGGGGGCAACCTGCTGCTAGAAATGTGCCTGCTATTGATGTGAGACTAGAAGACGTTAAAAACTACATAGTAGAAAAGGCGAAGAGAGAATCACTTGAATTGGTTCAAGACCTTGAGTCCAAGTAGATCCAAGCACTGACTCAGAAAATGTCCAAGATGGAAGAGCTGATTAGAGGACAAGGAATGGGATATTCTTTTAACTTTGATGACATGCTTCAAATAGAGGGAGATAAGCTGCCTAAAAAATTCAAAATGCCTTAACTGCAGAAATTTGATAGGAAAGGAGACTTTAGAATTCATTTGAGCCAATACACAATAACCATGAGCACTACTAAAGCACCTCTAACGATAGTCACTAGGTTGTTTGTACTGTCTCTGGAAGGAATGGTTGTGAACTGGTACCATGGGTTAGAAAAGTCTATTAGAGCTTACTGGAAGGAACTATGTACTGCATTCTTGAAAAAATATGATTACAATACTAGATTGGAGGTATTCATCATGGATCTGGAGTTAACTAAGTAAAAACCAAATGAGTCCTTTTCTGATTTCCTCACCAGATTCATGAATAAAGTAGGGATGATGCAAAATAAGCTTGCTGAGAAGGATCAAGTTAGAATGATAGTTCATAATGTGTCACCTAATTTGGTTGAGAGGCTATAGATGATGAATCCTAAAACCTTTATTGATTTATATGATTATGGGTTATAAGCTAAGGAAATTGAGAATGAGAAAAAGAAAACTACTAGAGGCACAGGAACCCGAAACTACCCAACTGGGGGCACACAACAAGGAAGTACTAGCTGAGCTATGGAGGTGCGTGCAATTCAGCAACCCCGAAGGTTCTCCAACTTCAACCAACCACTCTCCAAAGTCTTAGAGAGGCTAATCCAAAGAGGCCTACTCTGACCCTTAACCTTTTCTAAGCCACCAAACCTAAATTTCCCTGGCTATGATCCAAACAATTGCTGCAAGTTTCATCAAGTAGCTGGCCATTCCACAGATACCTACATTCGCCTAAAACACGAAATCCAAAACCTGATTGACTCTGGAAAAATCACCGACCCTAAGAAATCCAATTCCAACCCAAACACCAGAAATAACCCTTTCCCAAACTACCAAAATGTTCCACCACCAACCACCATGATGATTAACTCAGGGGTTATCGAAGAAGAAGTGCTAAGCTCCTTCAAGGACCTCAACCTTATACCCAATGGAGAACCTTTCAGATAGCCATAGAGAGGAGTAGAAGATTTCCTGGGCCAACCCTTAGGCAAGTTTGATTACATAGTATTTTACTCAAAATGACCCTCTGCTGATATCCCTATTGAATCAATTAAGCCCTCAGGTTGGGGAGATGAGTTTGATGATAAGCTGGTAAAAGAAGAGCCTGAAATTCCTGAGCAGTCGCCAAGAGGAGTTGAAGATATATTGGGAAAACCTTCGAGCAAGTTTGATTACAAAGTATTCTATTCTAAACCCGCTTCTGCTAATATACCCATAGAAGAGATTGTGCCAATAGGATAGGGTGATGAGTTTAAAGAAGATAAATTCTTAACCCCAAAACTGTCCCAAGAAAGGGTTGAAGAGCTGCTAAGCCAACATATGGACAAGCTGAGGGAGTTGAAAGGAAAAGAAACATGCACAGTGGAAGTTTGGAAAATGGGAAAAGGGAACGAATCGTTGGGGTCGTGGACATCTAGTATGATTCTGATGAAGAAAAACCCACTGGAGTTTATGTATGGAGTGATAATCCAAATGTGAATCATATTACTAGAAGTGGGAGGAATTACTAGACAACAGAAAAGAAAAATGAAAGGGTTGTAGAAAAGGAAGAAATAAAAGACGCAGAAGTAGAGGAAGGACAGAAAGAAGACATGATCCTGGAATAACTCAAGAAGGCTAAAGCGAGTGTGAGCATCTGGGAATTACTAATGCATTCAGGTAGTTACAGAAGGGCTCTGGTTAAAGCTTTATCGAATATGAGCATTAAAACAGCAGCTACACCTGAGGCTATAGTAGTAAAGGTGACAGAAAAGAAACATGGGTTGATAACATTTCCAAATGATGACTTGCCTTTAGAGGGAAGAAACCATAATAAGGCATTATTTATCCTAGCTGAAGTAAAAGGGAAAAGAACCAATTTTATAATGGTAGATGATGGTTCAGCTATAAATGTATGCCCACTAAAGATCCTGCCTAATCTGGGTCTGAAAGTAGATGACTTGACGATTTTAAACCTCATAATCAGAGCTTATGATGACAGTACCAGGAATATGGAGGGAACATTTTAGGCTTTGGTCAAAATAAGGCCTGTAGAGTCGACTGTTGAATTTACTGTGTTGGACATCCCTATTACCTATGCCCTGCTATTGGAAAGGCCATGGTTTCATGTGCTAGGAGGAGTACCTTCAACTATGCACCAGAAAATAAAATTCCCTCATGAAGGAGATGTCATGACAATAGAAGCTGGAACCAATACAGTTGTGGTAGCTATACTTGATAAACAGAAGCAAGTGTGTGTTCCACCTAGTTTCCAAGTTGCTAGAATATTTGATGGGACAGATCCTAAGGTTGTAAAAATGATGGAAAGCATGAATTATCGACCTGGACAGGGGCTTGGAAAGAAAGAACAAAGAAGTCCTAGGCCCCCGAACATTAACACCCAGGACTATACAAAGGGTTTAGGATATACTGAGGCAGGACCAGCTAGTAGAAGAGCAAAGAACAAGGAGAAAGCAAAAAGAAATAAGCCCTTGGGAAGAATTGGACCACTAAGTGAGAACTTCATCAAGCTAGGGGAGGGCAAGTATTATCTGGGCACCAAAGAATCAGTTAATGTGGCTGGAAAGATGTCCCCAGGTTTGAGATCTTCAAGGAGCAGATTATGGAAAACCTAGTAGCTAGCAACAAAGAGAAAGTCATGAAGCAAGTAATTGAAAGGATGGGTGATAATGTTGTTAAGGAGTTATTGTGTCTGCCACCCGAGGAGGAACCACCCTAGGACTTAGCTATTGTCATTAGTGATAGTTTTATTGATGTTTTTTATGAAGAAACTAATGTAATAACATCTGGTCTTTATGCGGACGAAGATGTTGTTTTTCCTATGGTCAATGATATGAATGCTGGTTTTGCTTACTTGTATGATGTGTATCCTGATAGTTCTATGCATTATAATTTTGATAGGTCATGCATGTTTGACATTAATTCAATTCAATTTGATTCATTTAACATGGGCACAAATTGTAATAACCCTAGTTTTTAAATTATTTTAATAATTATTAGGATATGCAGTGTTAATAAATTTTAAAACTATATTTGATTATTTTACTATTTTATGAATAATTATTATTATTTTACGTTTGATTATAATTTTCTACGTAAACGTGTATATAGATGTTTATTAGTTTGGATAATATTATTTTAATAATATTAATTTAGTGTATTATTATTTCTATTATTGTTTTTAATAAATTACATTATTTATATTATTATTATTATCATTATCATTTATTGTTAATTTATATTATGTATATATGTTAATATATGTGTGTGTGTGTGTGTGTGTATATACATACATATATTTATATACACACACATACAAAAATCGAAGAAAACAAAACACAGAAGCTCTCACCTCCTTCTTCCCCGCGCAACCCGAGCCTTTGCCTGTCACTATGCCTCCTGCTTCTTCACCGGACCACCCACCTTCTTCCTGCCAGCTCCACCGCCTTCTTCTTCCTCTTCGATCATCGTTTCCAGCTTCAGCAGTAGCAGCGGCAGTAGGGTGATTCCTTGTCGTTCTTCCACCTCCAACCACCAATCTTCACGTTTCTGGTGCTATTGGACTCCTAGAGCTTCGAGAAGGTTGAATCCAAACTCCATTCAGCTTGAAAACATGATTTGGTGAGGTGTTTTGCTTATTTTTTATTTCGGCCATTTTAGGGTTTTGAATTTTTTTTTTAGGAATTTTTGTATGATTCTTAGAAAATCCCTTTACAAAAGTTGGTCCTTCTAGCTCAAGCTACATCCCTGAATTTTTGTGAGATTTTTGTGAATTATTTTGATTCCTATGAATTTTTTAATATTTTATTATTATTTTATTAATTTCGTAAATTAATTATATAAATTATGAAATTGTGATTTTTGGTGTTATTGGTGGTTATTATTAATTTTTGAATTTAGTTTATAATATTTGTGAATTTTGTGTAATTTTTATAATTATTTTTAGTTTATGTAAATTTTGAAAATATAGGTTATATATATGTTTTGTTAGAAATTATTGGTTAATTATATGTTTTTGTTGATATTATTAAGATATATGTTGAGAAAATAATTTTTGTGTATTTATATAATTTTTATTGAATTTTTTAGTATTATTAGTATTTTGTATGTATTTTTTATATTACTGGTAATTTGGTAATTTGATGGTAATTTTAGTTAAATATTATGTTTAATTGGTTTAAATATTATTTAAGGTATAAAAATGATTTTTACAAATTATTTACTAATTTTAACTAATTAATACTAATTTTTGAAAATTATTTTCAAATAATATATAATATACTATTTTTGTAAATAAATGGATTTTTAGTAAATTTTAATATATGTTTGGACTAATTAAGTAATTTGGATTTATAAAATGATTTTTTATAAATACTTGTGGAATTATCGAGAAAATGGATTTTTAATAATATTATATTATTAATTAGGGTTTTTAAGTAATTATTAGGAAAATAATTATTTTTAGTGTTTTAATGCTTAACATGCTATATTTTGATATTTAGAGGGCATTTATAGTATTTATTGAATTTTTATATATTTTATTTTAGTATTTGTATTTTTGGTGAATTGTGGACCTCGGTTGGGGATCTTAATAGTTCGGGATCCCAACCGAGGGTTGTGAGAATTTTTATACTCAAAGTGTATTTTCCTTATAGGACCGGCTCTACTTTTTAGTAGAGAGATGTCCATTTTATAGAAGAGGTTCTGCCGAATTTTCAATAGAATTCTCATAAAACGTGACATCGGGTCTAATTCTAATTTTATGTCTGATGTGTTTAGTAATTCTATATGGAGTCTCTAGAAGTTTAAGTTAGATTTATTCCAATATCGTGATCGCTTTTATTGTTTAGTTTCGCCGAGACCAAGGCCTAGCGGATCAGACCCGTCGGACCAGTCTCGAGGAGCGCATCCCTGTGAGTTATTATTATATATATACATTCCTTTAAATTGCATGTTTTACAATTATATGTTTTAAATGTAAAGTTTTGCATAATTGCTTTATTAAATGCTTAAGTATATTTTAGGTATATTATTGGTATATTTTAAAATAAATGCATGTTTTCTTTTTTTATTTATATTCAAATCATGTTTAAGTATATTATTGGTTGATTTTGAGTATATTTCATGATTTAATTGAATTTATTTTACGTATATATACATGAAATATACTTAGTTTATTTTAGGTATATTTCTAGTATATATATAGTTTATTTGATCATTTTAAATGCCATTGTATATATTATTTATTCTCGAATGTATGTTTTATTTTTAAATGAAGGATATCGATAAAACGTGCTTCCTAATGGGTAGCACTAGGACCGAGTACATACCGATGCGATAGATGATAGGTTGAATTACTAACTTTTTTGTGGAAATTATGACTTAATTGATTTGATTGATGTGAGATGTGATTGATGGTATGATTGATAGAGCTCGATTGACTAAGTGTCTCTGGGCCAATCACACTGACAGTCAAACTACTGAAGCTCGGTCGACTTAGTGTCTTAGGACCAGTCTACTGTCTAGTTGGATTAAGTGAATTTACATGGAATTATGTGAGCCAGTATGGCTAGAGCGTTTCCTATTGATATTTGAGGTTACAATAACTTAGGGTTCTATTTGATCCTTCATAAACTGATGTTTTTCAGTATTAATTATAAAGTGATTTTTAGCATCTGTGTGTACTTGCCTATATATATATATTTATTATATATACTTATGAGTGTTTGCATTTGTCATTTAGAAATGTGTGTATATATATTATAATAATTTACTCAGTGAGGTCTGACTCCCCTCAGTTAATGTTTTTACAGGAGAGTCTTCTTCAACATACCTCAGCAGTAGGCCTATCCATTGGATTTCTTCCGCCCCGGCTTTAGTATATAAATTACTTACTTAATTATTTATTATTGTACTATAGAAAACTACAGTAGTTGTATTTGTAACAATAGTGAGTTTTAATTATTTTGTTGTATGAGATTTTAATTCAGATGTTTAATCTGAATATTGTATTAAATTATTTCATTATATTAAGGAGTTTATTTCATTATATTAAATTGAAATTTTTAATTATGGTACATTTATTTTAATTTTATTTATTGTATGTTTTTATTATTTTAAGGCTTGCTATGGGTTCCGAATTTGAAAGAATTCCCGTTCCCTAGCACCGGTCATGGCCCCAGTTTTGGGTCGTGACACAAATGATAATCCAAAAAACATTTCTATATCATATGATGTAACTCCTAAAGAGAGGAAAAATTTTGAGAGAATATTCATAAAAAGAAAGGTAGTATTTGCTTGGACTTATGAAGACATGCTAGGTTTGGATAGGAAATAGCAAAGCATCACATTTCAACTCCTCCAAAAACCAGGCCGATTAAACAGAAATTGCATAGATTAAGACCATAATGGATAGAAAAGATAAGAGAGGAAATTGTCAAGTAAATACCTGCTAACTTCCTAGAAGTAGTAGACTACCCTCAATGGCTAGCAAACATAGTACCCATTCCTAAGAAAGATGGAAAAGTACGGATGTGTGTAGATTTTAGGGATCTGAACAAAGCCTGTCCAAAAGATGACTTCTCGTTACATCACATTGATGTAATAGTGGATAGCGATGTAGCAAGTGCAATGTATTCTTTTATGGATGGATTTTCTAGGTACAACCAGATAATGATGGTAGTCATAGATAAGATTAAGATAGCTTTCATCACAGAGTGGGGGGACCTATTATTACAAGTTGATGCCTTTCAAACTAAAGAATGCAGGTGCAACTTATTAAAAAGCCACTAATGCACTTTTCTATGATATGATGCATAAGAAGGTTAAAGTGTATGTGGATGATATGATGGTCAAATCAAAGATAAGAGGAGGACACTTTGAAGCCTTAGATAAGTTTTTGGCTCGAATTGAAAGGTACAACCTGAGACTCAACCCGAAGAAGTGCATTTTTAGGGTTACTTCAGGGAAGCTGTTAGGGCATATAGTGAGTACTCAGGGAATTGAAGTGGATCCAGATAAAGTGAAAGCCATCCAAGAAATGGCGGCACCAAATACTAAGAAAATAGTAAGAGGATTCCTTGGCAGGTTGCAGTATATTAGTAGGTTTATCGCAAAACTCACTAATATTTGTGACCCTATCTTTAAGCTCTTAAGAAAAGATCAGCTGGTTAAGTGGAATGATGATTGTCAGAAAGCTTTCGATAAGATCAAGGAATGTCTTGTTAATCCACCTATTCTGAAACCACCTAGACAGGGTAAGCCATTGGTTTTGTACTTAGCTTTAGAAAAGGATGCAATGAGGGCAATGTTAGAACAAAAAGGATTAGATGGAATAGAGCACGCAGTGTATTACCTGAGCAAGAAGTTTCTATCGTACGAGGAAAAATATGATTTAGTACAAAAGATATGTTTGATCATGATTTAGGCTATGAGGAAATTGAGGCATTATTTTCAATCTTACAGGGTTCAAGCTATTTCAAGAATAGGCCCTCTAAGGCATCTATTTCAAGCATCGGCTCTAACTGGAAAAATGTCTCAATGGTTGGTACTCTTAACTGAATTTGATATAGAGAACATTACTACAAAGGTAATCAAAGGAAGAGCAGTGGTAGAATTCTTAGCTCAGAATGCGATCGAAGGTTAAGAGTAGTGGAATTTGGAGTTTCCAGATGAGAACTTAGCAGTTGTAGAGCACTAGGAGTGGAAACTTTACTTCGATGGAGCTATAAACAACAAAAAAGCTGGATTGGGAGTGATTCTTATTACACTGAAAGGAGAAACCATACCAATGGCAAAGAAACTAGATTTCAAGGTCACAAACAACATGGCCGAGTATGAAGCATGTATCTATGGAGTTGAGGCAGTTGTGGTAGCTGGAGCAAAAGATTTGTTAGTTATGGGGATTCAATGTTAGTCATTAGTTAGGCTAATGAAGAATGGAAAGTAAAATAGGAAAAGCTGAAGACTTATATCTGCTATTTGAAAGCCTTAATGAAGCATTTCACCAAATGTCTCTTTATCCATCTATCCAGAGATGATAATCAAATGCCAGACACACTGGCAACACTCTTTTTAATATGGGATAGTGAAACTGGGTTAGCCATGAAACCTTTAGTGATCATGAAGTCTAGAGCACCATATTATGGGGGTGAGCAGATTATGAATGTTCAAATGGGGCTTGAAGAAAAGCCTTGGTTTTATGATGTCCAAAGATTCATTTAAAAAGGAATTTATCCAGATGAACGAACCTTAAAAGAAAGATATGCTCTTCTTGTCCTTGCACATAACTATGCAAGTCATGATGGGGTATTATACAAAAGAATGCCGAATGGGATACAGCTCAGGTGCCTTAAAAAGGATGAAGTTGAAGAGGTGATGCAAGAGATTCATGCAGGGGCTTATGATTCTCATATGAATAGGATAATACTAGCCAAGAAGATACTCAAATAAGGGTATTACTAGATAAGTATGGAAAAGGATTGTATCAGGACAGTAAGACAATGCCATCAATGTCAGATCCACAGGAATCTTAGTCATATGCCTCTAATAATGCTGAATAGTTTATCATCCCCCTGGCCCTTTGCAATTTGGGAATTAATATCATAGGAGAAATAAAACTGACAGCATCAAATGGGCATAAATACATAATGGTGGCAATCGGTTACTTCTCGAGATGGGTAGAAGCATAATCTTTCAACACTCTAAAAGCAAAACAAATGGCACGGTTCATCGAGAAGAGCCTTATTTGCAAATATAGGGTTTCACATCATATTGTGACAGATAATGGGGTTCAATTTCAAGTAGAAATAGCAGACTTGTTACAAAAGTATAAGATTGAGCATTATAAATCTTCACCTTATTGCCCTCAAGCTAATGGAGCAGTGGAAGCGACTAATAAAAATGTCAAAAAAATCCTTTCTAAGATGGTTAAAACTTATAAGGATTGGTTTGAATATCTTCCTTTTGCCTTATAGAGATATAAGACTACAGCTAGAACCACCATAAGCCAAACATCGTTCTCATTGGTATATGGTTGTGAGGCAGTTTTGCCCATAGAAACTGAGATTAAGTCCTTAAGAGTAGTCATGGAAGCTAAAATAATTGAGAATGAATGGGCGCAAAAGAGATATGATCATCTCGTATCTCTAGATGAGAAAAAGATGGATGCTTTATTCCATACTCAGATATATCAGAGAAGGATAGCAAGGGCATTCAATAAGAAGGTTAAGCCTAGGAAGATCAAAGTTGGAGATATGGTGCTGAAACAAACTAGAGTTGTGGTGTTTGATCCGAGAGGTAAATTTAGACCGAATTGGGAAGGACCGTACTTGGTCAAATCAGTCCTACCTAAAGGAGCTGCTAAGATATTAGATCTTGAAGGGAATGAGTTCATGGAACCTGTTAATCTGGATCGCCTCAAGAAGTACCACCTGTAAAAAAATATGAATAAAAGTAGATTAAAGAAAATAAAGTCCATTGGCTAGAAAACCTGAAAAGGCCAGTCAGGCAAAAGTTAGGACATTCCTGTTGTTCAAAAAACCCGTAAAGTGCTGACATGCAAAAGTTAGGGAAATAAATAAAAAGAGAATGGTCTTGCTAATTAGAAAACTCACAAAGGGCTTGTTAGGTGAAAATTAAGGAAATAAAATGTGAGCGAAAAATATTCAGTTAGAAAATCCATGAGGACTAGCTGATAACATTAGTTATGTCATGTGATGTATTAAATGTACTCATTTTGGCCCTAATTAATGAATGAAATTAAAATTGAAGTTTTGTTAAACTTTGCATATCCTTCCCTATTATAAAGCATAAGTACTTGAAGGGAAAACAAAACAAAAGAAACCCTAAGACAAGCTCTATAAGACCATTCTATCTAGTGATGTCTTTGTTTCTTCCCTTGTGACTCATCATACAAAGCTTGAGTCCTCTTGTACCTAGCAAATCCTGGTGGTTCTATCTTTTGGATAACAACCCAAGTTTTATAATCATCATCAGTAGTCACATCAGCATCCATGTTCTATTCAAGAGCTCTACAAGGCCACAAGCTTCTAATTTTATCCAAAGAATCTTGTCTCAGAGGAAAACCTTCAAAGTCAGCCAGAACAGTAACAATGAACTAAGGGCGACCATACTAATGACAAAGGCATAAAAGGGTAAAAAAAGGTAGAGAAGTGCAGCCCTAGAATAGGAACATAGTGATCATATAGCTCAATAATCATGAACTTCAATCTCCACTAAGGGCAGACCCATGTGATCTCAGCATCTGAAATCTTCTTTAACCAGTTAACCCATTAGTCCATAAAATGTTTATCCTTCATTTTTAAGGGATGAGATTGTAGCTTATAAGGTTGATAAGTCAAAGGATTGAGGGGTACATTAAGCAAGCTTAGGTTTTCTTGTAACCAAATCTAAAAAAAAGGATAAGAATAATAACATAAAAGCCCGCTAAGTTGAAAACCCAAAAGGACGGCTTAGGCAAAAGTTAGGGCAAACCCGCTAAGTTGAAAACCCGAAAGGGCAGCTTAGGCAAAAGTTAGGGCAAGCTTACTAAGCTAAAAACCCGAAAGGGCGGCTTAGGCAAAGAAAAATCCATTAAGATGCAAACACTATTTCAGTTCTATCTAACAATGTTCTAGACAGTGCAGGAATAAAAATAGCAGTACAATATAGAGCAGTCAAATACAGACATGCAAAAAGTTAAGAATATAGGAACTCTAAATCACTCATCTCGAGCTCTGGTATCAGGCCATGGGCTCCATCCTCTAGTAGGGTCATCATGATGATAAGTGTTTGGAGGTCTGGTAGATGAAGTCCCAACACTATACGGATCAAAGCCCAAGTCTGCAAGCTGCAGATAAAGCATCTCATTCTCTCACTTTAGACCATTAGAATAGCTCTGCATACATAGAAAACATCATATCATATGCATTTCATGTATAGCATGCATACATTTTGCATTTTCTTAGTGTAGACGCTTACCCGCCAACTGTCTGTAACCTGCATCATGAATAATCTCTAAGACGAGGCAAGTCCGTATAAATACTCTGCCTATGTTTGAGGAACCTATTTTGTAAAATTTTTTACTAATATTAATGTCAAGTGTACAGATCCATACAAGAAATAAATCAAACGTACTCACATCAGAAGCATTTAGTGGATAAAAGCTAGGAAGTTAAGCATCCCCGAACTGCATTTGCTGCTCAACTGGAGCCTGAACAGTGGGAGCCCAGTAGAACGTAGACTTGTCTGGAAGGGAGACATCACAAGCGTAGCACTGACAAAGGCCCCATCACGAGTAGTCCCAACATGCTGAGTATGATGAATAGGACTAGGTCTAGGCTCAGGACTCTCAATATCAGGAGCAACCTCAGTCTTTAGAGCAATCTCAGTCTCCTCATCCACATTAACAAAAGAATGAACCTCCTCAAACTGTAAAGAGAAGGAGTGATTCATAGGTTCTAAAAGTAGAAGTTGAAATAATGAGAAATTACCTCATCATCATTAATGGGAACATGCTCCAAGAGGCTCTCACGGATAAACTGCTGATAATGTGGAGAACGCTCAAGAAAATCTAAGGCAGCATATCTCTGTAGTGCATCCCTCAACTCTGAACCTATAAGATGAGAGCTGCAGAGTATAGAGGAAGGGACATTAGATGGAATGCAACCTCGAGAAAGGCCAGGAGACCAGCAATACACTTGCTCCCTTAAATACCACATCAAACAGCCATAACTAGAGAGCAGGGTCCTCACAGGCTCAAGGTGAATTGCAGCTGCCATGAAATCATATTATTGGATGTCCTCAACACCCTCCAACCAATTAGAGTTTATCTACAATTTATGTAAATTAAGTCTAATCTCTATTAAACTATAACATACTAATGATTTTATTTTTTTCCTTACCAGGTGCCACTCGACAGTGTTCAACTGATCATGATACGTTTACAAAGTATTTCTGTTGCTAGCAAGGTGGGAAGAACCCCATCCCATTATTAGAGGAAAGGTCCTATCTGAACTAATAGTATTAAAGCCTCGAATCAGCTCGATCTCTATGCTCCAAATCTAGAAGAAAGAGAACATATCAGAAAAAGGCAAAGAAAAGCAAGACTATAAAGATCAAATGAAGGAGAACATACATTCAAGATAGTGTCCAATCTGTAATAAATATAAGCGAGTGCAGCAGATCCCCAATTTAGTATGGGAACTCAATCCAAGTCATAAAGAGGACCTAATAGAGCAACATTGACCTCATGATCGGTCTTACAAAAGAGGGTTGTGCCTAATAATATCAAAAGGAAACACCTCACCTTATGGATAATCTGACAAGGAGTAGAAACAAAAAGGCATTTAAATCCCTCAACTAATGATGAAAGAAGAACATTCTTTCAATTCTTCCACACTAGAGTAAACCCAATCAAATCTCGCATGTACTGACTCCATGCATGCTTTGGAAGACTACAATGGCTAACATCAAATGGAACTGGGGATCCTTCAAAGGCAATCCTGGTGATAGCAGAGAAACTTATAGGTGAAACGGTCAGCTCACCCACATGAGTAGGAAAAGTGTGCGTAGTATCCATCCATTGCTCGATCAAAGCGAACAAAGAGTAACGGTCAGACCAACCTCGAATAGTCGAAAGTGCAGCAACGAAATGCCTAAATCTGGAGGCCCAAATCAGACGTGTCACCTACTCTAGCAATCCATGAAATAATTCCGGGGCTAAATTGAAATAGCCCGTGAACTTCATCATACGCTATTTCAATTTCAAAAATAATAATTAATTAATTGAAAGATTAATTAATTAATCAAAGAATTTAAATTGAAGGATTTGATTAGTTAATTAATTAACTAATTAATTGCCACTTGAAAAAAAATTAACTGATCGGTGTAAACGACGGGGTTTAGGGTGCGTCTAAGATTTTAGCAACCGCGACACTGTTTAGGCTCAAGGCCTTAGAGAACACACTAACCATTGTCACAAAGACATGGCATGGAGATGAGGAGTCACCACCCAAGATAATAACTGGGACAATTTGATTGGTGGTACTCAATTCTCTAAAAGAAAATTAGCACCACAACCAGGAGATTCTAGATTCAAAATACTAACTTCTCTTAGTCTCGTGTTCATTTAGAATAATTTTATAAATGATTATTTCATCCTCTAATTACATACAATTTTATCAAACCCTAATTAACATCCATCTACCCAAAAAAACAATAAGTCAATAAAATTACAAGTAAAAAATGCACTTAAGATCACGTTGTCCCTAAGTCTAGACTATGTTAATTTTATTAAATAAGTTAACTAAATCTATTTTATTTACAAGTGAAATAGAATAAAAGTGGGCCTACATTTTATTAATTAATGAGCCTAAATCTATTTTTTAGTCTTTCTAAGATATGGGCTGTAGCTTATTTAATTTTAAAGGAAAATTAAACTAGTGGGTCTAAGTCTAACTTGGTTTTATTTTAAGTGGAATGTGGACCTAGGTCTATTTATTTTAAAAGAAATGAAATTAAGTGGGCTGATCTAAGTCTAAACATGTTTTAATTAACTAAGCGGACCTAAAATCTAATTAACCTAATGGGCCTAAATTGATTTTAATTATAAAAAAAACCTAAATCATTTTTTTAAGCCTATTTATTAAGTGGGTTAGACCTAAACATGGGCTTGAGGCCCAAAAACATAAAAACATAAAAAAACAAGCCCAAAATAAATAAAACACAAAAAATAGATCAAACAAACATTACAGTGATTTTCTAAAAAAATCCTAAATTAATTACATGCAAACCCTAATTTAAGCTACTGCCACCATTGATTTTAATTGATTTTTTTACCCAATTGAACCTAATTACTAATCAATTTTAAAATATAGAAATTTAAATATTTTACTATTCCCACTACTAGGGCTATTACAAACTATGTACAAAATTAAAATTAAATAATTATACACTCAGAAATTAAAATAAACTACATAGGATACCAAAATGTAGAATAAAAATTAAAATCCTAAGAACTATTATTAAAACAGTAAAAGTTCATCCAAGGCATTCCATGGATCTTCTGTTCAATTAAACACAGGCGGTATCCTCCTCCTCAATCCACATACGGACATCAAAACAAAAATAAGCAAATTAGCAATGAAATCAAATAATCAAAACAATAACAAAAATAAAAGAAAAATCATAAACAGAAAATAATAAAAAAGAGTAATAAAAGAAATAGAAAAATAACACTGGAGATTTAGATGTTGTGCAAATGCCTCTTTTTGAGCCCCTCAGATTGGATTATCACCGTTAAAATTAAGATATTGTTGATTCTGGACTATTGCCTTCGGAAATTTCAATATTGAAAATTAAGGTTTTATGCTCGCAGTCTCTCTTTTTTTCTCACTGTGTCTTCGTGTGCCTCCCAAAAAAATCCTCTCGAAAAACCAAAAGAAAAAAGTTCTCCATCCAAGCCTCCCTCCTCATGCACGAATGTAGACTCTGCTTTTAAATGCAGATTTTATGCATACTGAACTTCCTCCAAAGGAGGAACAGACCTATCTGATCAGATAGCATTTGTTTTTCTTTCATTTCAAAAACCTTCTACATTTAAATAACCTTATCAGATAATTAAAAAGATAAAATTTAAATTTTTAACCAATCAAAACATTGAAAAATCAATAAAAATACGTGAAAAAATTAAAAAAACTGTATTTTAACGTGTTGGCATTGTGCAATACCGATCAGCATTACACAATACTGATCCTAAATTTTTTTAACTTTTAATTACCAAAAAACCCCTGAAAATTGACTTATTTGCAATCAAACCCTAAAAAATATTGTAATTTAGTCCTTAAAGTCCACAAAATCAACAACCAATTTCAATTTTCGAATGAATTTCATTATAGGGGCTTATGTTACAATTGTGCACAATTACATCCTGAAATTGTGTGCTTACAATCGGCAATGTAGATTGCCAACCGGCAATCTACTATGCTGATCAACATTAGCTTGACAAATCGAAAATCTGGAATTCCAACCGAAATTCCAAACATCTGATCCATCATTCGGATAACCTAAGAGCTAAATTTCATATTTTTAGAGTTTTAATTTCAATTTATCATGCATTTTCATATTAATTCTTACTAATATACATGTCAATCTCTACTCTGAAACTAACTCAATTGCTAATTATACAGGTGACATTTTTGTAGAAATAAACAGAAGTAAGAAAAGTTACCTTATTACCCACATCTCTACACCTGTGGGTATGTAAATGAGTCAAAGGAAAGATAGTTGAGTCTTCTCAAAGTCCCAGATCATTCTGAGGAAAACGAAGAGGCAGAATCCTTTGACATTCTAAAGTCTCAACTCCTTCATATTGTCCATGTGATGAGGAGGCCATAGGATTAGACGGATTGTAAATTGGACAACAAATGGTGAAGAAATCAAGAAAAGAAAAATCAAGATCAATTGAAAAAAAAGAAGAAGAAGAAGAAAAGAATAGGAAGAGAAGTGAAGTGATCATCAAAAGGGAAAGAATATATAAAATGGAAAATATCCATTTTAATTCTTCTATTTTAATTACTTTTTATCTATCTTTTCTTTCTTGTAATTAGGTCCATAATTGCATTCGGATTAGGAACATATTCCTAATTAAATCATGACATTCATCAAATTAATAATTCATTGAATTATTAAAACTGCATAATCAATTTGTGATTTTAAATTTTTTGTCAAGTACAAAATACATAACAAGATTACAGAATTCATTTTTTGCATTTTACATGTATCATTTCAATCAAAGGATTCATATGCTGCACAGTAGCTATGATATGAATTTTGAATGATTATGTTATGTGTTGCATAGTAGTCATAACCTTCATTATGTTATGTATTGCATAGTAGTTATGACATAAACTAACGAAATTCATCATTGTTAGACGTTCCACAGGAACTATAGTAGATTTTCAATTCAACATCACTAGACGTCCCACAAGGAATATAGTGTGCATCGTTAGACCTCCCACGGGGAATATAATAAAATCTCATCATTACTAGATGTCCCACAAGGAATATAATGTGCATCGTTAAATGTCCCACATGGAATATAATAAAATTCATCAGTGCTAGACGTCCCATAGGGAATATAGTGTGCATTGTTAGACGTCCCACAAGGAATATAACGAAATTCATCATTACTAGATGTTCCACATGAACTATAGCAAGTTTTCAATTTGTCATCACTAGACGTCCCATAGGGAATATAGTGTGCATCGTTAGACATCCCACAGGGAATATAATGAAATTCATCAATGCTAGATGTTCCACAATAACTATAGTAAATTTTCAATTCAACTTCACTAGACATCCCATAAGGAATATAGTGTACATCGTTAGACATCCCACGGGGAATATAATGAAATTCATCATTGCTAGACATTCTACAGGAACTATAGCAAGTTTTCAATTTATCATCACTAAATGTCCCACGGGGAATATAGCGAAACTCATTTGCACAAAGTCCACTAGATGTTCAGCAAGAAATATAATAAGACTTGTTAAACATTACACCTTGCTCAGCAATTTGAGCATCAATCTATCATTTAGGATATAATTAAGTGTCCTAATTTCTTTCTTTTGAAATTGTGTGCTTCTATTGCTTTGCCGCAATTTGTCAAGCAAACAATGACAAAGGGGGGCAACTGTAAGCACCCAATTTTGGGATGCAATTGTGCACAATTATGACGTAAGCCCTTATAATGAAATTTATTCAAAAATTAAACTTGGTTGTCGATTTTTTGGACTTTAGGGACAACACGATCTTGAGTGTGTTTTTTATGTGTAATTTTATTGACTAGATGCCTAGGGTTAGATGGATGTCAAATAGGGTTTAATAAAATTGCATGTAATTAGAGGATGAAATAATCATTTATAAAATTATGCTAAATGAACACGAGACTAAGAGAAGTTAGTATTTCGTATCCAGAATCTCCTAGTTGTGGCACTAGCTATCTTTTAGGGAATCAAGTACTACCTTTTCGATTTGCCCCAGTTATTACCTTGGGTGGCGACTCCTCATCTCCACGCATGTCTTTATGATAGTGTTTAATGTGTTCTCTAAGGCCCTAAGCTTAAACAGTGTCGTGGTTGCTAAAATCTTGGACATGCGCTAAACCCCGCCGTCTACAACTGGACATGTAATAACCTAAATATTTTTAAATTATTTTATATATATAAATATCGAGATCTGCAACATTATTAATTATTTTTATCTTATGTTATTATTATGTTGAATTGTTATATCTAATTATCAAATTTAAGATTTATTTCAAGGCACTTGTATGTACTATATTATATTTATGTGAAGTTTTAGAACTTCAACTTAAATGCATTTTTATAACATATAGTGTTATGTGAATTTATTTAAAGTTATGTGTGTGTTATGTATGTGTGTGTGTGTGTGTGTGTGTGTGTGTGTGTGTGTGTGTGTGTGTATATATATATATATATATATATATATATGGGATATTTGGCTAACTATTTAAGTGTGTGATTGAGTAAATTTTTGTTTAAGCCTAAAGCTGTATTAAGTCAAATGCAGACCCACTTCCTTCTTCTTCCCCATTTCTCGTTGCATTTCTTTTTCTTTTGCTCCATCTCTGGTGCTTTTCTTCTCACTAGTTCATGCCATCTTCACCACCATCAGCTTACTTCCTCTTTTCTTGTTGTCCATGCACTAAAGCCATCCATCCAGCCTCCCTTTTTCTTCTCGTGAGGGACAACAACACTCCTTCCAACCTCTGTCACGCGACGTCAAGCTCCTCCACCTCCTACAGCCATCGGAGACAGCAACAACTCCAGCATCCAATGACAGCTCCACCTTCCTTTGTTCTTAGTTTCTAGCTTTGGTGAAGGCAATAGGTTAGTGGTTAGTTAGGTTTTTGGGTTAGTTTTTTTTGTTGATCTAGGTTGTTTATTAGTTGATTTTGTTAGTTAGTGTGTGAATTGCATGATTCTAGTTTAAGTTTTAATTTTTTATTAATTGGTATATATTTGTTTAATTATCCAGAATTTATTTTTAATATTTGGTTAATTTTTAGGTTGATTCATATATATATTAGTTGATTTTAAATTATTTTAGTTGATTTTAATTATGGGGATATAAAAACAATTTATGTTAATTAATATAATGTTTATGAAGTTTTGAATAATTATTTTAGGTACTTTAAGTATTATGTATATTTTGTTAATTATGTTAATTAATTATTTTAGCTGAAATTTGAGTTAATTAGTGTTAGTAATTTAAGTTAGTAATTTTAGTATTAATAAAATAATTTTTATCAATTATTTACTATTTTTAACTAATTAATACTAATTTTTGAAAATTATATTCAAATAATATATTATTTACTATTTTGGGGATTAAATGGATTTTAAATTACTTTTATTATATAATTAAGCTATTTGAATAATTAAATGTGAATTTGACTATTTTATGTTGAATATTTGAAAATTTGGATTTTTATATAATTATATAAATTATTTGAGATTTTTATTAATTATTATGAAAAATATTTATATTTAGTGGTTTGATGTTTAAATAAATTATATTGTGATTTATTTTTTATTTTATGGATTTTTAGTAATTTTAATATATTATTATTTAATATTTATTTTTATCACGTGTTGTGAACCTCAGTTGGAAATTGTGTAATTCGGGGTCCCAACTCGAGGTGTTGAACTATTGTGAAGTTTAGAAGTGTGTTTTTCTTGCAGGATCAGCTCTAATGTCAGTAGAAATATGTCCATTTTACAAAGAAGACTCTATCAAATTTTTTATAGATTTCTCGTAAAACGTAATATTGGGTCGATCCCAAGTTTAGAATTATGGGTTTGAGTCGAGTCTTCCTTAGAAATTCTAGAAGTTAGGGTTTTTATATTTTTTATAGTCATTTTTATTTTCTATCTTTTAGCCGCCCGTCCAGTTGCGTCAACCAGTCGAGGTCGGACACAACGTAGCAAAGGAGCGCATCCATCTTGTAAGTTAATATTCGATTTGCATGTTGGGTTTTCAAATTATATACACAAAATTCTGATGAATTTAAATTTCATGAAATTCAAGTTGGTACTTTTTAAATGATGTTGCATGACTTAATTTATAGTTGGTTTATTTTATTTTTATTTATTGTAATTTTTCTTATTTTATTTATCTTCATTTATTTTAAATAAACTACGATTGAATGGGTTATCTGATAGGTTTCATCAGGACTGTGTGCGCACCGGTAAAATATTGGGTTACATTGATTATATTACTAGAGTCAAAGGTCTGTTGATGTTTTGCTGTCGGACACCACCAGTAATATGATATTTGATTATATTGATTAAAATATTGGAGCCGAAGGTATGGTAATGCTTTACTCTCGGATACCACCAGTAAAGTTGAATTTATATTTATTAAATCACTAGAGCTGATGGTTTAGTGATGTTTTGCTATCGGACATCGCCAATGATATTGGATTAAGTGACGTGACTGTGGCTATGCATCCTGGTGATGCGTTGCTCTTAGGATCCAGCAATCTTGGATATAAGTGAGTCGTTTCACTGTTAAAATTGGTGACTAGGGTTCTACCTAGTTTTTATACTATAATGTTTTAAAAGCATTTAAATTTATTCCTCCTTTGAAAAAAATGAATCTCTTATATCTATAAAAAATGATTTAAAAAAAATTATAAATATATTATATTTTCATAAAAACCTATTTTAAAGGAAATTTTCAAACCGCATTCATTTCTTTTATTAGTTTACTCAGTGAGGTCTAACTCCCCTCAACTATTTTTTTTTACAGGAGTTTAGGAGTCTTCTGTTAGACCTACTTCCCTACGCCGAGGAGCTTCCTCACTGGCTATTTTATATAGGTCTACATAGTTTGTGTTTGTAATAATATCCGTGTACCGCAGTAGAGAAATTGTATAACTGTATACTTTAATTTGGATATTATGTATTTGATAGTTATGCACTGAGATATTATTTTGTATAATTGATTATTACTATGTTATGCATAATGATGGTATGATTTATTTAAATTGAGAAAAATTAATTTAATAATATGCATCATGATTTAATTATTGTATTGTAAGGTTTTAAAGGTGAAATGTTCCGCGGTTTTCTTTTAAGACTTACTACGGGTTTCGGTAGCTTTAAGTTTTTCCATTCCCTAGTGCCGGTCATGTACCCTTGGATTCAGATTGTGACAGGACATACCACAAAATTGTATGATTGTTAATTCTCAAATGATTTGAACCAGGTATGTGAGTCAAAATTGATTAAATCATTATAAAACAAATCCACCATTAGCAACATATTTCTTTCCCAACAATGTAATAAACAATAAATTCCATCTCTCATGCTTACGGTGGGTGTTTAAAAAAATCCTATATTCTTGGTGAATAATGATTCCACAATATCCTAAAAATATCTTAACAAATGTAATCTAAGTACAAAAATCATAACATCAGCTTAAATAATTTTTATGCACTGTTTTATAACCTAATAAATATGAAAAGCTTAACTGGTCCAGAATAGTCTAACAAATTGAGTTAAATTTCTTCATTTAAATATCATTATAATTAAGGCATTTTTAAAGAGATGCTTGTTCTGAAATTGTCATCATCAGTTTGATGATGACGGCAACAATTATCATAGTGACATCACTGACGTGAGGTAATAGCAAATAATAATATTTATCATAATAATATGGAGAAAAGTAAAAAAAAAAAAAACCAATGGGGGACACAAATCATAAACTATAATTTTCCTTAACTGAGTAAAATATACAGAATCTAGAAATTTGATGTTTATGACTCTTATTTGCTGCATATAGGAGCTTGATGTTTATGACTAATCAATAAGCAACTAACTACAATAATTAACCAAATGAAGGTTGTCTTAAAAAAAACATCATAACGCCAGAAGAATATCATGAGCAATGAACTGTAATGTTTTAATGCAATCAAAATATGGTTACATGAATTATTACAAGATTTGAGCTTAGTTAATGCAATAAAACAAAAGACAAACCTCATGCTACCTAAGAAGTCCTAAGATAGTAAGGACAATGTCATTAACATAGCAAAAGCTAGAAGCTTCACACTTTGTAGCGTGATGGAGCCCGCCAGCCCAGTTGATAGCAATGTCACAAAGAACATGGTTCAGCTTAACAGCACCACGAACATAACCACCAACTTAAGTCTTGATAAAAGGAGTAGAGGCCATCAAAGATAGTGCATCACCAACATTAAAGCGCTTGAGCTGCTTGAGTTGGTCTTATTGGGTTTCAGGGGTAATCTTGCGAAGGAAAGAAACTTAATCATCGACATGGAAGTGACAAAGATCCCTATCTCGAGCCGTAAAAGGCTTAAGGACCTGCATGTGTTGAAGCGAATTGTAATAGGCAAAAAGAGCATGGGTCACTTGAATTTGGTGGGGTTTCATGGGGTGATCCTACCTATAATAGTAAATACTGACCTCGAGGTCATAACAATAGCAAACCTTCCTCTTCACTCCATCAGGAGCCGAGGGAAAAGAATTGACGCCTTCGATCTCCATATAGTAGAAATCTAAAAAAGCTACAATTTAAAGTAAGTAAAAAAAAAGCCCAATTCAGTGCTTTTCATATATAAAGCTAAAAAGAAAGAAAAAGCTGCAAAAAGCTACAATAAATCACGATTGAAAGAACATATGGTTTAATCCCTCCCTTGAAACCCTTTTCCTTTTTATAGAAAAATCTAATGGGTCCGTTAGAAGAAGAAAGAAATCAATAAAACCGTCAATTCCCATATCAGAAAAAAAAAACACTTATAAACAAAAATACAAAAATTCTACCTCAATTTACAAAAGCTCTTTAAGACAGTAAGTTGAGCTCTCTTTGAGTCTTTGGTTATATATATATTGTCTGGGTGTGCTTAAAAAAGGTCATAAGAGGAGAAAGGCAGGGAGGATCATAGTTCATAAGGAAGCAGCGAAGAATCAAGTTCAATAATAAAAGATTATTGTATTGTAAATTACAAAATTGTCCTTTAGTTGTGTAATACCATTATATATACTTGTTCAACTGTGGGATCCTTACATAGTTATTTTTTATTCACCACTAAACATCGCAACCCACGATGTTTATCTTTTTCCTTTTTTTAGATGATCCAAATTGGTAATGTACATAGTAAGAGTTAATGAAATATTCTTTTGATGTTTTGTCTGATAATTCCAATAGAGAAGGCACTCAGGATTTACACTTGGAAACCTAAAAAATAATAAATGAATAATGCATTTCCACTTTTAAGTGAAATATAAAGAAAAGAAAAGTTTACTTCATTGTAAACCAAATGAGAGGGATCACAACTAATATATAAAATGAATAGACCAAAAAAAGGAATAGATTCCTTTATTGAATACCAAATGAGAGGGATCACAACTAGTATTTTAAATAGCTTCAGATCTATAGTGTTTCATGTACTAAATAATTGGCTCCTTATCTAGTTAAGATGTATTCAACAAAATGTAAGTTATCTGAAATGTTAACTAGTTGTGCGATGTTTATATAAGGATGAGGAATAGCGAAGGTTACCATGCTTATTTTGTTGGTTCTCTTGTCTTGAGTGTATTTGTTGCATTACAATAATTTATATTTCTATTTTCTTTGCCATTTTCATTTCCTAAACAAATATTTCTTTTGAAGAAACTGGATGTGGACTTGCGTTGATAGATTGAAGTCAATAATTAGGTTAAAGGCTTTTTCAAGTAGGAGAGGAACTTCTTCAGGCATTAATTTAGGTTAAAGGCTCACTTTAAATGAGTTAACTTTACTAGAACCATTAAGTTAAAATCTAAATGACATTCTGTTAAACATACCTTAATGTATGCAAAGCTACGAGTCTTGTACAATGGATTGCCTTTGTTTTGTGTGTGGGTGTGGGTGTATTTACTAGAAAGCATTTCTTCTTTCGTACCATTGAGATTAGGACAAGCTCTTATCTTCCTTTATTAGTTCATATTATATAGAAGGATGACTCTATAGAAATCCAATCGATATTGCTTGTCATTTCCACTGCTATTATATAAAACATATATAATGGAGGAATGCAAATGAATCCATCAAGCAAAAATGATGTAAAAACAATTACCAAAAATGTGAGGATACTATAAGCATTTAACAAGTATTTCTACTACTATTATATATAGATAGTTATGTATGTAATTTTACAAAGCCCTAGCAATAGTTTAGGCTAAATGCACAATTTTACCTATAAACTTTACCTATTTATTCACTACCACTCTTCAACTATCAATTTAACTTATTAAATCTTTTCACTTTTATTTTTAACCTATTTAATTCCCAACTTGTCAATTGCATAAGTGGAATAGGTTTATACTAAAAGTATAATAGAAAAATAATTTTAAGAGTGAAATATATTTAAAATAAAAAAAAAATATGGGTAAAATGGGTTTAAATTCAAAATAAAATTTAATGGAAGTTAAAGGGTAAAAGGAATAATACAATCAGGTGTAGGGTAAAACTATATATTCAGCCCAATGGTTTATGTAAAGAGAGCCAAAATTAAAAATCATGCACATATTGTATGTAATCGAAGAAATGACCTTACTTGGGGTATATATTTGTATCATATATATATAAGTAATACTTAGGGCATATATTTGTATCATATATATATATAAGTAATACTTAGGGCATATATTTGTATCATATTTATATAAGTAATAGTTGGGGCATATATTTGTATCATATATATATATATATATATATACACACAAGTACTTGCTAGGATCTTTCAGGATTATGCACCTTACCTCTTAAACAATCTTGTAAAAATATAAATTGTTAATGCATTTGAACTAAAACATTAAGATTCCTAACACCAGCAGATAAATTATTTTATGCATGGAAATTTATGCCATAACTTGCGATATTAATACAAAATCAATATAAATAACTAAAAAGTTATGAAATCACATTTGGACTTAAGTCATTTTTGTAGTTCCAACCCCGTGCATACTAGAACTATGTTGTTCATGAGCAAGGCTACTTGACACTTGAACAACAATCCTAAGAAGTTATTGACGAATATTATATCCATTATAGAGTACAAATATTTTCTTAAACATGTTGGTAAGAAAATTAGAGAATGTCAATTATAATCAAGTTCAGAATGCACCATTAATAGAAGATGAACAACCACATGGTCACCTACCGAACTTTAGCAATGTATGTAGAATAAAGAACACTTTCTCATTATCTTATGCGATGCCCTATGAAAACACCATAAAGCTAAAGCAACATCCTGTTTCACATAATCCTCTATCAAATATACAACACTAAAAAGATAAAGAGCACTTGGATGTAACTATAACATTAGACATTCATATAAGTCTTTAAGACTATTCAAGCATCATTGCTAGTAATATGATTCAGGGTAAAAACACAAACCTGACCAATAACCTTCTCCAAGTAATAAAAAGCTTATTGATCTGACTGTACATAATCATTATATCCATAATAAAAAAAAAGGAAGAAGAAAATAAGATCACCAAGTAACCTTAGACAACATTCAAAACTAATAAAACAACCAAAAACAATCAATCATCAACATATATCAAAAGGTTTAAATTAATTTGCTATACCTCAACTCTTAAATGACAACCTAACTCGTATTGTGCATCTTGCAGCTTCCACTAATAAAGCTGCTCCTCTATGGCATAAAATGAAAAGAAGATGGACCCAAAAAAAAAAGCATCAATATTAAAGAAAATACAACAACAACGATTGAAAATAACATATGAACTAGGCAACTAACTTACACTTTCTAATTAATATCCATGTTGACACAACCAGGGTGGACACAGTTTATAAGCATGTTACGATGTCTCTTGGTAAGGATTCTAGTATAGGCATTAAGAATGGCCTTTAAGATGTTATCTGCCAACAACATTAGTAACCATCTCCTATCTTTAAGCTTATTCTCCCTCCAATCATGAAAGAATCCAACATTAGCAGCCATCCCCTATCTTCAAGCTTATTCTCCCTCTAATCATGAAAGAATCTCCTCATTATTGCATCAATTTATGTACTGTTAGTATCTCTACATTGTCACATTCACTTCTTTTTTCTTCACTTTGGCATCTCTACAAATAATTATGCTTTCTTAAGATAACATTCGAGTGGTACTTTTAATAAAAAGTTACGACCACAATATCAATTATATTACATTAATTCATCTTTTCAATATATATATATATATATATATATATATATATATATATATATATATATATATATATATATATATATATATATATATATATATATATATATTCTAGTGCTTGAAATGATAAAATTTACACCATTTTAATTGACATGCTATAACTGATTTATCTAACACCCCACAATTGAACATGATGTATTCATATGAATGCATGTATGATGATTATAAGATTCACTTCATTATAATTGACATGTTATAGCTGCCATGTCTAACACAACAATTAAACTTAGTCTATTGCTATTAATTCTCTTAAAGAGGCTCTAATTATTGCCTCAAACTTGGTCCACACATTAATATTTGTAAAATTCAGTTATTTCTCTAAACAATATTATAATAGTACAAATATATTATATACAAGACGAATAATTATTTGCATCACAATTTATTTTATATATGGTACAACTTAATTTGCATTAACTTTTTTTTGTTAAATAATACATATCTAACCTTTTATTTCTTTATTTAAATAACTACTTCATATTGAAATAATATTACTTCATATCTCAATATAATTTTTCACTTATACTTCACTTCGACAATCAATATAGTTGAATTTTGTTATTCAAAATATATCATACTACAAAGTAGTTATTTATATCATATATAAGGTATTTATAATATTATTATAATATTACTTGTAGAAATAGTTTAAATTTTTGTTATATCAAAAATTTACAAAATGAATTATTAGATACTTGTTGTTTGGTAAAGAATGATTCGTACAAATTCGATTGTTCTGCATCTAATATATTTTATGATGTAATATATTTTTTGTATTATATATAAAATATGCAATACACTTACAAACTATAAGTTTAGTGATAAAACTACATTGTTTTTAGTTAGAGTTAAATTAGATTATTTGTTGAAGTTTAGAAATAAAGATACTAAATTTTAGTTACTTAAAGAAAAAAACTACTAAATGAATTGTTAAATATTTGTTGTTTGGTGAAGAATTATTCATATAAATTTAATTGTACTACATATAATAAATATTATGTTGCAAAATAATTATTTGTACTACATATAAGATATTTATACAATACACTTATAAAGGAAAACCATATCAAACCTTAAAGTATCTTAAGTTTATGCATAACCACAAGTCATAGTATTTAAATTGAATTATATTTTTGCGTAATTGATTTTTTTCTTTACTTTTCCTCTTAATGGGAGGAAAGTGGAGGAAATAAACAAATAAATCCAACCAAAAATTTCACACAAAGTTTTCAAAAAGCTTCAACCACCACAAATAAGGGTAAAATAATATTATGCTAATTACAAAAGGAAAGGGAAAGGAGAATGAAACCATGGCTTCATAAGAAAGGGGAAAAATAAAGAAAATACTTACTGTGTGCCTCTTATAAGCTTTAAATATTACAAATGTTGCACAAAGACTTAAGAATATGTATAATTATCCCAAAGATAAAGCTTGCAGACATATAAAAAATATTTTATGCCTTCTCCCTAGCAGAAATGTCACTTCTAACTCAACTCCTCTTGTAAAAAGATCTTCATTGCCAATCGATGGCAGAACTAATGATAAAGAAAAAAATATAAGAATTGTTTGCCAAATTTCCCCATTTTTTAGATTTTGAATAGAATTCAAAGGACAAGAAAGAACACATGCAACAAAAACATTGAGTGAAATACTCAATATGTAATATAGGTCATGCCAAAACTAAATCTAGAGAAACACACATACAATGCAAATAGGATAAGGGTGCCCAACTGGATACTTGCATAAATTCATGAGTTGTAGCTAACTAAGAGGCTAAGGCCTTCCACAATTGAGCCCTAATTCAAATTTTTCGGACCTTAGGATCTTATATGGAATAAATGAAATGACTCTTTTATCTGAGAGTCCATTTTTTCCAGTTATGTTTATGTCACATGTGGCATCCCAACATTGTAGACATAAGTTCATTTTTATCAATTATGTTTATGTTACTTATGGTATCCCAACATTGTAGACATAATCCAGAGTATTTTTATAGGATAATCAAGTTGGCTACAGAGATTATCAAATTTAAGATTATGGGAACACAACTTCTAAACAGTGATGTTCATCATAATATATCATTATTGAAAAAAAAAATTATAAGATAAGAACCTCAAGGCTTCAAAAAGATATAAATCAAGCAACAAGCACTATTCTTAATGTTGTCACACAAACATAACACATCCATGTAATCACA
The DNA here is from genome assembly GCA_947683625.1 of Mallotus nudiflorus. NCBI lineage: Eukaryota > Viridiplantae > Streptophyta > Magnoliopsida > Malpighiales > Euphorbiaceae > Mallotus > Mallotus nudiflorus. Next base: position 286,632 of record CANTUR010001291.1, on the reverse strand, counting down.
TAATACATAATTTATGAAGAATTATATTATAAAATAAATTAATTAATTACACATTTCAATAGGAACAAGTTTGTAGCAACATCCATAAATTTGTATGAGCCAACATTAGAAAGAGAATTGAGTTCATAAGGTTACCTGATTGAAACACCAAAAGCTTTCCTTTAATGCTCTTCATTTCTAAAAAAGCTATTTGCATTGGAAAAATGTTTTCTTTTTTTTTTTTTGGAAATTTGGAAAATGTTTTCTATGTAAAATGTTTTCTTGGAAATTACATCTTCATTAAGTAAAAATGTTTTCTATGTACATATTTTACATAAAATAATTCTACTTCCATGTGGGTTTAAAATGAATATGCAAGCTATGTAATCTTAGAGGTTATAAGGCTAACACATGAACACCAGAATAGTAGTAAATGCATCAATCTACCAAGCCTTTGCTCATTAAGCATAAAAGATAGAAGAACCCTATTTAGTTATTATTTTGAACCAGTTTGGTTTCATTTCCAAGAAAAAAGCATAACAACAAACATATCTTAAAATAAGAACAACTGCCTAAAACATTTAGGCTTACAATAAAACCCTTTGTACTTGTTATAACATATATGCATTAATACATAAAACACAAGTAAATATGAATAACACTGAAGTAATATGTTCTTAATAGTACCGAAATTCCTTATCCTTCATTTATAACTGCTTTGGCTCTAGGGAAGGAGATGTACATGTTCATCAAGGTTCACTCTCTTTTACACCACCTAACATATATTTATGCACAATATCTTCTCTCAAGACATGTTTTTTCAGGTGTCAAGCACCTTGTGCATGGAGTCCAAATTGCATGCAACCAAATATCCGTATATTTTATCTGATTAGAAAACTATTTTCAAATTATGAACGAAAATTTCTTTGACATTATCTTCTATCATTTCCTTTCTTTTTCATATTTTGTTTATCTTTATATGACCACAAGTTAACTAAAAATTAATGAGATTAACAAAAGCTTGACATAAAACAAAATTGCATTAAATATTATCAATATTGTGTGGCTACATAAATCTAAGTGTGCAATGAAACTTTCTATGCATTCCCAAAATACTTTATAAGAAATATACTACGTAGAGACAAATGTCCAAACTGCCTAGTAGAACTGCCTTATAACAAATAGGACAGATCATCATTCTATTTAAGCATATGATATGAGATACACCTACTTACCTTATGCTAGCTATAATACAATATATTTACAATATCATCATACAATAGTAATATCTTAATTGCAACACCATAGGTAGATTCAATTGTTATACTATTTTGAAACACACTTGGAATGCTTTCTAGTGTCAGCTGTAAATGTTATTGGCACTACATGTATATAATAAACACAAATAATTAAACAAAATTGTGAATTCCTTAAAAACTATAGCCTAAAACTAACTCAACATCAAAGGATTTATAATGATCCTAGAAGAGAGAATTTGAAAATCTCACCTCAGGAAGTGGAATAATAACATCAGTTTATAGCCCAAAAAATGTAACTTTGCTCTTGTAGTGTCATAACTTTACACTAAATCATTACAATTGTAATTTCGTCATTAAAACAAAATAAAAAATGGGTAAAGTTCAAAATCCAAGTTACTAAAAGAAGCCTAACAAATGAATAAAATCAAACTTATAAAAGATTATTAAGTGATAATGAATTAAATTCAATCACTTTCACAAATATATAAATACAAAAAATAAAGACTTACTCCAATGGGAAAGGAAGTAACTTGGATTTAGAATCAGCAAAAGAATTCAAAACTCTAGCAATAGTAGAAGAATCTATACTAGCATAGCACTTGATATAATTGGTGGAATTGACAAAAAATTATGGCTAGCCACAATCTCTTCCTTTTTAATCCCATTTTTGCTACCGATTATGCTTTTTATATCATAAAGACCAGCAATACTCTGTCACTAATATGGATCATTGCTTTCATGTTGATAATTCATTAGATGAGTATTCTTATCATTGTTGTTGCTGATGTTATTTTATTTTAGCGACGACCACAATTTTTATGTACATGATGAATCAGAGAAACATAATTGGCTTTATTTTTTAAAGAAATTTTCTTTTTGTTTTTCTTATTCTTTTTCTAACAAAGATGAAATACTAGAAACCCTTTTTACATGTTGTCGCCTAACCCACCATATTTTAATCAATTGTGACCACCAGAATATTATTTAGGAAAAAAAAAGAAAATGGAAGTAGTGGTGAGATTTAAGAGCCAAGCATGGGGTTCAAGGAGAAGAGTGCATAAAGAAGATAATGGTGGTGGTAAAAGGAAAAAAGATGGACCATTGGAGATGGAGAGGAATGGTAAAGGTGGAGGAGAGCATAAAGGCGAGACAAATATATCATGAATTTTAGGAGAGGAAGAAGATGCCAATAAAATTTAAATTACCAAACTATCCTTTAGTTATATATATATATATATATATATATATATATATATATATATATATATATATACCATTACATCTACCTTTATACATCTTTTTATACATTAGACACTGTTACAATATTTTAATGCCCACTACTATAGTAGGTTGCTATATATAACTTTTTCCTATAAATTTTTAATGGTATCTGACCAAGTGGGCAAGTATCATGTTAGTAAATTGGATTTCATAGAAAATTTAGAAATTACTATGTCTAGTTAATATTTTGCAGAAGATTCTCATAAATTTCGATGATTTTTTGGATTGTAGCTTAATAATGAAAATACACACACATGTAAATTGATGACCACTTGAAAATCTCTGCACAAAATGAACGTTGCTTTTGTTGTTGTGCTTATTTTATGTCATAAATTCTGAAAGAATATTAAAAGAAAAACTGCTCCCAACTTTTATCGTTTCAACACATATAGTGTATATATTTTTTTAAAAAGAAAAATAATTTTATTGATTGAAACTAGCAATACATTGATAGAAACACAGAAATAAATTTGAAAAAATTATAGATGATGAATTAACACCCAAGTTAATAACTTAATAAAATGGTTCAAAACTTATAAATTTGATAACACTATAGTTACTAGAATACCTATGACTTCAATTCTGCAACATACTGATGATCATAATCTGATTTATTATCTTTATTGATTGAATATGTTTTACCTATCTAAATCACCCACACATAAACAAAAAGCTGCAACAAAATGACAAAAAACAAAACGTTACAATAAGACAACAAAAACCAAAAGTTGTAACAAGTTAATAAAATCATGAAAAACAAAATAAAACCCAAATATATATGGAATAAGCATTTATTTAAGAAATAAATTAATAAAAAGAGGTGTATAGGGGTGATTTCAAACCAAGAATAACAAAAAATCACCCCTTATTGCTTAAGGATGATGGATGACTATAAAAGAAACAATAGAAAGTTAAGAGAAAATTAGGCTAGGGTTGGTTTTAGCTATTTCTATTTTAACATTTAGTGTTAATTATGCATCAAATCATGATTCATAAGCATACTTTAATTAATTACTAAATGTAGTGTATATATGCTAACCACTTGATGTATAATAAACTATATAATGCTCCCTCACACACATATACATATGGGTGTTTTTTTAAGGTCCATCTCAATTTTTTTAACAATTGATCATTGCATTAAGAAAACCAACTTGAGTATAATAAAAGACCCCAGTGGATAACTATAAAAAGAGAGAATTATATAGATATCACTAAGAAGATAACTATAAAGTAAAATCTCACTTAACTAGAAAATCACTAAAAAAAATTCCAAAATAGGGCCAAAAAGAGATAAAACATTAAATAAAGCCTAGAAAATGGCTAAAAGAAGGGGATTTGTAGAGTCTGCTTCACTGAGGAAATTTGTAAGGGCAGCAGCAATTCTGCCCAAGAGAGATACCATAGATAGCATAGCAACTTTAAGCTTGTGAGTTTTCTAAAGGGCTCAAAGATAAATCTTTTGCTTGAATAGATAGACGAGAAGTATTGCCTTCAAAGGCTATGTCAATGGTGCAGAGAAGTTACGTCATACTATCAATAAGGGAGGCTTAGGCCTAGACATTTGTTGATGAAATCATACCAAAGTTAAAGTTAAGCAAGCTTGGATAAATGTTTGGCTCACTGAAATTGGTTTTAGGTTGATGCTCATGAATGAGAAAAAGGCTTAATTTGAACTGAATCTTGGGCTCATCTTCTAGCATTTTTCTTTACCCATATAAGCCCAAAAGAGTGTTGGATATATGTTGGAAAGGGGAAAGATGGTTATTGACACAGACGGCTATAAAGTCTTCACACGAAGTCTCTTTTGTTAGACTTTTGTCCACTGCACCTAAAGGATTTAACCCAAGTAACAGGAGAAGAACACTCTCGGTTGAGGTGGTGTAAGGGATGTGCATTTAGGGAAGATGAATTGAGAGATGATTTTGTAATCTCATGAGGTAATGCTTGAAGCCAAAGGCTGTCTAAATACATAGCTTTATATGTGGATACGAGATCTTCAAACATAACACCAAAATTTTTCTTTGCATTTTCATGGTTGAGTTAGTTCCAAGATAAACCCAGAACCTAAACCCAATGCTTAAACAACTAGACCATGAGGTTGATTTTCAAGCTTCGAACCTGAGCTTGAGATTCTACAGTAAAGCTCCACAATGGAAGTGATTGCACATGAGCTAGTGGGAGAGAGTGAATGGGTATCAAGTAATGGTGATAAATAGGGGCACGACGATGGTTATTGTAAAAAAGTTGGTAGTTGGGATTAGGAACATGGGTGTCTAGATCATAGTGGGAATGGTATGGTTGAGCTTGTAAATGAGCTAGTGGGAGAGAGTGAATGGGTATCGAGTAATGGTAATGGGTAAGGAAATGGCGATGGCTATGGCAAAAGAGTTGGTGGCTGGGATTGAGAACATAGTTGGTTGGATCATGGTAGAGATGGTTTAATTGAGTTTCAACATCGTTGTACATACAACAATATAGCAGCAAAAGCTACAAACTAACATACACTTTAGCCATGGCGAAGCTAAAGCACGGAGAGAATATCACTGGCTATCAAAAAATTCACATTCGTTTGGATGAGCAAAATTTTTGGAGTTTGTTTATAATTTAGAGCAAGCATGGAGGTCTCCCCTATCCAACAAAACTACATTTGGCAACATTTGTTCCATTCTGAATTAAAAATTACAATAATTTCAATAAAATCAAATTAACTGTCTCAAACTATTATAAACTATCACATATATCACAACTATAATAACAAATTATCAAATTAATATTATTATTATTATTATTAAATTATAAATATAAATTCTAATGAGTCTGATGAGGATATAAAATATTTTACTATTACACTTTCGAAACTTTTTGAATCTCAAAACTCAATCTAAATCATTTGATTTAGATTTTATAAGCTATATATGTGAGTGTTTGTCTATTTAATAGTGAAGACTTGTTTTCTAATGCTGATTTTGTGTCTTGAGTTGATTTTTTTTAATCCCACATTAGATGTAGATCAATTAGTCTAATTTATATTATAAATTAAATTTTTAACTGATGGATTTCATATATATAATATTTTTCACTCATAATTAGAATTAAATATTTCTTTATCACTAAACTGGTGATTAAAAATAGTGACTTAAGAAATACAACTTTTTTTTATTACAATACGACTAAAAGGTTGAAAGGAAAACTCCAACTCGACTGTTCTCAAATGTAAATTTAGCCACTAAATCAAGTTTTTACCACCCATCTCGAGTTAATTTAATGTTGATGACATGTGATGAAGCAAATACTTACAATCAGACTTGTCCTTGATTAAAACATTGTAGTTTTGTCCCATTTAATTTATTTAATCAAGAAAATATGGGATTTAGTAGGTTTGTGCTCCATATATATTTATATGCTCATTAAACTATTTAAGTGTTGGTAGCTTAAGAGTGATAAAACCCATGCATCTCTTCGTAATATTATATTATATAAATCTGTTGTTTATTATATAAAGTTTTCACAACAGATTTTCTTTTTCATGATTAAAGATCTAACGATCAACCAACACCTATTGAAAATAGGTGGTATGATTTATTTTTATTTAAATAATATTTTAAATTTAAGTTACAGTATATATAATTATATTAAATTAATTGTTATAAAATTTTATAATATGTTCATATTAATCGAATTAATTAAAATTTAATGAATTTACATAAAAATATATATATAATAAATGAAAAATTATATAATTAATTATAATTAATTATCTCTTCATTAATTATGTTCATAAATTTTCACTAATATTGGTGATTTCATAAAGTAGCACTGCTGAAAATATAAAATTAGTTATTTTTTTTTTATAAATTAACTTTATAAGAATAAATATTGTATCTTTGAAAATTATTCAATCGTAGGCTAAAATCAATGAATTTTTCAGACTTTATTCACTATTTTGGGCCGAGAGCCCGAAGTAAAACGAACTGCCGTTTTTGTTACGTGTGATCGAGGCGGGAAAAGTTTGGGTTCCGTTCAGGCGTCGTGTCAGTGCCGTTAACTGCATATTCTTTAAGGTAACAATCAAATGATCTCAAGTCTACTTATCATAAACACGTGGCATCATTCTTTGGATCGAAATAAAAATCAACATAGAAAAATCACCAAGCACACGTTACACTAGCTGCACTTGATTATTCCGATTTCAATTCAATCAAAATTCCAAACCCTAAACCCTGATTTTTGTCTTGTTTTAATCTGAATGTTGACACTTTTCACTATCGTCTAATCAGAATCTCTCTCAGTATTTGATTTTTAAGAGGCTAATTTTCTGTTTGCTTGCCGAGAAAAATCACGGAAAAGGAGGAAAATTTCCAGCAGACTGTGTCATCGTTTTTGCAAAGATGGTGTTTTGTAAATCTTGCGCAAGAGATGTTCCCGCAACTCGCGATGGTGTAGGCCTCTTGTAAGTACTTTTTCTTTTTGTTATGTAACTGATAATGATGATGATAATTATAATTATAATAATCCATTGAATTGCTTTACCTTACTGAGTACAACAGTGAAATTTTTTAATTGCGCTGGAGCTGATGATTTTTATTTGGATTATGTTTTTTTTTAGATCATGTGATAGGTGTGGTAGAGTTCTAAAGTTTGATAATTATTCAACTGAAGCCACATTCGTGAAAAATGCGTCCGGCCAGGTATGTATTCATTCCCCTTTGTATGATTGATTTTGTTAATTTTTACGAATCAAAATGTCCTGTTTGTGTGTGTGAATTTGAGCTGAAATATAGTTTTTGAGAATAAATTTGATTTAATTTCTTCTTTTTTTTTAATGTACTTGCTTTAGTAACCTGCATATGCTAGATAGGAATTTTCTGATTCGTAGGATTAGGGAATTGATCAAAATATGTTAGCAAGTAAGTAGAGATGAACTCGAACCATACTGGATATGTGCAATCAAGCAAACTGTGAAAGGAAATTGTTCAGTCGGTTCAGTGCAATGCAATAATTCTATCCCAATAGTAGATTACTTTGTTGTCGAAATGTTAGTTGCAATTACAAGCTGGCCAATTTTTCTTATTTTTTTGTTTACATCAGACTAATTGTTTTATCCAATATGTGAATTTGCATATGCTATCGTTGTAGCCTGTGATATGATTATGTATGTTACTTACTTGAATACATTGAATTGAACATACTGTTTAATTAATTAATTTATTTTCTTATTTCTTTGTTCATTCCCATAATATATCCATTCCATGTCCATCTTATTTGTAGAGCCAATTGTCAGGAAGATTAGTAAGGAGTGTTCAAAGTGAAAATTTTTCAAGGCAAAGGTTATATGATAAAGGTACATTTTGTTCTGTTCTACCATTTGTTTCTATCATGACTCCATTATGTAGTACACTGCAATGACTTTGTTCATGGACGAAGTCAAACATTCATAACTCTTCACTCATTTTCATATGTGGAGATTTTTTATCTAGCAAGCTCAAAGAGGTACCTTAAGAGGCAGATATCTTTTTTGCTGCTAATTTTCTTTCATCTTGCAGCTTATGATGATATGATATATATAAAAAATGGCTTGGGCATGGGTGAGTATGACAGCATAGTTGATGAAGCTATGGTGTATTATCGAGTACGTTTCCCTGTTCATGAACTTTGCTGCTAGATTCATGCATTTTACTCTGCACATCAAGATTCATTTGTTTGTTATGTGAAGATAGCAGTTGAACGAAATTTTACTAAGGGGCGTAGAACAGATCAGGTGCAAGCTGCTTGTCTTTACATAGCATGCCGGTAAGGAATCTATATTATTCTATTTGTTGTGGAACCATGTCAGCTATACTTTTCTGTACTGGAAATTTTATCATTTTTGGGGCTGAAGATGTGAAATTTGTTGAATGGCTCCATATTTTCTTTTTTTTCCCCTTATTGTGATTTTTAATTATATTTAAAGCATGTTATAGTTCTGAATGCCTGTTGAAGACCAGCTAGTGATTATAATGATTTGCAAGAAGGTGTTTAACCTCAAAGTCAAAAGTGGATTGGAATGATCAATGTTATTCTCCTTGCTGATATCACTGGAAATTGATGCAAGAACCATTAGATGCATAATAAAATTCTTACCAGTTATTGAATATAGTGATTGGACACTGCTCCTAGCTCTTTAATAGGCTTCTATTTTCTTGCTTTATGAAAAAGTGAAGTTCACAGAGTTAATTCAGCTATATTTGTATCTAATAATATAGTTCCTTGAATTTTATTTGCAGTGAGAATAGAAAGCCATATCTTCTCATTGACTTTTCAAATTTTCTGAAAATCAATATGTAAGGAGACTTTTTCTCTTACAAGAAGAAATTAGTTGATTTCTTTTTGGTTTTGCATGAATATTTCCATGTTTCTTATTTAGAGATTGTTTGCAGTTACATGCTAGGTGCTGTATTTTTACAACTTTGCAAAGTTCTGAATCTTACAGAGCATCCCATTTGTCAGAAACTTTTGGATCCATCCATTTTCATTCATAAATACACAGCTAGTAAGTATCTCCAATCACCTGGTTTCTGTTTTGTGATTTTAACTTAATAGTAAATGATGATGGGTTTGGTTTCTCGCTTTGTCAATTTAATGATCTTTGTTTGTTTTTAAGAGAAAAATTTGTTAAAAAATAGAATAAAGAGATTTTTCACTCCTTGGGGTGGGGGCATGGAGGATCATTCTCCTTAGTGAAACAAGAAATGAAAGCAACGTTAAAATGCATTGCCCTTCAATCCTGCTGTAAATCTGCTAGAGGCAACTCTTTGAGGACTCCCAAAATAGAAAGATGTAATGGAACCTAAAAGGAATTTCATCCTACTCTGATTGCCAAGGCACAATCTGTCCATATGATTATAATATTATTTTTTAGTTAAAGGCACCAGATCACTGCAAATATGCAATTGTATATATGGTGCAATACTGTGAATTTTCTGCCACATTTCTGCTACCAAATATCCTACAAACTCAGTTAAGTAAAAAGTAACTATTCCATAATTTTGGGCCAACACATCTCTTTGGAATCCCGTAAGGAATAAATAGAAATTATTGCATGGAGGACCGCTGCCCAAACAGAACCCTTGATGTTGATAAGCTTAGTTATTAGTATCATCACTCTCTCCCATCCCCTTTGGAAACTTCTATTTTTGTTGGTGTGTTTCCCTATTCAACTCACCCTGGCTCCTCTTTTTTTGAGGGGTGTGTGTGATTTATTTATTTGGCTATATGATACTAATTTCATGCTGTGAGTTATGTGCCCCTTCATTAAGACGTTCCTATGGTGTCTAAGTTGTGATGTTGTGAGCTTAGCTCCTTTATACATGTTGTATAATATTACCTTAACTAGTAAAATACATTTTGGATCAGCAATTGACCAAAAAAGATGTAAGTATTTAAGACTTTAAAACCTTTGTGCTTATTGTTATGACTCTATCTTGAGAAATGCTCTATTTATTGCTTCAGCAATGGGTTCAAGCAGTGGAGTATAATGAATAATATTTTTGTAGGTTTATCAGGAGGAAAAAATAAGGAAATTTCTGAATCGGCGCTGACCATTATAGCTAGCATGAATCGTGATTGGATGCAGGTGTTGTATTGTTTTTCAGTATCATATGAAAGATGTCACTTTGCGCTATTGGGGCTGTTTTTTCCTGGATTTATCTGTCAATAATCCATTGTGTATGATGCTTTCTGATCAAGATTGAAATTGACTTGCAGACAGGGAGAAGGCCCAGTGGGTTATGGGGTGCAGCATTATATATATCTGCACTTTCACATGGTCTCAGTTGTTCCAAATCAGACATTGTAAGCCATGCTTGCAATTTTTGTCGATCTACACTGCATAGTTTGATTTTACGAGAGTTAATTGCAATAGTTTGAATTTTCTCCTAATAAAACATAAAATTTTTCCATGAGTGCTGCAATTAGAGTAGCTTTTAGTAGTCGTGGCACATGATCAATATTTAGCAAGCAGCTGTGTGACCCTACCTCAACCCCCTCACCCCTAAAAGGAAAAGTAGGTTGCCTAGGAAATGAAAAAAGAAGAAAATATAAGAAATAAGGAGGGAGAGCAAGCAGTGGGTGGCTTCAAAGGCAGTGAAATAATGACTCACGGTCTTGATGATGAGAGTTGGATGGTGTGTGTTTTAATGCATTGCAGGATTTCTATTTTTTCTCCTAAAATCCTCTGAGTCTACATTTCATGGCCCTTTATTGCCAATTGATCATCATAGCCTTAAGCCTTTGTATCATATTCCTTTGAACACTAACTATTTTGTTAGCAAACTTATTTTTTTTAATCAATGACTGGCAATATGTTACTTTCATCTTAAAGTTTTTTAACTTGAAGAGGAGAATGTGAGGGCACCAGTCAAGGATAATAGAAGACTTGTTTGTGAAAATATGATAGTCTTTTGGGTAATGTTTGATATTTTAGGTTAATATATTGCTGACATTTTTTTGTAGACCTGAAAATCATAAACAGTATATGATCTTTGATCTGTTAGTCTATTGCATTATCTCTCTCATATCTTGCTGAATTTTGTTTAGCATATTTGATTTTTCACATCAGGACTTTTATGTGGTACGATATCTATATGTTATACAGTTAAGATTGGTGCACGTTTGTGAAGCAACCCTTTCAAAGCGTTTGGTGGAATTTGAGAACACGGAGTCTGGGAGCTTAACTGTATGTTCCTTGAAGCACAAATGTCTTTCTAATCTACAAGTATCTAGAACACACTGATATTTTGCAATTAATTCCAAATTAGACAATCTTAGACATTGTCTTGTTTGATTTGTCTGCTTGGCCAAAATGATGAGCATCTAATTTAACCACAATATTGGTGGTTTCCATATTGTGCTTGGGGCTTGGAGTAAATATTAACAAACTCTGAACACCAATGTGTTGTGAAGCAAAGCTTGGGTCTAAATTCTAAATAGCTCATGGTTATTGATTGATTTATGGTAAAATTTTCTGAACTTATTTATCAGGAAATGATAATAAAATAAATAAATCTACTATTTTTTTTTGTGATCTAGTTATATAGTTGCTGTCTCTGATCTCAACTTCCTCTTTAAAAATCTTACATGCCTTTTTTATTATTCATTGCAATTAGATTGAGGAAATTAATGCAAAGGCTGAAGAGCTTAGGGAAAGTTCAACAGATCAATCAAATGTTGCTTTGAAAGCATCAAGCTCGAAAGAGTTGCTGTGCCAGCACAAGCGTACTAGTAGGCTTCCTTATGCCTATGGACTTTGTAATGAGTGTTATGCATATGTGGGTCCTCACCTGATATTCTAGTGTATCATTTTCTTTTCTTTAATTTGCATTAGCTTAAAACCTTTCACTTTACTTTGATGCAGTTCATAGGATTTGAGGGTGGGTTAGATCCTCCAGCTTTCCAGCGTGCTGAGAGGCAAAGAAAGAAAGATCTATCCATAAACAACAATAATGACTCAAATTCGGTGAGTATGTTGCCCTTCTTGGGATTCTTTTATTTGAAGTTTCTAAAATTCCACAAACAAATCATTCTTTTCACATAAGTGGTCAAGTTAATAATGCTTGCTTCCTCATTTGAAGTCATGATTCTTCTCTTGCTAGTTATTGTATCTTTTACTTCCAGAGATCAAAATACCTGCAGGTGGTGTATGATAACTAAATTAAGATACAGTCTTGTAGGATGTTCGCTAAATTCTCTTAATCTGCAATACCAGCTACTTTATCATGTTCTAGCTAACACTATCAGTTCATCAACAGATGGGTTGTCTATTTCTGACTTGCCTCTGCTAACTCCTAGTTTACATAATTTTAACTTCACAATGATATTAGTATGTCATCTAGAAGTATCCCCTTTCCTTTGATTTTGTTATTTATCTACTTCTTCTTTGTGTTTTTTTTTTTAGTTTGAGGAAGAATCGAATAACCGGCTTGCAGACACAGATGAAAATTTGCTGTTAAAAGAGCCAGAAAGCATAGGTATGCCTTTTTCTTTTTCTTGTGAAGCCATAATATTGCTGGACTCTGAAACATCCTTTGTACCGTGTTCACTCAATCTATTTGAGATGTTTGTGTTTTAGGGGAAGCTTCTCAGCATTTGCATACTGATGATGGTGATAATGGCAAATTGCATGAGGATAATGATATGAATTCTGAAGCTTTTGATGAATCGGACAACTTTTCCGATATTGATGATGCCGAGGTGAATTGCTAAATATTGTTATAATGATTTTGTTGCTTGCTTCTTTTATTCATTTCACTACTTGGATAAAACTCAATTTTTTTACCTTTATGTGTTTGGTTAAAATGATTGAATTTTTTTTGGGCAAAAATAAAATGAATGCAAAGAGTATTTATGATTTTCTTTACTTGGGGTTCCTGCAGTACCCTGCTCAATGAATAAAAGTCAGAAACATCATGCTCATGTGCATTTTAGTAAAAGCAAATTGTGAGCATTCTCACAACATTCAGTTACCAAATTCTCGCTATCATGCAGTAATATTATGTGAAAATCTTCATGCACCAAATGCGTATTTCAACTAAGAGATGCTAGGAAACTTGTAGCTTTCTAAACTATGAAACACTTTTACACTTTTATTCAGTTGTATGAGATTTTGGGCAATTTGTTTCCCCTTGGCTTCTTGTTTTTCTATTTTTAGCATCTCTGACAAGTTACTTTGGTTTTCATAATGTGGGTTAGAAAATTTGAGCTTTGAATTTTTTTTTTTTCTTATTTAGTTCAAACAAGAACACTGCCATTCTGCTGTTAAAAATGTTGAAAATTCATTTAAGAATTTGTGTTGCCTTTGGGAAATAGAGGGGTAAATATTTGATATTCTCTCTTTTTGATCATGGATCTTAACCCATTTTTTATACGTGTCATCAATAACATCTCTTGTTCTTTTCTTCCGGAATGTTTATTTTCCTTTAATTAGTGATTAATTTTGAATGTTTTGTGGTTATATGAAATTTTATGTGCTTTGAGCTTAGCTTTTCTGATGGAAGCTCCTAGGAAAATACATTCTGAATAGCCTTCTCTTTCATAATTGACTTTTAACTATATTTCCCTTGTTCTGATAGTTGAATTGTGTGTTACATTTTATTATGTGTTTTAAGGTGTTGATGCCTCTGAATACTGACATATTTTATAGGTTGATGGCTACCTTCACAATGAAGAGGAGGTTCAGTTTAAAAAAATCATTTGGGAAGAAATGAATCGGGAATATCTTGAGGTACAAAGTCACCTCTTGATTTCAGTATCTTTTTCTATTATGACTCTTTTGGTTAGCAAATTGATATGAAATCTCAGGTCTCAACTGCATACATAGGGAACCATGTTCTGGATAGCTTATAGTATGCCCAAATCTATAATCTTCTTTTTGTCATCACCTTCAATTTTAGCATTTTTCTCTATAATTTTTTCTCATCTTATAATGTTTCATTTTCCTTGTATAACTATGTGCTTAGTTTTGGCCTTTGGTGAATTTTCTGGTTACTATGGTATATAATTTGACTGCCTTCATGTAATGACTAACAACACTAACTTGCTGATGGTGGTTGCCCGATTCGGCAAGTGTAGCATTTAATTAATATGAAACTCTTGCAACATGGTGGTTTACAGGAACAGGCAGCTAAGGAAGCAGCCGCAGCAGCTGTTAAGGAAGCGTGGGAGGCAAAATTCAAGGATTGCCCCGAGGAAATGCAAACTGCAAGAGAGCTCGATGCAGCTGTTGCAGCAGCTTTAGCAAAATCTAGAAAGGTAGCTTTATGGTTATTTATTTTCATTATTCATCCAAATAGTCTTTTAAGCTTTTGCCATTTCATGTGAATATAGAACTTTTGACCTCCACAAATTCACTGATGTTGATTGTCCATTTATCTGCAATATCAACCTTTTACTTTTTCTTTCCGATTCTGCAAGATTATTAATTTGCCCCAGGCCTCTGTTTTGATAATTATATACTATTGTTGTTAATTTTCAGGAAAAGCGACAAAAGCGAGCTGCAGAAGCAAAAAACTCAGCTCCTGCAAAGTCTGCTTCAGAAGCTGCCTTCCGAATGCTGACAAACAAGGTATTGGATAGGATATTACAGGGAGTTTATTGCTAAAATTGCATTATTGGATTGTAATGCAGCACTGGGACCTATAGAATTAAAGATTTGATAACCTAACCTCTGAATGAGAATTGGATAACATTTTAGGGCTGTCAGCAAACGTTTCTTCATGATGGAAAAGTATAATTTATATCTACTATGGTACCTCTATCATGCTTGCTCAGTGTGTTTGGGCACAAGACTTAATTTGCAAGTTCATGCAAATGCAAGACTCTTTCCATTTTGTCTTCTAGATTTGTTATACTCCCCCATAGAATATGTTCTCTTGATGCATCTTCTGACAAACATGAACATGATTTGTTTTGCAGGGACTCGCTTCAAAAATCAACCTTGAAGAATTTAGGAAACTTTTTGATGAACCTGTATGCTGTTTTCATACTTCTCTTTCTTCTTTTGTGTATTGCTGGAAATCTTTTCTGTTATTTAATCACTTTTATTTCCTCTTGCGTTGTCCTCAAATGAAGATTCCATTCTTTGTTCTAATTTTGTGTCAATGGAGTCGAAAGCTGTATGTAATGTTATATATATGTCACTGGCGATTTATATCTACAACACTGTATCTTTCCTATGTCCTGAATCAAAATTTTAAGAATCTTTTCCTCATTGAGTGGAATACTATGGTTGAAGCTACTCTCATAATTGAGATATTTGGAGAAAGAAATAGTCAATAAGTACTCAAATCAGGATGTTCATCGAGAGAATGGTGCAAGACGTGCCTTTTATTTTACCAAGTTTATTGAAATGGCTTGTGCATATATTTTTGAGGTCTCAAATATTAGCACATTTTTCAAAGTGCTCTGCAAGTTCACTGGCATAGGCTAAAGACTAGTTGGTTTGAGTTCTTTCCACATTTTGTTGCTTACCCTTAAATTTAGATGCCTTGCACAATTTTCTTCCCCCCGAATAAAAATCTAACAGTCTATGAGGCATAAGAAATCTGCTGTTTTCCCTTGCTCTATCTTGGATCTACATGCACTTATTTGTTTTGATCTACATGCACTTGTTTGTTTTCTGATGTTCTTTTTTCCTTGCAGGAAACCAAGGATCCTAAGAAACAGCGAACTGAATCACATTCTGATACTGATGATAACAGGTTTCCTCAAACAAATGACAAAAATGATGATTTGGGGGAAGGAAATGAAAATGAGAACGAAGAGGATACCGAAGTGTATAATTACAATAATGATGCTTACAATGAAAATGTGGTTGAAGCATATAACTATGAATATGACTATCAGGAAGAGGATGATTATAATTATGATGATACCTAGCCACAATAGACAGTTATTTTTGCTCTTATTATTCTATCTAAAATTCTTTGAAGAAGGTTGAAGAGCAAGGAAGCACATTCATTCGGAAATATCAAATGTATTTGGGGATGCTGTGCTGCTTTTTCTTGAGGTATCAAGGCATCCTTGCACGCTCTCTTCAGGCATCATTGCTATTATTTATATAGAAGTATATGTCAATAATTATCGGAATGCATGGCAAAGTATTATCAATAATTCTAGTCTGGTGATAACATATTGCATTCATACTTGTAAGTGACATCTTTAAAGTGCACAAATTTCTTTACATATTGATGTACGCCTGAATGTAAAACTTACAGAACTTCCAATTTATGATTTTCATAAGGTCTTAGAAGCATGTTGAGGTTCAGAAGTATGTTTTGCATTTATCTTATTTGAAAGCAAATAGAATTCTCTGCATGATGCATAAACTCAATAGTGTAGGAATTGAACTTTTTGCTGATGAGAATCATAGAAGAGGTTTTAGTTCTGCTAACGTCATTTGTTTCTAGTCACATAAAAGCTACTGTTCAGAAGTTGCGTGATGACTGGAAACTGTTTTTTAGCATATGCTTTTCCATCTCAGGTGTGTACTTTGACTAAAACAAATATTTAAATTTCTTGACTTGAACAGATACAATTTATTCTTGTCCAAGTAGTTTGCTAGAGTTAAAATAGAGGCACTCTTGAACATCATTGCAAAAAGAAAAAGCACAATGACCAGGTCTGGCTCCCATGCAAAACCTTTGTTTGGTCTGTAAATTTGTCAAATGTTACTTACGCAAGCATAACCGATAAAAATTATCTGATTGCAAGCCATTTGTTTTTGGAGCTAAAACAATGAGCTTGCTCTACTGATTGACATTGGCTGTTCCCAATTATCAATAATCTCATTATGAAATTGTCATGGCAAAGTTTTCTTCAGGAATTATCATTTTAAGTTACCTGTCATAATTGCACCCACCGGATAAAAAGTATATGAGAACATGTGACATTTTAGAAGCACTCACAATGAAAGAAGTACATTACAGCATAGCCGTATAAGATGCTCAAATGGCATAAAAGAATAAAAAACAAACAGAGAATCAAAACAAAACTATTAAGTTCTTGGCAGACAATTACTATGAGATGACTAAGAATCCACAAATTCTTAGTTGCAACTTGTCAATTCACCACTAATCTTATTAACACCTGTCAGAACACTATAGATTCATAAGAGTCTATCAGTCTCTGAAACTGACTAGAAAAATATGTCAACTAGAGCAGGAAGAAAAAAAAAAGGAATAACAACAATAATAATAATAATAACAACAGGCATTTCAAACGCACCAATGTCCATATCCAATTGTCAATGGAATAGTAGAATAGTGTCGGCAAAAGTTGTCTGTGATGATTTTTTAAATACATATATTTGCTTTATTCATTGTATGCATGATATGGAAACTTCGTAATTTTAATCTCCAAAGCTTTTTTTTTTTTTTTTTTGACCAAAAAAAATGATATGAAAGAAGCTTTTTTTTTAAAAAAAAAAAAACGAAAATGGGTAAGTTGTTGAGAATTGTCATAACATGGGAAAACCTGAACTGTATAAATCAGGGTATGGATTGTACAGATTAAGGTCTGATAATTAAGTCAAACCTAACAAAGGAAAATGCAATTTGCTCTTTTAAATATTTATAAAGGCATAATTGAATTACATAAAATGCCAACTATATGACTAGGGTTGTAAATGAGTTGAACTAATGGAGACAAAAGTTCCTTGAGAAATGAACATAATATTCTAAAAGTAGGGGTGTTCATGGTTCGGTTTGGTTGATTTAAAGCTTAAATTTCTAAACAAATTAATGAAGTTGGTTTTTAAATATGAAAACTTTTAATCTAATCAAATACCATTAAAAATTATCCAAACCAATGATATTTGAAATCATTTTAAATGATCGATTTGTCAGTTTAATAAAAAAATAATAAATAAATAAAAATAAAGAATAAAATTATTAATAATACATCTCATGAAACCTACTAAAAATATAATAAAATGTAAAATTCATATTATATAGTTATCATTCATAGCATAATAATAATAACTAGAATACTATATACTTTTTTGACAAAATCCTTAAGTTTCAAATTAACAGTCCAAAATATTCTCAAAAATATCAAATTTTAGTACAATGTGTTAATAAAAAAAATTTAAAACACAAATTGCTAATACTAATATTATTATACTATCTATCAATTCAGTTTGGTTTTATTAGATTTGTATTTTTTTTAAATCATAACCAAACCATAATCAACTATTAATCACTCTAAACTATAATTTTCAATTTGAACTGGTTTTGAATCAATTGGGTTTGGTTGATTTTTGTACACCTCTAATTTAATGATAATGAGAACTTGCATAATCATTTTTTTTATTATGTGGGAATTAATCTGAATGTAGAAATTAATAAAGAAATTATATGATTTAAATAAATTAAATTTACATTCTGCATCTCATAGTACTTTGGAAGAATAATGACCCTCAAACTAATTCTTTAACTGGCTGTGCATAATCATTTTTTGTTACTAAAAAGCCAAGCAAGATGCATAATAATAGCTAAAGGAGTCCAACGTTTTGTAACTTGATTTTAAGGCGTATAATTCTGTTCTTCTTCCATTAAACAAAATTATGAAAAAAGAAAACAATAGAATAGGCTATTTTGTACACCTGACCCCCTGCCTTTCACGTACAATTAATCATGATCCTTTGAGTTATATATAACACATGATACCCACCCACCCACCCACATTAACATGGACACCTACCTACCATTTGGGGGCAGGGCACCAAAATGCTGCACAGTTCTTGGCCTCTCGAGAAAAGCTTCAGTACCCTTTTTCTTTTGTGTGATTATAGCATTTTTTTAGAGCCTCAATTACCCTGCATCAATAATAATGGGCACTAAATATCTTAATTCCCCACATGAGTATCATTAGTGTAGTACAAACCCCAATATTCGGAGAATCTAATAGACATCTGAAACTTTGCTTTAAGGAAACAATGAAAGCGAAACAGATAACAATTAATATATGTATATCACTTATCATTTATCAGGAATGATCCCTAGCCCAATTGGTAAGGGTGAGGCACCCTTGAAGCATGACAAGGATCATGTGGATCATGACAAGTGTGCCATGAGCAAAATAGCAATATAGTGGATATATATTTATGTAAGATTTGTGTCTCTGAACTAAAAATCATGACATGTGAGCTATGAGCAAATTGGCAAGCAGTATTTATAGAGATGATGCAACATATTGACAATGCTAACTAGTTAGCAACTATGGATTATACACACACAACAGACCTAAAGCTAACGATAATACTTAGGAGCATGTAATGTTTTGTTCTAATGATCAAGTCTTTTATAGGTATTATGGGTGATCAAATATCTGTAAAAAGAATAGATGAACCAACTATATAAAAGTAAAATTTTGTGTGTATGTGAACACTATCTTTTAAAAATTTTACTTATAAATTGTAAAACAATTCTTTTAAGATACATTTAAAAGTCTCTGAAATTTATATACCTATTCTTATTACTAACTATTCTAACAGTATCGAATCTTTATTTTCCCTTCAACTTTCTTTTTACCTTTATACCATGTTCAAAAAATGATAATAGAATTCTTAATTAATTAATTATTGTTATAGGAAAAAAAAAACTTTTTTCTTTTCAACATCTCAATTCTCAATTTCCTAAGTGCAAATATTGCATATGAGATGCAAACAAAAACAACATTATCATAAGGAATGCATTCTGTGAACCACTTTAAATTGTTTGGTCAATTTTTATCACATTACAGTCCTTTTTTCTAATATGAAAATGTCATTTCTCCATTGGTCATGACCACCCATGAAAGTATACACACATTTATCACTTGACCTTCTCATCACAAAGTGGAAATGAATCAAATTCTTCTCTATTGCTTTATTTTTGGGACAACAATCTCCATCTCCATCAACATCATTTTAGTGCTCTAAATTCATTCCTGAAAACAACCCTTTTAATGTATTTAGTTCAACTCATGGGACAAAACCCTAGCAGTTTCTTTTTTGTTTTTTAATTTAATTTTCAATCACCGATTATCATCTTTTAAATTGGAAAGTAATTTCTTACTATATGTCTCTTTTTCTTTTTTTGTTTATTTAATTTTTCTTGTAATAAATATAGACATCTAATTTGTTTATTTATTTATTTATTTTTTGAGTCAAATGCTTGAATTTCCTTTATGGAGAATTTACCCTTTATAAATTTTAAATTTTTATGCGTTGTTGATATATATATATATATTTTTTTTTTTGCAGCTGAAGTCATTTAGATATATAAAAGCCAATTTCCATGTAATCTAAGTCATTGAATAAATTGCATGGATTGTCAATTTGTACATTAAAAGAATTATGTAAATACGATTAAAAAATAGAGTTAAGAAATTTTAATGTAATAAAATTTTATTTTAGTACTTTTATTTATATTATTCTTTCATTAAAATGTATTTTTAATTTTTAATACATATATTTGTTGCATCGAACTCCCCCCTTAATTACCACAGTCCTTTAAATATATGAAATAATTTATGTATGGATAATATTTATAGTGTTCTGAATGGCATCATCTTCACACGTCAATAGTTACACCAAAAACCACCTTTCAACACGCCTACAACATTTAATTAAAAGTAGAAGTATCTTTATGCTCTCCTGAAACCACTTTATGATTTTAAAAAATATATGTTATTATATATTTCATGTTCTTTTCTTTTCCTTTTTTATTCACTCACTTTCAAGTACAGGGAATTAACAAATTAAGGGTCATTATGTTTCTGCTCCATATAATTGTCTGTTATTGCTAATATATAATTGAGCAAGCATAATCTATGTTTATATTATAGTCTTGCCAAGGAATTCAACAAACGATATAAAAAAAAAAAAAAAAACTCTTTAAGTATGCTGGAATTAATATTGCAAGCGTGAGATATACTATTAATTTGTAAAATTATTTCCATTTAATTTAAAAAAAAAAAGAATTGTCTCTTATTATACAATCTAATTTAAATCATTTAATTTCTCTATTAATTAAAAAAAGTTAATATTCCAACCACTTGTATATATATAAATATATATTCTTCTTTTATCAACTTATAAGTTAAAAATTTAAATTTGTAACTTTTTGGAATTTCAACTTCTACCAAATGATTTGTTAATATTATTGAAGGAATGTTTGCATTTAATACTACTGATTTAATAATTCAGCAATAGAATATCTATGAAAATTGAAAGAGTAGAAGAGATTTTTGAGAGGTTATATATATATATAATAAAAATATAATTAATATATTAAATGTCACAAATCTAATCAAACCTAATGGGTGAAAAGTTAACGAATTTTTTCAATATTACTTGCATGATTGCCTTCAATCCACCAACGGCTGTAGCCTGTAGACCTAATCTGTGATGAAATGCCTGCCTCCAATCCACTAAATATGTAAATATCTGACTTGTTTTTATATATTTTCTTTTTGTAATAATTACTAGTTTCAGCTGAAAATGTTCTATTGAACGAAGTGGACTTGTACATATATATGGTACATATATAGTTGACAAATATTCAATCACACCCTCTTTGTCATCTTACTTAATTATTTGGTGTCGAAAACGACTGTATTGGTTCTCATTTTATTAAAAAAAATAATAATAATAATGAAAATTCATTCTTTATTTGTAAAATTGTAATGCATGAATAATGCAACACTGAAAAGCTTATTGAGCTGATAAAAATTGAATTTTTTTCTTTTTAAGTATACGAAATGCATACACATAGGGATAAGATATGCTCTTTCAAAAAAAATTATAATAATTTTGTAAAAGCACACGGTAATCCATGGTAAATTTAAGTTTTCAGTTAATTTAAAAGTTGTGATTTTAAAATCGGAACAAAAAATCATGAAATATCTCATTATAGTTCCAATTTTAAAAAATTGATTAAAAGTTTTTTGCAACCAAAAAAATGTTGATTCTTTTTTTTTTTAACAACTAAACAATGTTGATTCTTATACACCAAAAGTTTTTATAACAAAAAATTCTCAAAATATAATGATAATTATATATCTTGTTAAATTAAGAATTAGTGAAAATTTTATCTAATCTATAATAAGAGTTTGCTTTTGTTTGTACCTATAAAAAAAATATTAATTAGCATGTATATTTATTATTATTATTATTTTAAAGAAAAAGAAAAACTTTTCATTAATTAAAAATTAAAAGTACATTTTAATGAAATAATAATAAGAATAATAGTACAATCAACGAATACCAAAATAAAATCTCACTCAAATTATAAATTTTATGGTTGTTATTCCTTATTCGTGTTGACAAAACTCTTCTGATTTGTAACTCGACAATCTGTTTACTCCACTCAGTGACTTTATTTAGCCATAAATCAATTCTTTGATCTTTGAATGAGTCCGATTATAGAAATATCAACAGAAGATTCACAATTAAGAGATATTTAAATTCCATAAAAGAAAACTATAGAAATCTCACTAAAGGTAAAAATTTCATAAAGGAAAACTATGAAAATTTCATTCTATAAGGGAAAACTATGAAAATTCCACTAAAGGAAAAAACCTCATGAAGGAAGATTCAAAATTTCAATTAAAAGACAAACAAAATAAAGATCTATATTTATTCAATACAAAAAAGTAAAACAGATATAATAGAAATAAAATGGACCATAAAGATGATCAACGATAACCAAGATAAAAGTTATAAAAAAATTAAGAATGGAGGATTTTGTCTATTTAATTATATTTATTATTGTTAAATAAAGATGTAATAATTATTTAATTTTGAAACATATAATGCTTGTACTATATATATCAATTATTTATTTGATTGAAAAGTATACAGACATAAATCACAAAAGCCAAATTGCACATTTCATTTCATAGTGAAAGAGATAATAATGCATCTTTTTTGTCAAATGGGAAACAATAATATTGTTAGAAACAATTTAGTTAATCAAGTCAAAATTCGAGAAGTATAAAAGAAAAAAATCTGAACCAGGAAAAGAGTACTAATCTGTATTAATGAAGGGAAACTTATTATTAGGTCAAAAGATAGATAAATGGCACAATTAGCACGTAAGGTAAATGAGAGGATTTCCCTTTCATATCCAAAATTATCATCAAAAGACAATTATTTTTTCAATATTTTTTTACCTTTGGTTTTTATTTTTATAATACATCTCTATTTATAAACACATATGCGTACCCAGACACATACACATATATAAAGTCATAATTTACTAATCAATTATTGTCAATGTATTGTTTTTTTGAGTTTTGGATATATTCTTTAGCTCAAATTTTGCAGAGAGATGAGAAAATGACACCCAACTTGCCTACAAAACAATTTCAAGTTGTGGTTAAAATATATGTAAATGTTTTCAAAAGGGGCAACAATAGTATAATTGCAAATATGTTTTTCTAATATAAATGGCCTAAGACTAACTCAAGCCTTGGTCTAAAATATTGATTGAATTGCGATAAAGAGTAAACATTTTCTTTTAAATAATATGAAAATTATTGTTCAAATCAACGATATTATTATTTAAATCGTACAACTCATAATATTTTTTATTACGTCATTACTAATAACTCTAGTTGCTTTAGTTCGCAATTAAAAAAAGGTAATTGCATTTTCTATATACATTTCAAATTATGAATTATTTTTTTATAAAATTAACTATTCGTAAATTTTTATTTAATATACATTTTTATAATAACTGATTAATTTTAGTAAATAAAAAAAGTTATTTTTTAGTAATAGAAGAACATAGAATAAAATAATTTTTTAATTATAATAATTAGTTTTTATAGTATACTTAAAAACGAAAATAGATGTATAGTTTGAAAGGGCAAAAAATATTAGCACATCCTACCAACTAGATTTTTGAATTTTTTTTTTTTTTTGGCCAATAGCAAAGTCAAAACTCCTTATATAGTTTATTTAAAAGTTTGGGAAATATGTTCTTACTTATTTATTAATATTAAAATATGAAATATGTAAATTTCTTAATAAACAAAAAATCTTGCTAAATTTTTTTCAAAAATACTGTTATTTTTATTTTTATCATAATTTTAAAGTTTAAATTTAAAATATTTAGTATTTTCTTTTAAATGATTAGCGCTTTAATCATGCACTACACACTATTTAATGAAATAATTGAAGCATATAACAATAATATAAAGCTAACTGTTTTTCTTTTTGCCCCCTTTTCATGTCAAATAACAATGACAACATTTTTTGAGTAAGACATATGAGCAACGAGCAACAAATTGCACGAATGACAAGCAAGATGTATTACATGCAACAAATTATAAAGAAATTAATTAAAGATTAATTGGGTAAGACTTTCAAGGAGAACTCTTGATATCTCATGTTAATATCCTATTCTAATAAGAGTTATATTCTCCCAAAAAGGAGAATTACTTGAATAAAAAGAAAGGTTAAAGAAAGTATATTTCAACTAGTAAAATTAATTACAAAGGAAATCTACTTTTCTCCTAAACAAGACAATTCTAAGGAATCATATTTCTAAGAAATTTGAGCAATATCTTGTCTTATAAATACATCTCATGACATCTCATGTCATTCATTCATTCTCATTCTCATATTCACTCATCTCCCCATTCTCACCATACAACATCACCAAGGCATCATTCCATCACTCCATTATCACATCATCCAAGCAATCACTATTTATTCTCTATTCTATTATGTCTATTTGCTTTATTATATTTTTTCTCATACCATTACTAACTTAAGTTTCGGAGAGTTTAAGGGGGAAACCCCGCCCTTTTGCCCATTCTTCTCGTCAATACAAGTTCCACAAGCAAGAAATATTAATTTGGAGTTATCAAGTGGCGCTGTCTGCGAGAATAAACTGAATTCAATTCCAGATTATTATTGCTTACTAAAACCTAACTTTAAAATTCTATTATTCCGTTAAAACAATATTTAGGATAAGACAAGCTTACTTATTTTATATGTATCTTATTCAATTTGTCAGCTTTACAACATGCATGTCATCAACACAAGAGAGGCTTAAAGATTTATCCATTTACCCTCATTGACGAGCATGAAGATCTCAGCACAACCATTAGTGACAGCATGTCTATCGATCAAAAATAGCTCAAAAGATGATCGGCTGCCTTTGTAAAGCTCCAAACATAGGCTCTGAGCATCGAGCATTCCAAGGAGTTAAATATGTCCATCGATCATCATGCTCTGAGCACCTAACGTGGAATACCCATCAAACAGTGAGTTCTAAATATTGAGCATCCACCGATCGTCGGGCCTCAAGCATCCAGAACCTATGGAACATTGAGAACTGAGTGCCGAGTATTGAGAGAACAAGAGAATCGAGCACGGGGTTCTACAACTTCTTACCACTGAATGTTGACATAAAGGTTGTGTACAAAAGACAGTTGGACATCTAGAATTATAATTCTCATCTGAGTTCTGTTTCTATTTGAAACTCGCCTCGAGCTTGATGGATAAAGTCCAGCATACTCAAATGACATTGTGATGAAATATACGAATCTCAAAGGCTGCCCTATTAAGTTTTAAAATAGATGAATGGAGAAGATGAGTTTAAAGTTAAGTCTCAGATTAAGAAATGAACACCGAGAATCAAGCACCCATCAAGGCTTCATCGAGCACCGAGTTTTGCTAAGTTGCCCAAGCACTAAAAAGCATCAAGGCCTTATACATAGTGCTCTTGAATTAGAAACCAAGCTTCAATTATGAAGTATTTGCTCGGCATCTGAGCATTAAAGCCTAAAAGCAGTAAGACACTCGGATCAGAATGCGAGTATTCAACGAATGGTTCTTAAAACTGAAACCAAATATTAAGTAAACATCAAACATAAAAAATCAGACACTGACTTCTTGAGATTTTAAGCATTGAGCATCGAGCATCGAGCTTCAAAGCACTAAGCTTCTAAGCATTGACACTTGAATATTTGAGCTGATCGAGCACCAAAGCACCATCGAAGCTGGAGAAAAATCAGAAATGCAAGCTCTGAGCGATAAATTTTTAAAGCATGAGACCATCGAGCACTTGAGTCTAAGCATCAAAGAATCTAAGTTTAAGCATCAAAGAACATAAATAAGCTTTCGCTGAACATTGAAGTCTTTGATATCCGAGCATCAAGCTTAGGACATTGGGTATCCAATAAGCACCCTTCATAAGCACTCAGACTCCGAGCATTCGAACAACATAAGTACCATCCACTAAAGCTTTGGAAATTCGAGCATCTACTGTCGAACATTGATTTCATGGATATTCAGACTCTGAGTAGCGAGCAAGTATGGAAGAGTTGGACATTCACTTCATGGACATCTCCTGATCTTCGAGCATCTCTTGAAGTATGGCTTTATAGGAATATCCAAGGCAACCACGACAACAACTTCACAAGTATATATTAATAAGTTAATTTCTTTTGCAGGAGCTTGGATAACAAAGCAAAAGCAAATGAATGAACCCTGAGCTCCATGAGGAATTAATGGGTTTTTTAAATTAATCAACAACAATTATTCATATCCACAACGAACATAAATATTCATGAATTCAAAGGCAAAACAACAGTACATCAGGAGATAAGTTTCTCTTTATATTATTTAATTTATTTATTTTTGCATCTTATTTATTTTAATATGAATATTTATAACTCGTCATACAAGCACGCTTACACATATACACATAGATGCTCATCCATATATACATGATTATTATTCAAGCAAAATATACATAAATTATATGTGATATATTTATTACACAAGGACTTACCATTAAATGAGATCGATTATACGATCCTAAAACTATTATTCTTTTATCTATCACTACAGATAAGGAAAACGTATTTATTGAAGACACTACTTTAAGCACCCATCAGTCCAACAATCAGACACTCTAATCATCTTACTCAGCATCAACATGTAGAGATTGACAAAAGACATTAGACACATTACCAAATAACACTAAGATGAACAAGCATTCACTCATGCTCAAACAACAAATGGTGGTTCCTATTCAAAGCCAGATCAAATAACATTCAAGCAAATCCTACTTTGTAGAAGATCCTTATTCATGAAATTTTCAAGAATATCTAACAAGGGAATTCAAGAATGGAGTCAAGTATATCTGCCATATAGCCGGATAAATCAAAAGGCAATTCCAAGACATCCTAACCAACATCACATACTATCCTCTATTTTAAAAGTGGTGCGACACCTAAATTACAAATGCTCATCTCATAATTCAAATTGGGCAAACCTAAATTTGGTCCTTTAAAACCCACCTTCCATTATTTCAAAAAATTACTATCCCATATTATGGAGCTCAGATTGAGGGCTCAAACTCACTATTAGGATGACAAACATCCTACCTTTTACAAAACTACCACTAATAAAAAATGCTTGGAAAATCAAACATCTGCAGCAATAATGTTCGGACTTAACATCAATCATTATTCTGACTAGGCAGCTGCCATCAAAAGAGTTAATAAATTTCATAATTTGAGTAACATTATACAGCACTTGGGCAGCACTTCTAATGCACCGAGAATATATGGCACTTGGGCGGCGCTTTTAATGCACCAAGATTAAGTCCAATGACTGAAGTTGGCACCCTCAGGTCGCTTCTACAGTACTAAGGTTCCGAGCATGAAAGCCTTGTGTCCTTGCACTAAATATCTAAGCCTCGAGCATCTAAGTCCAGTGACTGAAGCTGGCACCCTCAGGTCGCTTTTATAGTACTGATGTTCGGCACTTGGGTCACGCTTTTAATGCACCGAGCATCAAAACTCCAGTGATGACTAGTTTCATCATGTTATCTCCACACTGACGGGTTAATCCATTACATATCCTTTTTTATTACAGGTTTTATGCACTCAAGTCCAGCTGGCACTTCAACGATGTTCTTATACGATGGTTTCAAGACTCGGTACCGATCTTTATCTTTTCCTATGACTAAGGCCGGCCACCTCAGTTCACCCTTCCATATCAAAACGAAGTGACTCAAGCACTCTCTCTATATAGAAGAATGATGTTTTCTATCATTTATAGACCCAGATACGTCAAACATCCAAACAAACTTTCAGTGGGGACTCTTGATATCTCATATTAGTATTTAATTCTAATAAGGGTTATATTCCCCCAAAGAGGAGGATTATTTGAATAAGAAGAAAGCTTAATAAGGAAGTCTATTTCAATTAGGAAGATTAACTACAAAGGAAATATACTTCTCTCCTAAACAAAGCAATCTTATAAGACTAAGGAATCATATTCCTAAGAGGTTTGAGCAATACCTTCTCCTATAAATACATTTCATGACATCTCATGTCATTCATTCATTCTCATTCTCATTTTCACTCATCTCCCCATTCTCACCATACAACATCATTAAGACATCATTCCATCACTCAATCATCATATCATCCAAGCAATCACTCTTTATTCTCTATTCTATTATATCTATTTTCTTTATTATATTTTTCCTCATACCATTACTAATTTAAGTTTAGGAGTGTTTATGGGGGAAACCCCGCTCCTTTACCCGTTCTCCTCGTCGATACAGGTTTCACAAGTAAGAAATATCAATTCGGAGTTATCATAAATAATATACAAGGTTTGTTAGTTTGGCATTAATTAAATTATTTTTTTAATTTAAAATGTATTAAATTTTAACTAATTTAATTTAATTTAAATATAAAAAGATATTAAAAGTCTCTCAACAATTTATTTAACACAATTACATATATTATGATTCGAACCTAATAAATTACTTGAATCTAACTAATTCAATAGTTAGCAATATTTTTTATTTTATTTTTATTTTTTTGGAAAATTAATTGATCCATTACAATTATGTTGATAAGATTTATAAATGTGGCAAAATCCAAGAAGTGGGTACCCAAAATGTGTTACCATAAGAAATAATTTACGTGAGTACGAGACTAAACATCTGGGCCATCCGTAGCCACCCCATTGATAGGAAGTAACCAAAGAGACAAATAAGATATAATATATCAAATATATATTTAGATTATTATTTTTAGAATATATATATGACAAATTAGAATGTCATAATAAATCAGTCCACCGCCCAACCTCAATTGTGTCACCATCTTTGGAAGGTCTTACATCAATTATAGCTATGTATCTTCCCTTCAATATTCCATGTGTTATAGATTAGATGCACTATACATACGGATATGAAGTGAACGTACCTATAATTTGAGATGGAAAATTTTTTTGCGAGGGAAAAAAAAGAAATATTCATTTAGTAAAAGTTTTTTTTGAAAGATTTTTTTTTTTCAAATAATGAAAGATTCATTTATTAAAAGTTAAGAATATATATTTCTAAAGATGATAATATCAATAAAAGTATAATTAATATTAAACAGTACACCACTATTATAAACATTTTATCGTTATTCTTTAATTATATTGAGATGTCACTATTAACATACAATTCAATGATTCATACACTTTTCCCTTAATAACTTTAATTAGTTATAAAAATATCAACAGAATTTTTAAAAGATATTTTAAAATTCATAAAAATACTATCACATAAAGAGTAAAAACTCTATGAAAGAAAATTTAAGAATTATAAAAATATCAACAAAATTTTTAAAAGATATTTTAAAATTTATAAAAATACTATCACATAAAGGGTAAAAACTCTTTGAAAGAAAATTTAAGAATTTCACTCGAAAAAATAAATAAACCAAAAATCTATATTTATTAAATGTAAAAAACAAAATAAAGTAAACGAAATAGATAGAGATAATAAGAAACTACTATCAATTTAAGAAATGATAAATGACTATCTAAAACTAAAGTTTTTGAGGAAGAATAAAGAATGTAAAAAGAAAAATAGACCATTAAGATTTTGTGAAGAGCAAATAATTCATAATCTAAACCAATTCATAAGGTTTTGCTGATGAGAATAATTAATTAATTAATAATTCCATTGGGTCACTATTAACTTTGCTTGGCGATAGCTCTTGACCTAATTCTATGCCTCCAGGCATTAACTCTACCGATCATATGATCAACTATGATTCTTATGTTAGCCATGTAGATTTATTCTCATGGTCACATAAACGCACTACCCCTTTAAGGATGAGTCCTTCTTTTGCACCAACTACATCTCCAAACCCTAAGCACAGTTTTACTTCCTTGCTAAAAGATATGGAACCTTCATTAGCTTCTAATTCCAATCCAATTAATAAGGAAGCTATATTGCCATTAAGATCAATCAGGGGGCTTATAATTCGTTATTATCAACGTGTGCAAATGCATTGATTGGGAGAATTATTTTAGCTAAAGGATAGACACCTTGAAATTTAGTGCTTTAAAAGAAAAACTAACAAAATTTAGGGCTTACGTACAGGATGGAAACTAGTCACTTTAGGGTATGGATTTTACCTTATTCAATTGATGAATGTGGATGATAAAAATAAAGTTTGGAGTTGAGTCTCTCTTTCATTAAAGCCATGGATCTTATGTCTTTAACAATGGTCTGCTGATTTTGATCCTATGGAACAAAAATCTTCTCAGACTTAAGTTTGGGTTCATATCTGCAGACTACCTTAGGAATATTGACACCCTAATATTCTTGCAAATATTGCTAAGTGTGTGGGAATCCCTATCAGGATTGACAAAGCCACCTTAGACGGGAATTTTGGCCATTATGCATGAATCCTTATTGAACTGGATGTTTCTTAAGAACTACCAGATCAAATTATGGTGGAAAGAGTTTCTTTGTGGAATTAGTTTATGAAAATCTTCCAGCATTTTATTGTACTTGTCGAAATATTGGGCATTCTCATATAGATTATAAAATGAATACTGCCTCTTCCAAATGAAAGGCTCCCCCGCCTAAATAACCAGTGGATCATTCCATTACTCCTTCTCTGGAACATGGTTCTATTACCATTGAAAAGGAATTGATTGATAAGGATTTGGATTCTGCTTTACTGGCTAGGGTTGATAGTGATGTTCAGGCTGATGATGAGATCTAACATTCTCTACCTGAAAATATAGATGATGGTGATGTTCAAGATGAGTGTATTAATAGTAAAAATGTAAAACATTTGCATGATTCTTTGTCTAGTCATGCTATAGACATTACGCTAGTGCAAGCTTAGAATCAACTTGACATTGAAATTTGTAAGGATATAGAGACTGTTTCCTTTTCTCCTAAAGATCAAGGAAAAAAGGTATCTTGGGCAAATAAGGTGGAAAAAAATCAATGGATTTCGGTAACAAGGAAGAAGAAAGCTGCAAGAGCAAAATTTCAACCATTTCTAACAAAGCCAGCTTCCAGGCCTTCTCTGCATTCTAAATTAATTTAGTTTTTGGAATTATAGAGGAGTGGGTAATGTAGTGGAAGCTTTAAATAAATAAAAATAAAATAAAATAACAAATGGGATAAATATTGTAGTCCGTTGATTTGTACACAAATACCAAAAAATAATAAAGGAAAAATATTAAAGTCTGTTGATTCATGCATGAATGCCAGAAATCAATCTTCTACAACCTGTTGATTTGCACACAAATACCAGGATATAGGCATCAATATTCATTGATTCACACAAAGGAATATTGAAAATTGGGAAAATAGAAATCTGATTATCAATTCAACAAAAATTGTCTCATATAGCCCTAAGGCTTACATATTTATAGGGTGGCACAAACCTATCAACCCTAATTTTTATTTAGAAAATAAAAATAAAGACAATTCTATTTAAGGTAGGAAATCAAATCCCTAACAATATAGGAAAGTCAATTTCTAATCAATACTAATTTAAAATAAAAACCAAATCCTAATAATAACAATAATAATAATAATAACAACAACAATAATAATAAATTATATCTGCTATCCATTGTTCTACAAACTCATTCCAAGACCTGTTGTTCTGCATCAATGGGTAACTCCAATACTTTTAGATGCTTATATAATTTTTTTCATTCTTATAAACCAAAAGTTCTTTATTTGGCAGAACTTATGGTTGATTCCTCATTATTTTTAGAATAATTTAGGTTTGAAGATTATTGCTTTTAATAATTTGCTTCCCCTTTTCTACGGGTTTTGGTTGTTAATAATTAGACAATTGATGTAGTTGCTTACAACCAATAACAGGTTACTGTCTCTTTCCAGGTTGAGAATAAATTTTAGTGGTGTACTTTTGTTTATGGAAGCACTTCTTACTTGACTCATCACTTTTTGTGGGAAGAACTTCGTAACTTGTCCTCTCTTTGGAATTACAATTGGTTCATTATAGGTAATTTTAATGCCTCCTTCTATGATTTTCTGTAGGGATTTTGCTTCGATGGTGGATGATTGTTGTTTACATGGCTTAAATACTTTAGGCTCCTTTTGTTGACCATTTGCATGATCAAACTCCTAATTTTGGACTTTGACAAAAAAATTTGATACTAATAATTTGAACTAAGTGTGTAGGGAATTATATACTAAGCATATACATTTTTGGATGAATAGTAATTTTTTGGGCTAATTCAACCTCTAAGATTGAAAAAGACTTTTGATATCTTTACAGCTCTATAATGAGAAAATAATCTTCTTAACTTTTAACTTAAACATCTTAAACTTTCCAAATTAAGCTTTCTTGTTAAAATCCAAGCTCATTTGGGTATGCAATCTTCAATCAAAATCAGTATATTCAACTTACATTTTAGTTTGCACAACTCCTAGTATTTCAGCAATATCTTAAGCTAAAGATGTCCAATTGAAGTTATTTAAAGTTTTATGGAAAGATAAGACAATTATCTAAAACTTTTATACAGAACATTTAGGCTAAATCGATCTTCTTCAGCCCCATTTATGAGCATCTTATGAGGTGGTCATGAGTTGTCCCTAAATAGTAACTTTGGAGCATATTTTTGGCAAAAATGGGTAGAACTCCTCATAAGCGTGAGTGCTTGTGAGCTGCTTATGAGCACACCTCTAACAGCATTCATAAAAATATTTGAATGCAATGGATATATTTTTGCTCCTCATGAGCCAAGATGGCTTCCTCATGATCGTGAGCATCCCTTGAGTTGCCAAAAGTCCAAGAATTGATTCAAAATCAATTATAGATGTGGGAGACATGTTTGATCCATCTAAAAACTATATTTTTGAGTTTTTTTCTATATAAACACTCCTTAAATTTCAATTGAAAGGTTAAAAAACTTGTTTATCATTCATTATCTCTTAACAATTCAATTGAGGTCTCAAAATTCTTTTAAACAATACTTTGGTTGTATAAACTCTTGTGAGAGTTGGGTGTATGATTAGAAATAGAATTTCTCTTCATCTTAAATCTTTAGATAGATTAGAAGGGAAATGAGATTTATTTCTAAAGGAATTGGTTTAAGTGTTGTCCATTGAAACACTTGGGATTTGATTTTTGAGTGAGCCTTGAAAACTCAAGTTGTAAGATTGTAAGAGTGAGCCATAAAACTCTTATGTAATCTCAATCTTATGAATGAGATTGTGGATAATTAAAAATCCTAACTTGGGATAAGTTAGGTGGAGATGTAAGATTATAGTTGAATCCGAACTCATTAAATGTTTGTGTTCTTCATTCTTCCTTCTTAACTTCCATTCAATTATTGCAAAGAATTCTTTTTAATTCTCATTTTTATTGGATAGTCCTATTCACACCCCCTAGGACTCTTTTTACTTAGTATCAGAGCTTGAATTCTAGGTACTTCATTGCTAGAATATAAGATCATGGGGAGTGAATCACAAAACATCTCTTCTCTTAGACCATTCTTTGACGGTAGTAACTATCCACATTGAAAATTCAAAATGGGATTATATCTTGATTGTGATTCCATCAAACTTTAGGACATTATCCTAAGAGGTTGGAAACTGCCTACAACTATCATTGGTGGTATGGTAACTACTCCTGCAAGAAGCCAATGGAGTATTGATCAAAAAAATAAAAAAGCTATAATTACTCTAATCTCCTCCATGATAAAAGAAGAAGGAGGCAAGCTTCAACATTGCATTTTGGCTATAAAAAAATATGGGAGACTTTAGAAAACCACTATAAAGGCAATATTCAAGTAAGAAGTAAAAAGGTTCAACTTCATATGTATGAATATAAACTCTTCAAAATAAAGCCTCAAGAATCAATCACGGATATGACAAACCATCTCAATACTCTCCTCATAACCCTCAAGAAACTTGGAAAATATTTTTCTAAGGAAGAGGTAAATAACAATAGTCTAAGAATCCTACCTAAGAAGGATTGGGAATCTCATGTTACCTCAATTAAAGGAGCTCAAGACCTCTCTACTCTATCAATCGATGTGCTCATTGGTAAGCTCTTTACACATGAGCTCACCATCAAGCAAAGAGGTGAAGAACAAGAAGAGAAAGAAGAAAAGAAAAAGAGCATCGCTCTAAAAGCTCTTCAAGAAGATAGTGAAGATGAAAGCTTCAAAGATTCTAGTGATGAAGATGGTTACATTGCCATGCTCACTAGGAACTTTAAGAAGTTCTTAAGAAAGAAAAACTTCTCAAGAACTCTCAAGAACAAGGGACTTCAACAAGAAGTTTGAAGGAGATAGGAAGAAGAAAATAAAAAAGGTTACTTGCTATGAATGCAAAAAACTGGGACACATTAAAAGTGAATGTCCTAAACTCAAATTTAAGATTAAGGGAGCAAAAAAAAAGAAGAAGGCAATCAAAGCTACTTAAGATGGTTCCTCTGAATTCGAAGAGAAAGAGGAATGACAAGAAGTTGTCAATCTTTACTTCATGGCCATTGAAAATGAAAATGAGGCACCATCCACTTCTTATTCTTGCTTTGATGATTGTGATGAATATTATGATGATTATGATGAGAGCTCTATTATAAGCAAATTACTTGTTAAATGCAAAAGTTTATTATCTAAGAAGAAACAATATAAACATGAGTTAGCTAGTTTAAACAAGGATTTTGAATGTTTAAAAATTAATTTTGCTAAACTTGTTGCATCAAATGAAAAACTTGGTAGTGATGCTAAATCTTTTAATTCTTTGGAAGATCAACTTAAGAAAGAAAATGATAAAAATCATAAGCTTTCTAAGGAGGTTTTAGAATTAAAGAATTCCATTGCTAAATTTAAAAGAGGAAAAGACACTTTAGATAGTCTTCTTGACTCTCAAAAATTTCATGGAGATACCCATGAAATTGGATATAAGAATGGAATGTCTTCATCATCTTCATCACATATTAATTTTGTTAAAGCTTCATATGATTCTACTCCTTCAACCTCTAATGAGATTCAAGCTTTCAAAGTTAAAAGATCTCATGTGTTAAATAGCAAGGGAAAGTCTCATAAGATTAACCCTTCATTAACACAAAGAGGTAAGGCTCAAACTAGAGCACCTCAACCTAAGAATGCTTATATGTACACCAGATATAATTATAATAGGCATGCTACACAATATAATGCATATAAACATATTGCACAAACTCATCAAAATACACATCACCATTACAAATGCATGTCTCACACAATGACACAAAATAATAGGAGATGCACATAACATCAAAGGCATGTTGCACACACTAAGAAAGCACATCATCCTAGAAGAAATAAATTTAAGAATATTGTATGTTTATATTGCATGATCAAAGGATATATTAATAATGTGTGCTCTTATAGAAGACTACACATGAATTTACTTCCTTTGGATTATCTTGAAACTAACCAACCTAGACCAAGAAAGGTTTAGGTTCAAAAGAACACTTAAATTGCTTTATGTATGTGTGCTTGAAATCCACAAAAATAAAAAGCAAGTGGTATCTCGATAGTGGATGTTCAAGGAACATGACAGGAAATAAAGAACAATTTAACAAACTTGATGCTAAGGATGGAGGACACGATACTTTCGGAGATAATGCAAGAGGAAAAATTATTGGCATTGGAGAAATAGGTAATCCTCAATCTTTATCTATACATCATGTGTTGTTTATTGATGCTCTTAAACATAATTTGCTTAGTATAAGTCAATTATATGACATGGGAAATAAGGTAACTTTCTATCTTAAAAATTGCTTTATTTGTAGTTTTGATGAAAATAAAGTTATTTTTAGAGGTGAAAGAGTAGACAATGTTTATGTCATTGATTTGAATAAAATTGCTAACAAAGATATAAAATGCTTAATGCCTATTTCCCATGACACATGGACATGACATAGAAGGTTAGGACATGCAAATTTTAAACTTTTGAATGATCTTTGTAAACATGAACTTATGATTGGTTTAACTAAGCTTGAATTCACTAAGGATAAACCTTATGATTCTTGCTAAAAGGGAAAACAATCCAAGTCTTCATTTAAGCTAAAAAAATGTAGTGTCCACCTCTAGGCCACTTAAACTTATACATATGGATTTATTTGGACTAACTAGAGTTGTTAGTCTCGGTGGAATGCACTATACAGATGTATTGGTTAATGATTACTCTAGATTTACTTGGGTGTGATTTCTTACTTATAAGAATGATGCATTTGAAGCTTTTGAAAATTTTTCAAAAAGAGTTCAAAAAGAAAAAGGATTTTGTATTTTATCCATTAGAAGTGATCATGGAACCAAATTTGAAAATGAATTTTTCAAAAACTATTGTAATGGAAATGGTATTTCTCATATATTTTCATCTCCTATAACTCCTTAACAAAATGAGGTAGTTGAAAGTAAAAATAGAACTTTTGTGGAAATGGCTAGAACAATGCTTCATGAGTATAATTTGCCTTTATACTTTTAGGCAAAAGCTGTTAACATATCTTGTTATATTTCAAATCAAGTTTTCAAAATACCAATTTTAAATAAAACATCTTATGAGCTATGGAATAATAAAAAACCCAAAATCTTATATCTATGAGTATTTGGATGCAAGTGCTTTATATTGAACACTAAGGACAATCTTGGGAAATTTGATTCTAAAACTAATGAAGGAATTTTCCTAGGCTATTCTATTTCTAGTAAAGCATATAGAGTCTTTAATAAAAGAACTCTAGTAGTTAAAGAGTCAATGCATGTTGTATTTGATGAATCAAACTCACTTGATCCTAGAAAAGATGTTTGTAGTGTTGATGATCTTGTAGGTGAAAATAAAATTATGCAAATACAAGAAGAGAATGCTAGTAAGCCTTTGGAACTTGAAGGTTCAAGTAAGAAGGAAAATGAGGGACATCTCAACCTACCTTAAAGGATGAACTTCCAAAGGATTGGAAATTTAAGAAAACACATCCTCAAGACCTCATCATAGGTGACACTAAAAAAGGGGTAACTACTAGATCTAAACTTAAGTCTATTGTTAATTTAGCTTTTATTTCTCAAATTGAACCAAAAAATGTTGATGATGCTTTGAGTGATGAATTTTGGGTCCTTGCTATGTAAGAAGAGTTAAATCAATTTGAGAGAAATAAGGTTTGGACCTTGGTTCCTAGACTTAAACATCATCCTATTATTGGCACCAAATGGGTATTTAGAAATAAGATGAATGAACAAGGTGTTATAACTGGGAACAAAGCTAGACTAGTGGCTAAGGTTCTAATCAAGAGGAAGACAATGATTATAATGAAACCTTTGCCCCCTTTGTAAGGTTAGAAGCTATTAGGATGCTACTTGCATTTGCATCATTCATAAATTTTAAATTTTATCAAATGGATGTTAAAGTGCATTTTTAAATGGTTTTATTGAAGAGAAGGTATATGTTGAACAACCTCTGGATTTTAAAAATTTTAATTCTCCAAATCATATGTTTAAAATTTCAAAAGCACTATATGGATTGAAACAAGCTCTAAGAGCTTGGTATGAAGATTGAGTAACTTTTTACTAAAGAAAGGTTTCTCTAAAGGAAAGGTTGACACAACTCTTTTCATAAAAAAATCCAAACATGATTTATTAATTATTCAAATTTATGTTGATGATATTATTTTTGGTACTACTAACCATTGCTTGTGTGAGGAATTCTTAAAATTAATGCAAGGAGAATTTGAGATAAGTATGATAGTAGAACTCAAATTCTTTCTTGGACTTCAAATCAAGCAATGTAAAGATGGGATTTTCATCAATCAAACCAAATATGCAAGAGAAATTCTCAAGAAGTTTGGAATGGATGGAGCTAAATCAAGCAAAACTCTAATGAGCACCATAACCCAACTCAACAAGGATGAGAATGGCAAACCGGTTAATGAAAAGTGATTTAGAGGTATGATCGGATCCCTTCTTTATTTAACCGCTAATAGACCTGATATTATGTTTGCTATATGCTTGTGTGCTAGATTTCAATCAAGTCCTAAGGAATCTCATTTAAATGTTGTCAAAAGAATTTTCAAATATCTTTGAGGTACAATGCATTTAGGACTTTGGTATCCTAGGAGTTCTCCCTTTGACTTGATTAGTTATTCAGATGCAGACTTTGCCAGTAGCTTACTAGATAGAAAAAGCACTTCCAAAAATTTTCAAATTTTAGGAAATTGCTTAGTTTCTTGGTTTAGTAAGAAACAAGTTTCGGTTGCCTTGTCCACCACTGAAGCAGAATATGTGGCGGCTAGTTATTGTTTCTCACAAGTTGTATGGCAAAAACAACAACTAGTGAATTATAGCATTGATATTAATCATATTCCAATTAAATGTGATAATACAAGGGCTATAAACCTTAGTAAGAATCCTATTCAGCATTCTAGAACTAAGCATATTGATATTAGACATCATTTCTTGCGTGATCTTGTGCAAAATGGTGATATTTTTCTTAATTTTGTTGATACTAATCATCAATTAGCAAACATCCTTACCAAGCCTCTTTGTGAGAAAAGATTAAATTTTATTAATTATGAACTTTGTATGATTGATGCTTCAAGCTTGTCTTGATAACTTGCTTAATTGCTTAATTGATGATTGAATTTGCTTGTAATTATTTTGTTTCTAATGTTTTGTTTCTCTTTGTTTTTCGTATTTGATACAATTCCTAAAATCATGCTTAATCATGGATTGTATATTTTTAGTTTATTTTTGGTTTATAATACTTCATCACAATTATATATTAAATTAATTAATTTTTTTTTTACAAGTAAAATTATTTAATAATTTTTTTTTCTTTTACATATTTTCAAAATTCTCTTTGATTTTATTAATTCTTAATGATTTATATCAAAATATTTGTTTTTAACTATCATTTATTTTAATTTAATGGTTAATTTTATGCTTAAGGACCTATTTGTCACATTTTTAGGACCTTGTTGCAATAAATTGAAAGTACAGGGACTTTTTAGTAATTTTTGTCACGAGCCGTTGAGCTTGTGACCATTGTAGGTTTACTTATCTAGAACTGCTCACGAGTGACGCTCACGAGCAGACCACTCATGCGCAGCAGTCTGACAGTGTATTCTTTTTATTTTTTTTTTATTTTGTTGTTTTGTTTTAATTGTTTATTTAACATAAACGGTAACCTTTCATTTTTTTTTTGAATTTTTAAGACTCTCTTCAATTCTTTTACCTATATAAACCCCTCAAACTCTTCCTTTCATTCACTATTTGTTGCATTTTCATATAAACTTCTTCAAAACAACTTCTTTTTACACTCTTCATTTTTTAATCACTTCATACCCTTATCATGGCTCCAAAGAAAAATTATGTTAAAGGTACCTCTTCCTTTTGTATAAGAACTACTAAATATCAACTTAATAAAAAACCTCTTCTCTCCTACACTTAAACTCAATTTAAGGAAAGGCTTGCTCATTTCAAGGATAGACAAATTATTTCTTCCAAATATATGTCTCAAGCTACCTTAGAAAAGATGGGTTATTTTAATGAGGTTAGAGGTTTAGTTGATAATACGGATTTATACGATTTTGCATTCAATGACTATCCTACCTATCCCACATTAGTACATGAATTTCTTACCTCCTATTTCTTGAGAACTCATCACTTTAATAAGCAAAATCCTATGAATATCATGAGATTTAGATTGGGTAGGAGAGATAGATTCTTTACTTCTCAAGCTTTTAACAGCATCTTTAACTTTAAACAAGGGGGTTTAGCCTCTCCAATTTTAACTTGGCTTCCTAATCCTTTTTTGTCTCAACATTCCAAACCTAATGCGAAAACCTTTAAAGCGGGACACACTAAAGCATCGAATTTGGCTTTAAAATCTCTTTGGTATGTACATAGGTTTATTACCTACTCTTTTCATGATAGGGGCTTGAGTAATAAAACTATTTCCTTTGATGATCTTTTCCTTCTTAAATGTCTTATTAAAGGTATAATGTTGAGCTCAGAAGATGGCTTCAATAGAGGTTTTGGTTAGCTCGTGATAGTGTTAATAGTGCCTTTGGGATTAACTTGAGAAACATCCCTTCCATTCCTCCATCCTTTCTTGATGATAAACTCTTGAGAAACTCTAGGCAATTCAAGCTTATTAGAAACTTTTGATTTTAGAAAGATAAAGTAAAAGATGAAGATGTTAATGAGGAGCAAGAATAAGATTTAGAAGATGTTGAGTAAATAGGCACTCTTGGACTTGAAAGTGTTCCTATTGAAGAAGAAATTCCTCAAGAGCATACTCCTCCTCAACATCAAAGAAAAAGGGCAAGAGGACCTTCTACTTCTTAAAGCGTTGATGATAAGCCCGCTTAGGTTGGTGGTTTCTTTAATCGCCTATCCATAGTGGAGTCAAACTTTAACATAAGGTTTGATCAAGTAGACACTAGACTTAATCGTTTTAAGCTAAGAATGGATCACATGGAATATGATATTCATCAATTGTATACTCATCATAACATACAACGCTCTTGGCCTCCTCCTCCTCCTCCATCACAAGACTAATTTTCTTTTGTTTATTTTTAGTATACTTTCCGTATCTAATTTTTTCAACTGTTTATTTTTTATTATTGTAACAATTTTTTTTGGTTTATCCTTTGGATATTTTCTGGATAGAAGCCTTGAGCTATTAGTTTATCTTCTTCATATCATTATAACTTTATTTTTCAATGCATTTTTTTTATTTATGCATGACTTTTAAACTATGCTTTTACATGCAAAATTCACATTCATG
Source organism: Mallotus nudiflorus (assembly GCA_947683625.1). Lineage (NCBI taxonomy): Eukaryota > Viridiplantae > Streptophyta > Magnoliopsida > Malpighiales > Euphorbiaceae > Mallotus > Mallotus nudiflorus. Next base: position 245,504 of record CANTUR010001291.1, on the reverse strand, counting down.
TATAAATTCTTCTTAAGAATTTTTTTTATCTTTGAAAATGATGTGGATTTTATAAAGATTTTGAGATCTTTGTTTTCAATGTTTTGGTTCTTGATCTTTTATTTCTTTTATGTTAATTTCCCCTTATATCTCTCTTTTTTCTTTTTGTCTTTGACAAAGAGGGAGAAGAAGCTATGTGCTTAGGGGATAAATAATTGTGTTTGTGATATACTAAGTACCACATGATTATGTATGATTGATTGACTAACTAAACTCTACATGATCATGTAATGTTTCAATATAGCATATGTACTATTTTGTGATGCATTATAATAGCACTACATGCATATATGTTTGAAATTATTTCCTTCCTATTGACTAGCATATTTTTTTCAATGATCATGTTATCATCATGTTATCATGTTTTTAACACATTTGTTATGTTATGTCATATTCTTGATAACATGTTTATGTTGTCTTTATATTTTACAAGAAGGGTAATAAAATAAACTTATATTTCTTATCATATCCAAAAAGGAAGAGAAATAAATAAATATATTTGTTAAAGGAAATAAATTATTTTTTCAATTGGTATCTTTTCAAAAAATTATCTCCTTTATTATTATTTAATTTTTTTTAAAACATGCTGCATCAACCCTTATACATGCTGTGATAATTCATTTATTTATATGCTCTAATAAATGATAAATATTGAATTTATGCATATGTTAAAGGGGAGCAAAATATTTTCTCATTTTGCATCTATTTATTTTTAAAGGGGGTGCTATTTTAATTAACATTCTACTCATGTTGTTTATTTCTTTGTCACACTCGCACACATTATTTATTATATTTTCAAATTAGTTGTTAAAGCCAAAAAGGGGGAGATTGTTGACCATTTGCATGATCAAACTCCTAATTTTGGAATTTGATAAAAAAATTTGATACTAATAATTTCAACTAAGTGTGTAGGGAATTATATACCAAACATATACCAAGCATATACATTTTTGGATGAATAGTGATTTTTTGGCTAATTCAACCTCTGAGATTCAAGAAGACTTTTGATATCTTTAGAGCTCTCTAATAAGAAAATGATATTATTCACTTTTAAATTAGACATCTTAATCTTTTCAAATTGAGCTTGCTTGTCAAAATCCAAGCTCATTTGGGTATGCAAATCTTCAGTCGAAGTCAGTATATGCAGCTTGCATTTTAATTTGCATAACTCTTAGTACTTTAGCAATATCTTGAGCTACAGATGTCCAATTGACATGATTCAAATTTTATGGAAATATAAGACAATTATCTAAAACTTTTATGAAGAATTTTTAGGCTAAATCAATCATCTTCGATCCCATTCATGAGCATCTTATGAGGTGGTCACAAGTTATCCCTAAATAGTGACTTTGGAGCACATTTTTGGAAAATATGGGCAGAACTCCTCACGAGCACTCAAACTCCTCACAAGTATGAGTGCTTATGAGCACACCTCTAACAGCATTCAATGAAAATATTTGAATGCAATGGATATATTTTTGCTCCTCATGAGCCAGGATGGCTTCCTCATGATCATGGGCATCCCTTGAGTTGCCAAAAGTCCAAGAATTGATTCAAAATCAATTATAGACATTGGAGACATGTTTGATACATCCAATAACTATATTTTTTAGTGTTTATCTATATAAACACTCCTTAGAATTCAATTAAAAGGTTAAGAAACTTGTTTATCATTCATTATCTCTTAAGCATTCAATTAAGCTCTTAAAATTCTCTTAAACAATATTTTGGTTGTATAAAATCTTATGAGAGTTGGGTGTGCGATTAGAAATAGAATTTCTCTTCATCTTAAATTTTCGGATAGATTAGAAAGAAAGTGAGATTTATTTCTAAAGGAATTAGTTTAAATGTTGTCCATTGAAACACTTGGGATTTGGTCTTTGAGTGAGCCTTAAAAAATCAAGTTGTAATGTTGTAAGCACGATCCATAAAACTCTTGTGTAATCTCAATCTTTTGAATAAGATTGTGGGTGATTAAAAATTTCAACTTAGGATAAGTTACGTGGAGACGTAGGATTATTATTAAATCCGAACTCCTTAAATGTTTATGTTCTTCATTTTTCCTTCTTAACTTCCATTTAATTCTTGCAAATAATTCTGTTTAATTCTCATTTTTATTGGATAGTACTATTTACCCCCCTAAAACTCTTTTTACCTTTTATACTTAGTTGAATGGTCATCATAGTACTGCTAAAGTAGAGGAAAGACTGGACAGAGTGCTTTGTTCTCAAAATTGCTTTGCAAATTGGTCATCGGTTCAATGTACCACTTTATCTCGCCATTGCTTGAATCATAATCCTCTTTTGCTGAAATATGCTATGGATTTAATAGCTCCTTCTCTTTTTTAGTTCATGTCCATGTGGCTTACACATAAGAACTCTGTTATATTGGTGTAATTAGAGTGGAATAAGGATCAGGTTTATGGGACTAAAATGCAACACTTAATGGTGAAACTCAAAGATTTTAGACAATTTCTTTGGGCTTGGAATTTCAATGTTTTTTTAGATATTCATTGTAATGTTTATGATGCTTCTCTTGCTCTTTCCAATGTGCAATTGCGTATTTTTAATGAAGGTTTTTCTGAAGGATTACATAAACAAGAATTAGATTATCATAAAGCTTTAGATGACTGTTTAATTCAACAATAGCTTTTTTTATAAGGAGAGGAGTAGAATTAGGTTGTTAACTGGTAGAGATTGTAATAATAGTTTTTATCACTCTATTGTTGCTAAAAAAAAAGGCTCAATCTGGTATTAAGTTCTTGGAAATTAATGGAGCTTTAAGCGTTAATGTTGATGTTATTTAAAATCATGTTTTATCTTTTTACCAGGATCTTTTTTTGGATGGTACCAGCTCTTCTACGGCTTTAGACATGGTCAGTGAGGTTATTTCGAATTTAGTTACAAATAATGATAATGACTCTCTAGTCAAAATTCCTTCCTCTGATGAAATCTTTGATACTATTAAGCATATGGATGGCTTGAGTTGCCCGGGTCCTGATGGATTCACAGGTGATTTTTTTGTGCACTGTTGGGATACTATTAGGGAGGATGTTTGTGATACAATAAGGGAATTTTTTTATTTTACGTAAGATTGAACTAGGTTTGAATTCCAGTAATGTGATTTTGCTTCCCAATATTCTAAGTGCAACTTCTATTATTAAACTTCGGCCTATTATTCTTAGTAATTTTATTTTTAAGATTATTACTAAGATTTTAGCAAATAAGCTTACTTTTATATTACTACTAGGATTATTTTGAAAGAGTAATTTGGTTTTATCAGATGTTGTCATATAGAGCATTGTATTGTTAGGGCTTCTGAATATGTTAACCTCTTAAATTAAAAAAGTAAAGCTGGTCATATGGCAATGAAGATTGATATTTGTAAGGCCTTTGATATTATGAAATAGGACTTTATTTCAGAAGTTTACATTTTTTTGGCTTCAATGCTAAGTTTAGGAATTGGATTTTAGAAATCTTATCTTCTGCTCATATTTCTATTATCGTCAATGGTACTCCAAAAGGCTATTTTTATTGTTCAAGAGGTATTCGTTAAGGGGACCCACCTTCCCTTTTGATTTTCTGTTTTTAGGAGGATTTTTCTAAGTAGATGGATCTCTTCATTTGTTCAAAATGGGAATTTTCATCTCATGGCGACTAGTCACAATCTTGTTACTCATTCTTATTTTCTTTACGCTGATTATGTGTTGCTTTTTAGTAAACCTTCTTCTCATAACTTCAAATTAATTGCTCATATTTTTTAAGTTTATAGGAACATTTCAAGTTAACATGTTAATTGGTATAAGTCTGAAATTTTTCTTGGTTCTTCTATTTCTCGAAAACATATTGACTCTCTTTTACAGTTTTCTCATATGAAATTAAGAGTGCTTCCTTTTAGGTATCTGGGTGTTCCTTTGTTTTATAGGACTCCAAAATCTATTCATCTCTGATCCATTGCCGATGCTATTATTGCAAAATTAAATAGTTAATAAGGTAAGATGTTATCTATGGCTAGCAGAGTTTGTTTAGTTAAACTCTATTATTGAGAGTTTGTTTAGCAGAGTTTTCTTCATAGTTTTATGGTTTATAAGTGGCCTTTTTCTCTTCTAAAAAAGATAAAGAAATCGATTAGCAATTTTTTTTAGACTGGGTTTATATCTAATAAGAAGTTTATCATAGTTACTTGGTCCTTTTGTTGCTCTTATAAGTTTAAAGGTGGGTTAGGTATTAAGCGTCTTTCCACTCTCAATAACTCTCTTTTGTATAAATGGCAGCTTCATTATTGTTAAATGATAGTTTTATGTTCAAGTTCCTTTATACCAAGTTTCTTGATTCCATTAATCATTTAAGGCTAGTAACCTCTTCTATTTGGAATTCTATTAAAAGGATTTTTACAAATTTCTATGCCAAACCCTTTTAGATTTCCAATGCTAATTCTAGGTTAAGGTTTTATCATAATAATTGGATTGGTCATAGCATTGTGGACAAGTTTAATTTGCCTATTCATCGAAGAAAAATCTCTTTGCTCTTATCTCAAATTTTTACGTAGACATCCAATGGCATCTTCCTAATTTGTTGACCCTTTCTTTCCTTAAGCTTGCTACTCAAATTAGGAATCATTTGGCCTCCTTTTTGGCAATGGATATTCTGGTTTGGACTAAAGCATCTGATGGTAAAGTCTCTGCCAAAAATGCTTATCACTATCTTCGCAATGGTCACTCTTCGAAGTGCTAGAGCAAGGTGATTTGGAAAAATTTCATTCTGCCTTTTTATGTTAGAAGCTTTTCTTGAATAAGCTTGCTACATATGATAATTTACAGATAAAGGGTTACACTAGTTCCATCAGCTTGTCATCTCTTTTGAGCTTCCAATGAAAGTGCTTCGCTTTTTTTTTTTTTGTCCTTATACTTCAGGTTTATAGAATGCAATTGTCGATATTTTTAGAGTCCATTTTCAAAATAATTAGACCTCTCCTCTGCTATTTTGAAATTCGATCTGTGAGCTTCCACTAAGCTTGTAGTTGAAGTCGTTGTTTGTTATTAGTGTTGTCTCTATTTTTTAGGTTATTTGGTATACTTGTAACAAAATGGTTTTTGAGGACTCTTGGGTCTCAATTGCTTCCTCTTTACATTTGGTTTTGAGGTTGGTTTGAGAATGTGATACTTTTAAAATGGGTTCTGTGAATGGGTCCCAATCGAATTTCCTTACTTTGTGTCGTCTGGGGATTTGTTCCAGGCCTCTAAAGGCTCCTAATATTTTTTTAGTTTTCTAGCAATTACCTCCCCAAGGTTTTTTGAAAGTGAACATTGATGGTTATGCGCTCGATTCGCCGGGAAGGTTAGGGGGTGGAGGCATTTTCCAAAATAGCTTTGGATTTGTTAAAGGCAGCTTTGCTATTCCTTTAGGAGATGGATTGCTTTTAAAGTTGAACTTGGCACCACAATTTTTACAATTGATAAGAGTTAGGAGTTTGTTTAACATGAATTATGGCTTGAGAGTGATTATGTTTTTATGATTAATCTTTTTCGCTCTAAGTCTTTTAATGTACCATGGCGATTTTTGAAGGATTGGTCTCATTGTCTCTATAGAATTTCTTTGATGCATCTTGATGCTTCTCATATTTTTCGTGAAGGGAATTCAACTGCTAATAGATTAGCTCGTGAAGGTTCTTTTATTTACGAGGAGAAATGGCGGCATTCTGCTCCTAATTTTTGTAATGATTTTTTATCTCATGTTTTGGGCCATGAATAATATAAGTTTTGCTAGTTTTCTAGTTGAATATTTAATTTGTTTTATTTTTATTCTATTCAATAATATTTTTTGGAGGTTTTTAATGAAGTTTGGTGCTATGAAGATGTCAGCCTAGCTGAGCTGACATCTTTTGGTGGACCTCTGAAGTTTCCTCCAAAGTTTTATTCAAAAAAATAATAATAATCTAAAACAATTCATAAGGAATTGTACTAATATAATATCTAAACATACTTTATTTTTATGGTAAAAAATTACTAGATATGAGTATATATACTATATAAAGATCTATTTAAAAAAAAATCTATTTCAAATATTAATTTTTTAGAAAAATATAAAAGTGAATCATGAGTGATTTCAAAAGTTTTGATTGCCATTTATAATCTTATATGTTTTAAACCACTTTAAAGATCATATACATATATGTGTATAAATGATATCCATATTGGAATAATGAGGAAAACTGGTATGAGTTGTATGGGTAAAGATCCAGCCCTAGGCCAATTCATGGAGGTATACTACGATATGTTGATCAAATATGAGCAAAAACTCTCAAAGAGCTTTTAAGAACATTGTGCTTTTTCTACAAAGAGTCAAGTGCTAATTCAAAGCCCTTATTATTTCTTCCTTAAATTTCAGTGATAATCTTTTGCTCACTCTCTTTATATCTCTCTATGCGTGCTTTCATGTGGAACGTAGAGTGCTTTAGGAGAGGTAGAATTAATTAGGTCATTGTTGGTTAGGGCTTTTAGGAGAGTTTAGTCGAAGATCTTGCATTTTATGTTGTCTAAATCAATTGAAAAGAGCTTGATGATTCTATTGTAAACTTTTGCGAGGGAGGCCACAATGATGGTAATAGAGGTAGAGGAGTGGATGATTGGAGAAAAAGAAGGGAGATAATGGTGGAGTTGGAGGTGAGTTTTTGGATTCACATTCTTAAATGGTTTTGCACATTTACACTATACATGACAACTATAGAGAGAAGGGAATGGAAGGGAGTAAAAATTATAAACTTTGTTGTATTTGATAACTTAAAATTAATTAATAAAGGGAAAAGAAAAAGAAATGTTTAAAAAGGAAATAACACGTTAAATTACAATGTATTTTAGAGTTGAAATTTTTATATCTTACTTTAGAGTGTAATCAATTTTACTTTATTTAAGGGCAATCAAGAGTAATAATTTCTCTTTAATTCTCTTCCCCCTCTATTAACTTTTAATAGACAAATAACACAAAATCTAATTTTCCTCATATTTTCTTCCCTTCACCTTATATTTCCCTTAATTCATGTATAGTGTGTTAAAGGAGAAAAAACATAAAAGAATTAAAAGGAGAACAAGTGAAAAAAAACATGTAAAAGTTACGTATGGGCCCTTTTTTTTTTTTTTGTTGCAAAATAAAATAATGAATTGAACAACATATAATAATGAAGTGAACAATAGCGGTGGTTGTTCGTAACCACCATGGCACTCTAGTTGATGGCCTCTGGTTTTCATGCCGCCTTTCCTCTGCTATCGTTGGCAAAACCAAGGCTCTGTTAGCAGCTATTGCAATTGCAAAGCATAAAGGTATTCGACAAGCATTGTTCGAATCAGACTCTCTTGAGACCATTGCTGCTATATCTGATGGCCAAGCTCATATCTCATGGAAAATTCATGCTCTTATTAAAGATATTCAAATCATGCTTTCCTCTGAACCTCAATATGAGTACACACTTGTCCACATAAAAGCTAACTGAGCTCCTAATTGGGCGGTTCAACATGTGGATAGTCAATCCTCCTTATGACTTGATCAAAATCTTGTACTCTGAGGTTTTGCGTTAATAATATTATATTTGTGTTTCTTTGTTCAGAAATTGAGGAATTTAAATCACAGCTTTTCAACAATTTTATGCTTAAATGGTCATAAAATTAGATAAAGGACGAATATGAGCCTCACTATAAACATTAAGGGCAAAAATACACATTTGCCCAAAAAATTTGTCATATCTATTTTAGTATTCAAGACACGTTTTAATCACAATAATTTGTCATATCTAAACCAATTAATATATTTTTTGGGCACATATAACCAAGTCTAAAATAAATATGAATCACAACAAATAAAATGATTTTTTTGCCCAAAAAAAAACAAATAAAATGATTTTATATCAAGCTAAATTCTAATTATGTTTTTTAGATTAATTTCTTAAAAAAAATATCTATAAATATTAAGTAATGAAATAATATTAATTTTTTCATTAAGAACATGAATATTTTTCTTCATTTTCACATCATCCTTAATTTTTCTTATTCTCCTACTAACATGTTGGTGTTAAGTTCAAATGCAAATAATATATCCTCATCTTCATATTATTCTTAGTTTTTCTTTTTTCTTATTGACATTTTAGTGTTACGTATTGAAATTATATTTCCTTACAAGATGGGCTAGAAAGATGCTTAGCCACAAGAATGATAATAAAATGACGTAATTAATTAATTCTTGACTAAACAAATGGAGAGCTCTAAACTGTCAATTCTTACCTACCAATTCTTAATTTTCTTAAATAAAATCTAAATCATTCAATTTGAATTCATGAGTAATCTCACATATTTGTTATAACTTGTTAACATTAATTACTTAAAATACATATAATTATCAGCGTATGAATTATTTTTTTTAAACGATATTTTAAGTAAAAATTATAATATATATAGTTATATTAAATTAATTATATATATAGTCATATAATTATATTTAAATACTAGAGATTTAGACAAAAAAGATACATATTAATTATTGAATATTTAAATGTAATATATTTAACTCTCCCTTTGCAATTTTACGAATTTGGCAATTAAGGGAAACATTTACCCTAACAAAAAAAAAAAAGCCATAAATGAAAATTAGGATCAAAGCTATATTAGTGACGAATGTCACTATATTTGTCCGAAGATCTTAATAAACTGACAAAATGCAGAATTTCAAAACGAAGATTTGTACCTATAAAAAGTGGACTTTAGTCCAGAATCTATGAGTTACAGCTGGCACAATGCCTTCTCTTAAAAAAATTTAGATTTTAACAATTCAGTGTTCTGGAACCCTAATTTGTTAATTGATTCGAAAATTGAGTAATTTCACCTGAATTATTTTATTAATTATTTAGCAGTGCAAGTCTTGAAAATACTTTTTTTAATATAAATTATTATTATTCAAAATTTATTTAATTATGACTAATGTGATTTTATCTGTATAGAATTATTATATAAGTAGTAAAAAATTTTTAATAATTAATTTAATAAGACTGTATATATTACAATTTAAGTTTGAAATGTCTATTAAACGAGATTCCAACAACCAAGTCTTTATATTTTTATTGTCATAAAAACATTCTAAGGCCAAAAGGGAATAAGAACTAATTAAGGACATATAAATTTTTTTTAATTTATAATATAAAGATATATTTCATTTTTATTAATTAAATTATAAATTATTCAAAATATGCACTTTATATCTGAATGTTTTGTTTAATATTATTGTTTTTATATTAGGATTTTGAACTCATAATCTCTATTAAGATGATAAACGAGTGAGGCTTAAATTAAAATGTTGGGAGTAATATACATGTAATTGGCATATATGTTGAAAATATAAAATTTGAATGATTTCTGATAAAAATTCTCTCTAATATCTCTCTGAAAGATGTTGATAGTGCAAAATTTGAATAATTTGCTATAGAAATTTTTGCTTACCCTACTAAAAATACAAATGTATGTCCTATTAAAAGAATTGGACTGCTCGAGGGTGTTTCTCTAGACTGTCCATCTTAATATCATTTTTTTGGCATATGCTTGCATGGATTGAGCTGCCCCTCTAGCTGGTTTGGCCTCTGTGCAAACTACATGAGACCTTCCAGAGACAAATACATATACATATATATATATATATATATATAGTTAATCAATGTATTGCAGTCCCTAAGGTTCAGCTGCGGATTCCAATTACTGCGACACCTACAAACAACATCTCGTGAATGCTCTAGAACTTGTCATTTTGTACGCTTGTGGGTTTTCAATAAATATATATATATAATTTTTAATAATAATTTATATCATCTAAATTTTGATGGATTAAATAATAAAAACAGTTTTATTTGAAAAAATTTATAACTCAAAATGTGTTTAAAAGTTAGTTATTATTTAACTATATGCTCGCCAATAGATTTAAATACTTTAATTATGTTTCATTTTGTATATTTTGCTTATATATAATGTTGCCAACTCTATATGCACTTTTAGACTTCCATATACATGATTTGTGACAACGTCAAAATTTAAATTTTTATCTATTTTTACAGATGAATTCACCTCTGTATATGATATCTTGCCTATAATTAGAATTAAATTTGTTTTTTTTACTAATGCTAACAACTAATAATTATAACCTTACAACGAAATGACAGACAATATTGCTGAATATATGCCTGTTTAGCGTGATAGCATATTCAAGTGGGGATGTAATTTGAGAAGTCAAGATCCGATCCGTACGCCCCTGAAACACTAACACTCGACAGTGAAAATTCCTCAAATAAATTTGCCAATTTTTTTCTGGTGCTTTTAAAATTAAAATTTTTTGAAAAGTATTTTTATACTCGTCGATGTGATTGACAATAAAGTTTTGAATTAAAAATTTTAAAGACTTCACAATCTTTGTACAGTATGCATTAATGTATATACTTTTATTTTTATTTTTTTTTAAGGCACAAAATAAGTTGATGATATGAAAATGACATCAAGAGGAGAAATAAAGTTAGGCAAGTGGGAACTCACCAAAAAAAACAACAACAACACACAAAAAGAGAGAAATGGTAAGTTGACTTCATATTATTTTGCATATTCAAAAAAAAAAAAAAAGGAAAAAAAAGCTGTGCACCAAGTCATTGTAGTGTGTGTGTGGGTGCTCTCTATATAAACAGCCCCATCCATCTCCACATGCTTTGTCTTAGACATCAAAAGATTTGGTTATACATCAATAATTAATATCAAAATCACTTGTCTGTATTCTTTCTTTCATCCAAAATTCAAGAAACAAAAAAAAAAAAAAGAACAATGGTGCAAAAGTCTGCTAAAATGCTTCTGGTTTTGTTTCTGGCTCTCTCTTTTGTCCTCTCTTCCCTTGCAGCTCCTGCTACTAGTGAGTACACACACATACATACATAAGAGTCTCTGAAAATGGGTTCTTTTCATCTTGTGATTTTGTTTTGAAGTCAACATTTTCTCCTGATGAAAATTTTCATCTTTCTTTTGATTTTCAGGAAGCCTCAAGTCAAGTGAAGAGAAATCCCCATCATCACCAGTCCAAGATTTAGTGACCCAGGTCACCTTTTTTTTCTCTGTCTTTTTCTTTTCATGCTCTAAAATCAAGAATTCAATATCAAGAACCAGTGAAATAATAATTTTCTTTAATTGTTTCTTGTATATGATTATTGGCACATGCATGTGTTTTATACATATTTCTCATTTTCTTGATTGTTTTTAGAATAAAATTACATGTATGATCAAGTGCAGGGTGCAATGGATTTGAGCAGTGATGGAGAGGAACATTTTCATTTTATTAATGGAAGGATGGACTTGGAAAGCACAGATTATCCAGGAACTGGAGCAAACAATCACCATGACCCAAGAACTCCAGGAAGACCTTAAATAAAATCCAAAGATTTGATGATGATGATGTTTTATTTTGTGTGCAGATCAAGAATTTCAAGAAGAAGAAGAACACAGTAGTTGGGTTTGGGTTTGGGTTTGGGTTTGGGTTTGGATTTGTGTTGTGAATGAAGGACATTTGTTTGCCTGTGATATGCTCTTTATTATGTTTATGAGATGGGGATATATATGTTTGTTTGTCTGTTTGTGATTTGTGAGTAATTAATTATTTAATTATTAATCTAACTTTTTGATGGAGATTATTATGGAGTTAACAGGAGATTTTTGCTTGGACTTGTGATGTATGTATTATATTTAATTAATAGATATTAAAAATAAAATATATTTTCATATATTTCAAATTTAATTGTTGGATATACTATTAAAAAAAATAAAACATAATAATATCAATAAATAAAAAATTATTCTTATTTAAATGAAGTTTTCTATTCGAATCATATATTATATGTTATTATATTAAATTAATTATTTAAAAAATTTTATTTTCTTATAATTCTACTCTAATTTTCAAAATTAATAATTTAAAAAATAAAAATATATTTATGTTTTGCAAAAACTTTTGGTAGGGAAGGATGAGGGAGGGAGGAATTGATCCTGTTTTGTGGACATGTGGCTGATTAATGAACAATTTAAGTGCAAATTGTAATTAGAAGTTTCTTATTATTAAATTTGATGGTAAGGAATGATGGTGTCTGTTTGTTACGAAAGTGGGGAATTTATGGCCTAAAAAACCATTGGATTTGAACTCTAATTTGAAGCAAATATATGCCTTGCCTCAAAAGGTGCTTTTTAAGTTTTTATTATTAATAACTCTATCACTATTTACCCCAATATTCAAATCATTTTACTTTTTTATTTTTTATTTTTTGAAACATCAAATCATTTTACTTATCCACGTTTTTTGTATACGTAGCATATAAAAATTGATTGGGGTGTCTACTACATCATTAATTTGGGGATTAAATTAATAAGTTTTTTTATATATTTATTTTATATGATATATTTCATACTAATTTTATATAAATTAATAAGTTCACATGAATAAAGTTTATATGAAATATATGCTATTTGCACCTGAATATCGCAATGACATACTTGTTGGAATGAAAAAATAAAATTTACTTCGAAACTTGCTCCTTTATATACTTACATATTAACACCAACGTACTAATAATTTCATATAGATAAAAAATATATATATTATAACACTAATTTTCATATTGCAAATAAAACTAATTATATCACTACAGCTGAATAATAACATAATTATTCAAAAGAAATTCCAATTTTATACCTCTTGATTGTACAATAGCCACGTTCTTTATTCATTAAGATACATTTTTATTTCTTAATGAACAAAAAGTTTATAATTTTTTATATAGAAAAATGTAACAACTCCAACACCAAATTTGTTTACTATAAGGGAGATAATTGTTCTCGAGATTTGAAATCTTATTAGGAAAATTATAAATTTCTCTATATATCAACCTTGCATTTTATTTTGCAAGTAATTGATGGGTAAATTATATATCTTAATTTTATGAATTATGTGACAATTAAATAGACATTAACTGTAAGCATCTTTTATAAGGAAATTTAAAGGTAGAAATTTACTTTTTCTGCATCAATTTCCATAATTTTTTTATTTATGGTGTGCTCTCCAACAAGAATGATATACTCAACAGTGTAGTTGGTTTGATAATTATTCTAAGACTTATTTCTGAGTAGCTCTCTCCACGGTAGCTGTTTCTATCGCTGGTGGTGCCGCTCTTGTTGATACTGTTGCTTGTAGCACCGTCCTTCTCTAACAGCCTTAGTAAATCTAGGGTTTATTTTGAAAAGAAGATAACTTTTGAAAATGAGCTTGTAACAGGTAATTGGCTAGTGACCTTTATTTCTTACTTTATTTTTGGACTCAAATGCAATACCTCTCATTTAATGATATTAGTATTGTCGTAAAAAAAAAAAGAAAAATCTGGCCATATCACAATAGGTTTCTTAAAAATTGTGCATTCCGAAACTATCTTCACTAAGGTGAAAGTGTGTATTCATTGCCTAACCCCATCGAACGGATTAATATTTAGTACTATCATTTAAATATTTTGTTTTTTTCCTTAACAACAATGAATTTCATTAGTTGAAATAAGATAATTTATCCTACTTAATAAAAGTATAAGTAATTTATTGACAAACTACTCGTATCATAATAAGATTTAACATTGAAATTTGAAAGGACGGATTTGATTAACATTAAAGGAAAAATCACTATCCACAAATTTGAACTTAAAAGTGCTTCAAATTTGTTTATAATAAATTCAAAGAGACAAAAAACTTATCACAACCTCATTAAGTTAAGTTGGAGGTATGCACAAACAGTAAAAATCCATAATAAATAACTTATTTATGAACAAAATATTAGAAAAAAAAGAGATGAAGTGAGTTTGATAAAAATAGCTAAAGTTACTTATTAAAATAAAAAGGTTTTACGAAAGAAAGTAGAAAGAAGGGAAAAGATGATTTTGATTATATATATATATATATATATATATATATATATATATATATATATATATATATATATTATTTAATCTAAAGATTTTTCTTTTTGTATTTTAAAATATAAATAATTTAGATTTGGGTATAAATTTTCATTTTTTATGTTTTTATAATATTATAATTATCTTTGTTATTATATTTGATTTTTTGTTGTGGAATAAATTAGTATAATGTGTGGAGCTCCACCAAACATTTCAGGTTAAATATTTTGATGTTGCAGTGGAAATTTTAAAAATATAGTCAATTTTCAGTAAGAAAGTTATTAAGTGGTAATTTTTTTTTTTTTTAACAACATCAAAGGATGAGTGAGTAATTGAACTCATGACCTCATCTTATAATGTTTATCATCTGAGCTACTATACTACAAAAAGAGATTAAAAAAAAATGAGAGATCGAATTTATAATCTTATTTTACAATATTTATCACATTAACTATTAAAGTATAAAGGGAGGACAAATGGTTAATTTTTTTAAAAACATCCTTGTGCATTTAATACATTTGAGAAGCATGTTTAAAATGAGATTTTCTTCTTGTCTTCTTTAAACAAATTTCTATATTACATATATTTTAGATTTATCTTTAGGCATAATTAGTTTATTTTAAAAAGGGTGCTAATTAGTTTATATATATCCAAGATTTTTCTTTTCTTGTGATAAATGGAATTACATCTTAATTAGTTTTAAAAAATTGGTAAGAAAATATTATATAAAGTTCTCATTTGTTTTGTATTTAAAAGATCATGTGAGATTTGTACAATATATATATATTTCTAGTCAAATTCACAGTGTGATTAACTATGAGTAACTGAGAACTAATCCAACTAGTGACCATAATTATCTTTTATAATTTATCATTTAAACGCATATAAGAGTTTTCCTTTAGGAATGACTTGCACATATCTTGTGTATTATATATGATTATTAGACGCATGATACTAACTCGGGGGTATTTGTCATAGATCAATGAAATTTTGATAAATATATTGAATATTAAAAATATTTATTTGATTGTCAAATATCTTAATGTATTATCCCTTGAGTGGGAAGATTCCTAGAAAAACTAAAATTATTCAAAACCAAAAGTGACTCCAAGCTATTTACTACAAGTAGCATAGTAGCATTAGTCACTTATTAACGAATGTAGGAGTGAATAACTCGATATGGAACCAGTATCACCGAGATAGGGAATAACTAGATGAATTCTTGATTCCATTCTCAACTAGGTCAAGCACAACAAAATTGCATTTGAATGATGTGAGACTAAATTCATCTTCTAATGGGTCACACCAATTGGCCTAGCCCACCATTGGGCTTTGTTCTTATGATGTATTCATGAAGCTTCATGGACATCAGAGAGCTGTGATGGATTGCGATTAAATATTATTTTTTATTACTATTTTTGCAATAAAAAAATTAACATTTACACCTCTAGTTAATAAAGGGATTTAAATATTTATTTTTATAAAATAGAAATACCGAAATATTTTTTGATATAATAGATCTATGGAAAAATTGATCAGTAGGAGAATAGAAATTTTTAATTTTCAAATAAAAGGGGAGAGAATGTGAATAAAATTAAATCTCAAAAAGAAAAAATTAAATTGTTCTAAAATATTCGTTAAAAAAAATTTTGTTCTAAAATAGTTTGCTCATTTATAAAATTTTGACTATTTATATATTTTTCATTAATTCACATAGAATTCAAACTGATAATAAATTTTATGGCATAAAATTATATGAGCAAGCCCAATGTGCCTCTTAAATACATTTTTCGTTTTTATTTATTATTTTTTGAAAAAATTATAAATTTGGTATTTGAATTTTTGTAATTTTTTTTATTTGTGTCTAATTTTTTTTTTATTTGAAAGTTTGAATGAATCAGGTGTATCTAACTTATTTTAAACTGACCATATGTTTAACCAACTCAAATGGGATCCATTTTTTTTAACTATCTTTATCTTTTTTTTAAGTGGATAATAGTAGAGGATAAGTTAAAAAAAATGGCATGTGAGTTAGAAAAAATAGATCTCCTTTAAGTTAACTAAGCACACAGTTAATTTAAAATAAGTCATATACATTTTATTGATATTTTTTTAAAGTTCAGATTTTCAAACAGAGATGAGCAGAAAAAAATATATGAACTAAAAAAAAGTAAATCATATTTAAATTGACTAAATATATAATCGGCTTAAAACATATCAGATACACCTAATTAATATATTTTTTAAATTCAAATATTTAAATAAAAAATTGGAAAAATTCAGATACAAAATTTATATATATATTTTTTTTCCTAACACCCCATTGCAATTTTGTGCATACAAAGAATTACATGTGGGCCTAAAATGTACTAATGAAATTGGACCCACTTTTATGATTTCTTAGTTACCATAACAAGGGGACACATGAGTTGCTTTACCGTGCCCAAACTTCGAGATGATGTTTTTTTTTTCTTTTTTCTTTTTCACTTCAAAAGATAGCTTTTCCTTTCAGTTGAAGCCCTTTTGTAAGCACAAATTCTCAAATATTTCCTAATATAATTAATTTATTGAGTGCATTCAAAAATAATTGGGTCAAACGACTTTATCCTCCACCCAGACACAATTCAATCCAAATATTGGCATCCGCCCAAAAGTTAGTAAATAAATAGTAAAATTATGTGTAATAATATAAATTTATATCAATATTGGATTTTATTAAATAAAAATTCAGTTCTATTTTATGAAAAAAATTTAACTTATTATAGATTCATTTGGCTGAAATTCTAAATTAGCTGAAAATCTCATGACTATTAAATATTGAAGATATCATATGAAAAAATATTATAAAATTATTATTACAAAATGATAAATAATAAAATTAAAAATGAAAATATCCCTTTTTTTAATAAAATAATTTTTATTGAAGTGAGTCTTTTGTACTGTTGAAGCTTAGAGCCTGTTTGGTTATACTGTAACTGATGACTGGTAGCTAATAGCTAATCGATACTAAGTGTTTGGTAAAATTATAGCATTAGTTGCTAATAGTATATTTAATTACATATTTAGACATTATATCTATAGTATATGATATAAATATTAACAATAGTATGTAAGGTGAAAAAATTATTTAATGCTTATAATAAAAAATATTATAGATAGTTTTATTTATATAATTTTAAAAAAATGAATATATCTATTTTTATTAGATAATTTATTTTAAATAAAATACTAATATTATTATTATTATTAATATTAGAAAAAATGAGTTAGTAAAATTTTTTTACTAACAAAATTATTAATATTTTTATTTATGTGGTTAATTTTTTTAATGACTATAATATTAATATTTTGTTAATATTTTTAATAATTATTCAAATAATAATTTACTAAATAATGATAATTAGTTAGAGTTAAAAAGATAAGAATAGTATAGTAAATGTAATTTTTAAATAAAGAGTTATTGGTGAAAAACTTTAAATTGGAGCTTATATGAATTGGTATTGTTTGGAAATTTAACAGCCACAAATTTCTTTTCAAAAAAATTAACCAAACGGATTTTTTTATCTATTGGGAATTGAACAGTTATCAGCTGCATTCCAACAATTAAAATAAATACCCTTTAAACTGATAAAAAAAATTTATTTTTGATTAATTTCATGGCTAACTTATATTTGTGGTGTTTTGTATTTTCGATTTTTTTCTAGTAACACTAACCTTTTTTCGTGCTATTAAAAAAATTATAAATTTAATTTATGATTATTATAGAAATAAAAAAAACTAAAATTATATTTTAAAAAATTAGTAATTGTAAACT
The DNA here is from genome assembly GCA_947683625.1 of Mallotus nudiflorus. NCBI lineage: Eukaryota > Viridiplantae > Streptophyta > Magnoliopsida > Malpighiales > Euphorbiaceae > Mallotus > Mallotus nudiflorus. The sequence continues at coordinate 227,665 of CANTUR010001291.1, read as the reverse complement.
TAATTAGACTAATAATGCAAAAGTCGAGTTTTATATGGTTCATTACTTCAAGAGGAGTGAGATCCAAAATTATTAACTGCTTAAAACTTATATTGTTTTGGATAAATGATTAAATTTTTACAAATATTATGAAAGAATTTGATATCGGATCTCTTCTCCCTTCAAGAGCTTAAAAGTTAAAAAAAATAATAATGTGATATTATTTAAATTATTTTTTTTGTAAAAAAAAAGAAGGGAAAAAGGATAAATTGGGGCAATCCATGGGAGAGCAGGAATGTGAAAAGAGGGGTGAAATGAAAGTGCAAAGGAGCCTTTTGAATACTCTTTCAAGCAAAGTAGCAAAAAGGTGAAAAAGCGAAGGTTAGAAAGGTGGAAGAGGTGGGACCAAAAGGAAGTGTTTGTTTTGGACAGGTTCAATCTTTTTCTTGCTTTTTGGTGCTGTGCTGTAAGAGAGAGAGAGAGATGGATGGTACTCAATTTTCCTTACCTTAAAGTTGAGGATGAGATTACTCTGACATTTCCTACCATATCAACAACATTAAATCTTTTTCTTGGTGCTCCAAAAAACCCTTTGGTCCCACCCTCCCAAACCCCACTTCATTTTATTGGCAATTAAATTAATCACAAATCTAACCTTTGTTTAATCTCTTATTTATATTATAATTGTTTAGCTTCTTGTCCAACTTCTAATTTATTATAAATTTTGACAAATTGTAAACTCCAACAATAAATTGTATTTATTGTACCCATAATTAAATAAATAAATAACAGTTCAAATAAAAAAATAATAATAAAAACTCTCTATAATGCTAAAAGGTTATAAATTCAATTTCAAATCTTCTCATGGATGAAATTCCTTTCAGTTGTCCAAAACAATATTTGATGTTCAATTTATTATTATTATTATGAAAAAAATATATTTTTATTAAGATTAATAAATAATAAATATAATAATAACTATTAAAATTAGCTTATAAAAATTATTCTCATTTAAACGACGTTTCGAATTTGAATAATAATATATGTAATCGTAATAAATCATTGAGAGATATTTTATCTTTTTTGTGGCCTTTTTCAGATTCAGATTGAATCAAATTAGTTAAAGTTAATAAATTATAAATACCGATAGTTAAAAAATAAATGAGAAATATAAATTGCAATTTTCGTAAATAAAAATGTGAATTACAATATTTTAATTTGCAAGTTTTGTAAATTAGAAAATAGTTTTATATAAATAAAAACTAAAAAAAATAACTTACTATCCTAAAATTATTATTTTTGATATAATGAGGACCAAATTGTATGTCAAAATGGATATCATGTTATAATTAATCTTTTCCATAGTTTTGGTTTAGGATAAATAGACATTATACACGTCTTTTTGCAATAATAAATATATTTTCTGTTTGAGTAAAACATATTTTATGGTCTTAATTGACTTTTTTGCTCTATTTATTAGATTTTTTTTCTTAGGTATTTTACCCACACGGGTCAAGTTGGCCATTTGAGTCGGAAGTGGAAAATCCGTTATTTTAATAAGAAAAATTTAAACGGATGAACCAAGTGTTATTTTCATTTTTTTCCAATTAACAATTTTTTTTTTCATTTTATAAGAAATGAATGGTCAAACAACAAGTCACCTCAAATTTGTTCACATAGACAATACCGCTTCGTTTTATAATAATAGTGTTTTAAAATATTTTTTTGAAAGACAAATATCATTCAAAGAAACAAGCTATCGGCTTGAAAGAAACAAAGAAGCATTAAAGACCACGAAATCATGGCTTACCACCATGGACATCACTCATTTTACTCTTGCTATAGCTTAATTGAGTAAGAGTAAATGGCGAAAAATAAAATTTAGAGAAAAAAAAGAAAATTTAAGGGAAATATTTTTTTATAATATTTAAAGAAGGGTTATATTCTTTATATATATATATAGGAATTCTAAGCAGAACTTAATTATGAATGTAATAACATCCTAAATAGAATAAAACTTTATTTCTAATTATATATAAATATTTACTTCCTAATATATACAATAAAAAATATTTACTTTCTCAACACTCCCCCTCAAGTTGGTGAAGGTATGTCAATTATTCCCAACTTGTCAAGTGAGTTGTAGAATGTTTTTCCGGATACAACTTTTATAAGGATGTCAGCTAGTTGAGATTGAGAAGAAACATATGGAAGATCAATTATTCTTTGGTTCAAATGATCTTTTATGAAATGTCTGTCAACCTCTATATGCTTAGTCCGATCATGTTGAATCGGATTGTTTGCAATTCTATGACTGCCTTGTTATCACAATGTAACAACATAGGCTTCAAATGTTTTAATCCCAGATTCTGAACAATTCGCCTCACCCAAAGCAACTCACATACTTCATGAGTCATTCCTCTAAACTCAGCTTCAGCACTTGACCTTGTTATAACTTTCTGCTTCTTGCTTCTCCAAGTGATTAAATTATTTCCAATAAACATAAAGTACCTGGATGTTGATTTTCAATCAGTCCTATCTCCAGCCCAATTAGCATCAGTATAGCTAGTAATTTCATAATCTTTATTCTTCCCAAAGAATAACCCTTTACCCGGAGAAGACTTTAGATATCTTAATACTCTGTATATTGCATCCATATGTTCTTTACTCGAAGAATGCATGAACTGACTTACAACACTTATTGCATAAGCAATGTCTGGCTAAATATGAGATAGATAAATCAACCTTCCCACCAACCTTTGATACTGATCTTTATCATTTGGAACTTAATCTCCTAGGACTGAAAGTCCATGGTTAACTTTAATTGGAGTCTCGGCTGGCTTACAATCAAGCATGCTCATCTCTGTCAGTAGGTCCATTGCTTACTTTCATTTGCAGAGGGAAATTCCTTAAGCTAATCTTATAACTTCAATTCCTAAAAAATACTTCAAGTTATCAAACTCGGATGCTAACTGTCTTTGCAAGATTGTTGTCTCACTCAGATCATTTCCAGTGACCACCATATCATCAACATATACAATCAGCGCGGTAACTTTACCTAACTTCTGTTTGATGAATAATGTGTGATTAATATCACTTTGCTTATATTTGAACTTCCTCATGAAAGTTGAGAGTCATCTAAAACATGCTTAAGGCGATTGCTTGAGTCCATACAATGCCCTTTTTAGTTTGCATACTCGATCAGTATATTTAGTTCCGGGTGGTGGATCCATATAGACTTCTTCATCTATAGTTCCATTCAAAAATGCATTCTTCATATCAAATTATCGCAGTGGCCAGTCGAGGTTGGCAACTAAGGAAATAAGGACTCATATGGTGTTCATTTTTGCTATTGGGGCAAATGTATCTTCATAGTCAATTTCATACTTCTGAGTATACCCCTTTGTTACCAATCGAGCTTTATACTGCTTCCATCTAAATTGAGTTTGACAATAAATATCCACCTGCATCCCACCATTTTCTTTTCTTCCGGAAGAGGAATAAGATCCCATGTCCGGTTCTTCTGCAATGCCTCCATTTCATCATTCATAGCTTTCTTCCAATCCGGATCATCTAAGGCTTCCTGCACATTACTCAAAATAGATACAATAGATAATTGATTTACAGTAAGTGCATGTGAGTTAGATAAATGGTTGGTTAATATGAAGTTATTCATAGGATATTTAGCTTTGGTATGAAGGTCCGGATCATATTATTTTTTCAAAACCCTTCTATTGATTGTAGAAGGATAATGAGGCTCAGTATTTGGAGTTACTAAAGGAGACAAGTTTACCTTATTTTGCACATCCACATTCGGAGTTTCTTTAGCTTTTGGTGTGGGTTGGGAAGATGTACTATCTTGATTACTCAAATTTTCTTCTATGATCTGTCTAGGTGAGATGCTCGGGCTCGGAACATCAGATGTTTATGAGATGCTCAGAACATTTGGGATACTCAGAGATGTCTGTGAGATGCTCAGAACATTTGGGATAGTCAGACTCAGAACACTTAGAATGCTATCTTCAAATTCAAAGAGGTTCAGATTTTTCTCCCCCTGAAGAGAGCACTTAGAGTGGGAGAAGAAAGAAATTTTTTTATGAAACTGAACATCCCGAGTGACATACATCTTCTTTTCATTTGGATCATAACATCGATATCCTTTTGTAAATTCACATAGCCAATAAAGATACACCAGATAGCTCGAGGGTCTAATTTGCTGAGTGTCTGATGAACATATGTCGAGCATCTAAAGACTTGAGGCTCGAGATTATTGAGGGGTGGAGATATGACAAGTTCCTGAAGTTTCTGAAAAGGGGTTTTAAAATTGAGTACTCTTGATGGTGTCCGATTTATGAGGTACACAGCGGATTGAACAACCTCTCCCCATTATTCTCAAGGAACATTCATGTCAAATAATGATGCTCAGACAACTTTCAATAACTGTCGATTCTTTCATTCAGCTATACCATTCTGTTGAGGAGTGTCGGCACAAGATGTTTGGTGGAGAATGCCCTTTTTGTGGCAAAAATCATTTAGAATTGAGTTAACATACTCCCTACCATTATTAGGCTACAAGACTCAAATTTTACTTTGGTATTGTGTAGCCACCATTTTGTACAGGTCCTGGAACTTAGAGCACACATGTCCTTTATTTGAAAGTAGTGATACCTAAGTCATCTAGGTACATTCATTAATAAACGTTATAAAATATCGAGCACCAGATAGAGTAGAAACCCTAGCAGGTCCCCATATATTAGAATTAATGGTCATAAATGGAATTGAATTTTTATTATAACTCAGTACATAAGAAATTCGGTGGCATTTTATCAATTTATAAATATCACACTTGAATTCCGAGTCTGTGGTATTAAAAAATAAATGCGATTTTATTTGTCTAAGATAATGAAAAGAAAGATGATCAAGACGATGATGCCACAAGAATACTTAGTCTTTACTCGAGCAACTTCTACCAACCCTATTAACTTGATTTGACTTCTGACTTGAATCATCATACAACTCAAGATAATATAACTTTCTACGTTTAACACCAGAGCTAAGAATCTAGTGTATTGTAATGTCCTAAAATACACAATAATTAGGCCAAATTTTGATAGTGCAATTCAAGGTTTTAGTAATTTGGCCAATAGATAGTAGAATACAAGAAAGAGATGGAATAATAAAAACAATATCTAGATTAAGAGAGTCAGAGTTAGATATTGATCCCTCATGAGTGACTGGTGCTATGGCTCCATTAGCAATTAGAATATTTTATTGGGTTAATGGGCAGATGGATGTAAGATGGTGAGTGGAGTTTATCATATGATCAGTAGCACTTGTATCAATAATCCATGTATTATTTCGAGTAAGATTTGTTATACCTGATGTTGCATCAAGATCACCACATGGTTTGGTACCACTAAAGGTGGCAATTGTAACCTTTTTGAGCTTCTTACGAGGCTTTCTATTAAAATTCCACCATTTTAGATATCCCACAATTTCATAACATTGTTCCTTGGAGTCTTTAACTTTGCCACAATGAGTACAAGTGTATGTGATGGACTTACTTGGTATTTTCTCTTTAAACTGGGGACGAGTCTGAGCTGTTACAAGTACATAATGGTCTGACAGTATCTTCAGCTCTTTCATCATATGTCACTGGTTATAATCCCTCCGTACATATGCATAACTAGACTTGAGATTAAGAGGTGGATCCTTCCGGAGTATTTCACTCCGAGCATTATTAATTCCAAATCAAGCCCGGCTAGGAAAATATGTGTTTGAAGCCAGGTAATATGTTTATAGAGTGATACTACTCTATTAACATCCTCCCCTTATGCACACATCCGGGCATCGATTTCCTGAAATATTCCAATTAATTTATTATAGTACGCAGGTAATGGCTTACCATTCCGACGTGTTGTGAATGATTTTCGATTCAATTCAAAATAATTGAGTTTCATCACATCCATCATAGAAGGTTTTTGATACAGCATCCCACATCTCCTTTGCTGTTAGAAGATGAATAAATCTCTACATTAATGTCAGACTCACGGAATCAATCAACTAACTTTTGAATCGATTATTATCAAGGAGCTAAGTTTCTAATGCTTTATCTCCTACTGGTGGCTTTGGCGTAGTGCCATTAAGAAAGCCAAATTTATTTCTGGCTCCAATTCGCATCTCCATGATATGTGACCATAAAATATAGTTTGTATCATCAAGAATAATTCTTATGGGAAAGGGAGAATTATCTTAAAGGGTTTGAATAAATTGGGTGTTCCATAGGATACAATGGATGTGTTTTTGATGGTCATGATTTTGAAGATTCAAAGAATTCAAAGGAAGAAAAAAAATACGATTTCAAGAATTTAATAAAAAATTGGATTTTAATGGGTATGCTGTGATACCATGAAGAATGAAATTCAGAGAAAAAAAAGAGAAAATTTAAAGGAAATACTTTTTCATGATATTCAAAGAAGGGTTACACCCCTTATATGTACATATAGGAATCATAATCACAACCTAATTAGGAATATAATAACATCCTAAATAGAATAAAATTTTACTCCTAATTGTATACAAGTATTTACTTCCTAATATATACAATAAAAAATATTTACTTCCTCAATAAATGGACATAATAACCACTAACTTCAACCATCACAAACAAATATTGTTCAGTTAGTGAATTACACAGACAAAAATAAAAAGACAAAGGTTCAGAGCATGCTCATTATAGGCTATATTCCCACTAAAAGGATATTGCAATGTAAAATCTTCATGGTTATCTTCTTCATTGTTTTCAACAGCTGTAGAGGCATACCTTGGATTAGTTCCTCTCATCATTTTCTTGAGTTTAAATTTTTTCATCTATCTCTTTATGGTAGGAGTTGTGTTGTTAAGCCCTCCAAATAGAGGTTCTCTTGAATAAAGGCTAAGCTTTGAACTCCATAATTTGTCTTACCCTCTTCCTGCTTGGGTTGTCATCTTCTTCTAATGGTTCCTGATCTTAAAAGGTTGAACTTGTTAATTCTTCAAAAGATTTGGTGTTGGGTCATTAACCACTAGGCTTTTTGACTCGAAGAGCTTTAAGCTACCTATTGTGCCTTGAGCCTTGATTCCCTCTCTTTTTTCTTCCATTGCACGTGGGATTTCTTGCACTGAATAGTTACTTTACTCAGGCTCAATACATCAAGTTTGGTCATTATTGCTTCTGCACGTGGCAATTTAATCCCATTATCCCTATCTGACAAGGTTGGTGCGTATAGGGAGCTACTCCTTCCTCCTTCCTTCTGCCTTGCTTGGGGGCTTGAGTCATTTCCTCCACCAGGAGCAACAACAACCATAAACTAGTTTTGGTTTCTGGCAATTCCCCTTCTCTAAAATTTGGATTTGATTTTCTCTTAGGGAAAATATAGTTGTTATATTTTTTCCACTTTATAGTGGATAAAATCTGCAATGGAGTTTGGTCCACTTAAATGAATGATAAAATACTCCATTATAGGGCTAAAGTATTTGGTTAAGAATAAAGTTTGATTCTCTAACTCCCCTAACTCTATCGTTTCATGTCATGAGGTTTAAGTATTAAACTACTTGATTGCACAAGTGAATTTATTTATTTTTTATAATGAATTTTTATGAAATTATAATTATAAATTTATAATAGTATTTATATTTAAAAACATACTAATAACTTTTTAATAATCAAACCACAATTTAGCTAATCCATTTTAAATACTCTTGAACAATAAATTATAATTCACAATTAACATGTCTTTGAAATTTATGATATTCATTTTCATTAATGGCTTAACAATTGATTATATCCTATTCTTTTAACTTGTTCTATTAGAACCCAATATGTCAAAGTAGTTGCAATAATATTCTATGAATCAAAAGTGAGTAGTATAACATTTCAAAAGCTATTAGTAATACATACATACATATATATATATTTCAAAGACATATTTGAATAGTCCAAAATATGATTGATCATGAAATTAAACCTTTACCTTTCTATCTAAGCGTTTTTGACAAATTCATTGAAAGAGTACATAAAATGTAAATACAACTCCAAGTTTTAAAATCACTTAATAAATATTTGCAAATAAAAAAATGTACAATGGAATGCATGACATAACGAACACTTTTAATAGGCACAAACAATTAGAAACCTGTTTGATTTTTGGAGGAGCAGAAACCTTTGGGGCCAGATCTCCCCATCCCTTAGGATCATTACCAACATATTCATCATCATTAGTAAAAAATTCTTTATGCTCCCAATCATCACTTAACATTGACAAATAGACATTCCTAATATGACAATTACCTGAAATGCTAAATTGAGGAATATACTTCCTATAATTAAAACTAAGGAAAAAATGTATGATTGAATTTAGCACCTGCTGAACGAAATTTGTTAAACCATGAAAGAAGATTGCAAGACCTCTTTCATGTACTCTAAAAAGAAGAGAATGCATATAAGAATGCATGAAAAATCAATAGTTATTTGTAGATTCAAAGTTTCTAAAATAACAAAAAATAAGAAAATGCAAATTTACAACTCATTATGAGATTAACATTTACAACATTATATAGAATAGAAAATACTCACTTTCTCAAAATCATTATCATCAATACCATGATCTCCTCTCTTTAGACCATCCTCATCATAGTAAATACGTTTGTTGAGTTTAAGTCTATTCTTCTTTGCTACTTCCTCTTCTTTAACTTCATCTCATATATCAAACACATTGCCTTCTTTATCATTACCAGCTACCTTTTTATGTCCCCTTCCACTAGCTGTTCCACTATCCTTATCATTAAACTTCTTTACTTAAATGAAGGAATTTCTCACTTAGCTTTAGGTGAATGAACAAAAAAAATTGATTGTTCCTTTTTTCTCAAATTCAAATTGCATTTCAAATAAAAGCTAAACAATTGAATCATACAAATCCTCTCTGTAAAATCAAATTTCATTTGCTTACAAATCCAAACTCACTAAACCATTAGCATTTTAATAAAGATTTCAAAAAAAGATTAAATTTTTACTTGCATTTCATGGATTATTAACAAATGAATTACAAATTATGACAGTCAAATCATGTGCTAATAATATGAGAATGAACTTGAAACAATTCTTTCAATATCTTCAGCTTTTTACATCATAATGTTAGTAATATGTACTAGGTCAATCATGTATGATTATATTTTGAATTTATCATTTTATTTAATAAAGAGGCATTTTTCATTATCATTTTATGTTATGATAATTAGTTGAATAGTTAATTCTTACTAAGGTCATCAAATATGTGACTTGATAGTAAAACCCTTAGATTAAATATGAGTTCTATTTAAATTATCCCTAGTCATAACAATGTATTATGGCTAGTATGATGTTAATTAATGATTATGTTTTACTAATCATGAATATAAATATTAAGTCAACTCATAAGTACTTATTTGAGAAATAAAGTGCTAGATTGACTCATCATAAGAATACCATATAGATAATTGTCATAAGTAATTCTCATCACAATAATATTGGCTTAGTCCTCTGACATTGAAATCACTATAGATTTCTACACAAATATTTTGTATTTTGACACAATCTTACATTATCTTTAATCGGATGATAAAATAGGTTGTTGTTAGGTATAAAATGAGTTATGTGAGGAATGTGAGTGATTGAGAAGGAATTTGTCCCTCATTTAATGTGAGTAAAATATCTATAGGCCCCTTGATAAGATAGACTAAGGAAAATACATGGTCATGCTAAAGTAAATTAATAAAGAGTTATCATTCTCAGTCTACTTGGAATCAAGAAATTATATGATTAAATTCTATAAGGATGACATAATCTATGTCTTATATTCAATCAAGATATCATGTGACAAAGGGACTAAAATATTTACTGTATATTAGGTTATATTGGATTATTGACTTCACATGACTTGGGTAGTCATAATATTTTGCTAGAGGCCGCTTATGACTTGTAGACCTAAATAGAGATCTGCTAACATTATGTGAACTTACAGAGTCACACACTTTGAATAAGCCCAAAACGAATATGGGTTTAACAAGCCCAAATAAGCTTTGTGGAAATAAATAAATAAAATATTTATTTATTTATTCAAGTTAAAGGTTATCTTAAATAAATAGAATATTATTTCTGATTTAATTTTAAATAAAATTAGAATAAGAGTAAGTGATAAATTACCAAAAGGTTGTTTGGTAAATGAAACCCTAATTTAAATGTCTATAAATATGTTATATTCTCTAAGGTTTCACACACTCTCATTATTCTACCACCAAATTTTTTTTCTCTCTTTTAAAAAAAAAAACACAAAGTTCTTTTTAATTCTTGATTTGTAAGAAATCAAGAGAAGGTGCTAGTACACAAGTATTCATTTTTAAATCAAGGGCTGTTCGTATGGAGATTTGTGGAGGATATATTCTTTTAGAGACATCTCAAATCTGAACTGCTAAATTAAAAGCTCGAGCTAGGGTGTCACCAAAGTGAACCTCCTTTCTTTCTTCTAGATTTCTTGCCCCTTTTACATTTATGGTAAGAAAATGAAAACCCTAGATTTAATTAATTAATTGAATTACTTGGATCTAGGTTTGGATTTATGATTTAATTTTTATTTTTTCGCTGTGTATGGGATCTCGAAACCCAATACCCAATAATACAGTAGCGAATGTCACATGATCAGACTTCAATCCATCCTTATACATATTAACAAAAACCTTAAAAGCCTTACTAAATTGATAGATTTGATAATCCCACCAATCAAATTGTCCAAATAATAATAATATGATCAATTATAGTACCTAATAGCTCTCTAATAATATAAAGACTACCTTCTTTAATTAACGTAACCTATCATCATATTTATAAAGATGGTACTTTTATGAGGCATTTTATTGAACAGGTCGAGTGCTTTAAATGATTGTCCTTTTTAAAGAAAGTTCTTGACTTGGTATTGTAGTAAGAAATGTTTAGATCAAAATTTATTTTGGTCATTCAGGCATTGATAGAGATTGTGGCATTAATAGGGTTGAGATGATGCTAAAGTGGTAAGGCTTGAGTAATTTCAGTTGCAGCCACCACTTGAATATCTCAACCCTATCATTATTACTTGCAATTTAACGTAGGATTACATGCTCAACACAAACATGAGAAACTGTTGTTGTATTATAATATAGAGTAGTGCCGAACATCACCACACTTAGAAATAAAAAAGCCATCCATTAGATTATAAAAAGAAGGGGGTGAAACCTTAATGTCTTGAAGGTCAACATTGATGAAGCGTATAAGCTTGTCATTTAGAGTATGCTCTACTTGAGAGAGGCAGTTAAGAGTGTTAGTAAATTTTTTTTTAAAAAAGAAAAAATTGATAGAAATTAATTGATACCTGTGACCTAAGGACTTCCTTGTGAGTGCTAATTTCTTTAAGAGTAATAGAAAATTAATTCATAATAAGATCTGATTAAAAGACACAATTAGTAGGCAAAAGAAGAAGATAATAAACTTTAAATACAATAAAGGAAAGAAATGATTGATTCTTTCCTTATATTACTTTTTTTTTTCCAAATTTCAATAATTAAAATGTAATTAGCAAATTATGACATGAGAACTAACTAAGAATATGAATCAATAAATCAATTTTAATTGAAAAGAGCATTGCCTATAGAAAGTTTAACTCAAAAATGTATTCTTTAAACTTTAACAACACATATCCTAATTCAATTATATTCACAACATTAATAATTCTTTTAAAAAATAATAAAGGAAAGCAAGGTAGTTTGGTTGTACTTATGAGCAGAGGAAGATCTAGGATCAATAGAATACATTTTAAGAATGACATGATCATGAGCCACAATAGGATGGTACTTCTGACCAAGCTTGTGATGAAATTTGTCTTCAATACCACTGTAGATGGTGGGATTTAGCGCGCACCTAAGATTTTAGCAACCATGACACTATTTGAGCTCAAGGCCTTAAAGAACACACTAACCATTATCACAAAGACATGGCGTGGAGATGAAGAGTTGCCACCCAAGGTAATAACTGGGACAAATTGAAAGGTTGTACTTGATTCTTTAAAAGAAAGTTAGCACCACAACGAGGAAATTCTGAGAATGGAATACTAACTTCTTTCAGTCTTGTGTTCATTTAGATTTATTTTATGAATTACTGTTTTATTTTTTAATTATATGTAATTTTATTTAAACCCAAATTAAACATCAATCTAACCTAAAATGACAAGAGGTTATCAAATTATATGTAAAAATGCATACAAAAGGCAGTGTCCTTTTGTCTAAGCTAGATTAATTTTATTTTAAAGTTAGCCAATTCTACATTTTTATTTACAAGTGAAATGGATTAAAGGTGGACCTATATTTTTATTAATTTTAGTGAACCTAGGTCTATTTGTTTTAACTTATCTAAGGAAATGAGCTTAATTCTATAAAATTTTAAAAGAAATAAAAATGCTTTATTGGGCTAGGCTAAATCTAAATTGATTTTATTAATTAAAATGGGCCTACATTGGTTTTAATTAAATTAACCCCTAAAGCCAATTTAAGTCTATTGATTAAGTGGGTTTATACCTAACATGGGCTTGGGGCCCAAAAGGCATGAAAACCAAAAACAAAATCCAATTCAACAAACATACCAAAAACAAATCAAAACAAAAATTTTACATGATTTTTCTAAGAAACCCTAATTCAATTTCATGTAATCCTAAAATTAATCTACTGTCATTATTGATTTTATCAGGTTTTACCAAGTGAAACCCTAATTACTAATTAATTTTAAGAACGCAAAAGCAATAACCTACTGTTGGGGTTATTACAATTCCCACGTGAATAAAACAAATAGGAAATTATATACAAACCCAATAAAAATAAATAAAATAAAATCAGAACCCTAAAAACCTACATTAAAATGTTACAGGTTATATTCTATGGCATTCCATGGATCTTCTGTCTATTCATTTTCCCTCACATAGTCATTCCAGTTATACCCATCTCAAACCAAAATCAAAATAAAAAAAAATGCAGAAATAAAATAAGCAGATTATTGCTGATTAAATAAGAAAATAAAAAAAGAATTAAATCAAAGAAAACAGTAAAAAAAAAAGAAATAAAGGAATAAAGGTGAAGAATGTTATGCATATGCTATTTAAAAGCCCTTTAAATTGGGATTATCACTGTTTTGAGATTGACTCTATTGTTTTTCTTCTTGACTTAAAAAAAATAAAGAATGCATTTTTCTTTCTTTTGAAAAGGTTTCTTTGAAATCTGCAGTAGAAAGGTTTTTTTTTTCTGTGTTAATTTCTCTCTGCTTTTTCTCTCAAACTTTTTTTCAAAACCCTAGTCTCTCTAGACCCCCCTCTCTGTCACTTTCCTTTCCTTTTATCCTCAGCTAACAACTCTCATGTGATCACAGCACTGCTAACCTCTTACGTGATCATAGGAGAGGTAGGACAAAGGAGTTCTATTTTTTTTCAAAATAAAAAATGAGGATAAAAGGATTCAGAAAGAGAAAATACACGTAATGGATGTGTACTATACATAAAAAATATTAAAAATAATTTCTTTATTAAAATAAATTAATTTTGGATCAATCAGAAAATAGGAAAATACTGAAAAATGACAGAAAATACTAAAAAAATGCGAATGTCCCGTAATGCCGATTGACATTTGGCTAATGCTGATCAACATTAGCCTAATGTCGATTGGTGTTAGGCCAATGCTGGTGGGTATTAGCTAAATGTCGACTGGCAATTTACTCAGCAGTCCCGAAAAATTAAAAATAAAAAAAATATTTCTAGAATCAAGATTTTACAATTAGGTCCAAAAACACTACAATTTAGTACTTGAAATCTCAAATTTCAGTACTAGAGATCAATTTTGGGATGCAATTGTCCATAGTGCAACGAAAACCCCTATGATGAAAAATTAATTGAGAAACTGATCTCTAGTGCTGAAATTTGAGTTTTAAAGGACTAAATTGTAGTGTTTTTGGACCTAATTGTAAAATCTTAATTCTAGAAATGTTTTTTTTTTAATTTTTAATTTTTCGGGATTGCTGAGGAAATTATTAGTCGGCATTTAGCTAATGCCAACCAACATTGGCCTAATGCCAATTGGCATTAGCCAAATGTCGATCGGCATTAGCCAAATGTCAATCGGCATTACGGGACATTCACATTTTTTTCAGTATTTTTTTGTCATTTTTCAATATTTTTCTATTTTCTGATTGGTCTAAAATTAATTTATTTTAATAAAGAAATTATTTTAAATATTTTTCGTATACAGTACGCGTCCTTTACATGTATTTTCTCTATTTGAAATCCTTTTATTTTGAATTTTTATTTTGAAAAAAACAGAACTCCTTTATCCTGCCTCTCTCGTGATCACGCAAGAGGTTAGCTATGTTGTGATCACGCGAGAGTTGTTAGCTGATGATAAAAGGAAAGGAAAGTGATAGAGAGGGGGGGGGGGGGGTAATGGAGAGACTAGGGTTTTGAAGAACATTTTGAGAGAAAAAACAAAGAAAAATTAACACAGAATAAAAAAATCCTTTCTATTGCAGATTTCAAAGAAACCTTTTCAAAAGGAAGAAAAATACGTTCTTTGTTTTTTTAAGTCCAGGAAATCAAGAAGAAAAGCAATAGATTCAATTTTAAAATGGTGACAATCTCAATCTAAGGGGCATTCAAATAACATCTTTACAACATTCTTTATCTCTATTCCCTTATTTCTTTATTTATTTATTATTTTCTTTGAATTAATTCTTTCTTTTTTTTATTTTCTTATTTAATCAATACCAATCTGTTTCTTTTGTTTCTGCATTTTGTTTTTATTTTGATTTTGGCTTAAGATGGGTATAACTGGAATGATTACGTGAGGGCAAATAAATAGATAGAAGATCCATGGATTAGAATCTATAACATTTTATCGTAGGTTTTTAGGGTTATGCTTTTTATTTTATTCATTTTTATTGGGTTTGTATATAATTTCCTATTTATTTTATTCACGTAGGAATTGTAATAACCCCAATAGTGGGAATAGTAATTATTTGCTTTTGAGTTCTTAAAATTAATTAGTAATTAGGGTTTCATTTGGTAAAACCTGATAAAATCAATGATGACAATAGATTAATTTTAGGATTACATGAAATTGAATTAGGGTTTCTTAGAAAAATCATGTAAAAATTATTGTTTTGATTTGTTTTTGGTATGTTTGTTGAATTGGGTTTTGTTTTTGGTTTTCATGCCTTTTTGGCCCCAAGCTCACGTTAGGTCTAAACCCACTTAATCAATAGACTTAAATTAGCTTTAGGGTTTAATTTAATTAAAACCAATGTAGGCTCATTTTAGGTTAATTAGATTTATGCCCATTTTAATTAATATAATCAATTTAGATTCAGCCCATCCTAATAAAGCATTTTTATTTCTTTTAAAATTAATTTAGACTTTAAGCCCATTTTCTAGTTAATTAAAATTTATTTAGATGTAGCTTAGCCCATTTAATTTCATTACTTTTAAAATAAATAGACTTATGCCCACATTTCATTTAAAAAAAATTAAGTTAGACTTAGGCCCACTAATTCAACTTTTCCTTTAAAATTTTATAGACTTAAGTCTATTTCCTTAGATAAGTTAAAAAAAATAGACCTAGGTTCACTAAAATTGATAAAAATGTAGGTCCTTTGTTAGCCCACTTCACTTGTAAATAAAATGTAGAATTAGCTAACTTCTAAATAAAGTTAACCTAGTTTAGACTTAGGGATGCTACTGCCTTTTGTATGCATTTTTTATTTGTAATTTTATGATATGTTGCCTTTTTAGGTTAAAGGATGTTTAATTAGGGTTTAAATAAAATTGCATGTAATTAGAGAATAAAATAGTAATTCATAAAATAAATCTAAATGACCATAAAACTGAAAGAAGTTAGTATTCCGTTCCCAGAATTTTCTGGTTGTGGTGCTAGCTTTCTTTTAGAGAATCGAGTACCACTTTTCAATTTGTCCTAATTATTACCTTGCGTGGCTACTTCTGATCTCCATGTCATGTCTTTGTGACAATGGTTAGTGTGTTTTCTAGGACCATAAGCCCAAACAATGTCGTAGTTGCTAAAATTTTAGACGCGCACAAAATCCAGTCGTCTACAGTGGTGACTCCAACTATGAAAAAATTTCTTAATTAATTTTTCATCATAGGGGCTTTCATTGCACTATGCACAATTGCATCTCGAAATTGGGTGCTTACAACCACTACCTCCTTTTACATTGTCGCCATTGTTGTCCATATTTTTTGCCTTTATTTTTAGGAGTTTCAAGATGAACTGAAATATAGATCTAACAATAACAAAATTCTTTATTATTAACGAAATGAAATGAATTGAATCTTAATGCTAAAGAAATGAAAAGAAAAGTAAAAGAGAAAAACAGAGAAATTTGAGGTTGAATTATTTTTTATTTTAAAAAAATGAGAGTGGAAGAAGAAGAAGAAGAAGAAGATTGTACGTGCACTTTCGGCTTCCTTTGATGAACTTTAAACATCTCCCCTTAATAATTGTGCACTTTCTTCTACGCATTGCATCTATATATGTATTGTAATCAAATAATTTATTTATTTTTTAAATAATAATAATAAAAGAAGAAGAAGAAGAAGAAGAAGAAGGTAATGATAACTTGCTAGTGAAACATGGGGAATCGTTTGTGAAATGCATTATTAAAAGAAGCTGAAATCGCTATATTTTTTTTAATGAATAGAGAAAAAAATTAAAGAAAGAAAGGAAATGTTTTAACGATTATAGTTTAAAAAAACTGAATGAGTCAATGAATGAAGGAAAGGAAGTGTGGTTTTTGGATAAATAAAGATAAAATACAAATAAACTAAAATAAAAAAAAGCTGCAATTGAAGGAAAGAGAATTTGCTTATATTAGGTTAGAATTTGCTTCTTATGTTTTCGAATTTTCATGTCTATCGATCGATCCTTCATTTATATTTTTATGGTCGCAATTAGTTGAAGAGACATACTGAAAAAAGAGGAAGGAACTTATTGATTACAGAAAATGGACTCTTCATTTTCTGTACAAATATTGATTTGTTACATTGAAGGAAGTGGCACCACATGGCATTGCTTTACACTCTTATAAACAAAAGAAATCCATAGGGAGCATATGGTGGCTATCCAGCCTACATAGTGCCACATGGCACTAACAATGATGTGGCAAAATTCATGAAGTTAGCTATCATATATTGTATATAGAAAATAAGATATCGTATTTGAAAGGGTTTGAGAAAGTAAAAGGATGAAATTTTTTTGTTAAAATGAACAAACATTAAATTCATCCTATTTTTTTATTTACTTTTTAAACAATGGTGATGAAATATTATTTAATAGAAGAAAAATATAAGATATTTTAAAATTATTTTGATACAAATAACTAAATTTTACAAATTATTATTAGTATCATAGACTATTAGAACAATAACAATATAAGAAAGTATAACTATTTTCTACAAACAACTCAAAATAACAAACTAAATATGGAGAAATTATATAATAATTATGGATCGTTTCTTGGTTGAAAAGTGAAAACAATTATATTAAAACAATTTGGAAAATAATAAATGAATAAATTAGTTATAAGATATGATTTTTTTAAATTATGGTATGATGGATTCATTCTTTTTTTTTAGATTTTTTAAGTTTTTTCTTTTAATTAATTGTTCAACTATCATTGATTTGACATTTCAACTAGATATGATGCATTGATGGTCCCAGACCAATGTATAACTTCTCCTAAATATTAGTATTCATAAATAATGACGTGTGTTTAGACTCTGTATTAAAGAAAAATACACACAGTTCCACTGTTAACATAGAGGAGGGAGAGGTACTTGAAATAAAATAACACATTAAATCTGAATTTGATTATATATTTAAATCTCTAAAAATTTCTTCTTAAATTATAACTAATAAGTCAATATTAAAATACAAAAAACATAAATAATTATATAAATGGAATAAAAATTCACACAAGTTTGACATTTTAAATTCAAATATAATTTATTTATGAAATAGATTACAAAAAGTTAAATATTTGAATATTTACGACTAATAAATGACAAAAAAAAAATCATCCAAAAATAATAATAATAAAAAAACAGAAGAAGGAAATGAAGAAACAAGGAGGGATGAGAGGAGGAGGTAATTCATCATTTTTTGATGTGATAAAGAATTCATAGTTAATTATTAATTTTTTTTTGTTCGAAAGTAAATGAAATTTCATTCATTAATTGGAAACATATAAGAGAGTACAATCAATATACTAAAACAACTCTTGATTTTTCTTTTGTAGAGAGAATAACTATACTAAGAAAATAAAACAAGGAAGCATAAAGTATAAAAACAAAACAAGGAAGCATATAGTATAAAAATTCTTTCCGGTGAAAATAAGAAGAAACTTTCATTGGCCGTTTGCATTTTCAAATGTACTGAAGAATCAAATCGGAGCAAATATGACAATATTCTTCAGATCTTCACATTCACAACACCCTAATCTACCATTTAACAGCTCCAATGGAAAGATCAAAGTATTAAAATGGAAGAAAACTTCCACACCAAAATACAAACATAAAAATATAAAATTATTCATAAAGATTTGAGTTTTACACTCAAATCCTCCAACAAACTATATTACATAACCAAAAAATAAAAAATTTTGGTGATTTTTGCCAAAGAATAGCAAAAAATCACCTAAGAAATATCAAAATGAAATTAGGAACAGTAGTATGGCGGGTGGAAAAATGAAGAATGACGGATTAATTTTTTAAATAATTAGCCTAATTGGTTTAATTTTATGACTAAAAATGTGAAAGCAATAGAGAATTGAAAATCGAACTTTACTTTTAACTAAATATTTTATATTTTAATTTTAAAATATAATATTTTACTATCTATTATAGATGGGCTAGACATTATGTTTCATATTTGGATTTTATTACCTTTAATATAGACACAAATAGTACATGGGCATATAACAACAAAATTTTGTTTATTTTTAGGTATAAAGCTAAATACTACTCTCATTTACTATTTCTATTCATAAGTTCCTTTTTTTTTTTTTCAATTTTAATTTTTTTATACCACATATCATGATGAGATGCAAATAAACTTATGATGAGGTTTGTATAAGGGAACACAACAAATTTTGCTCCATATTCACAACATCCATTGCATTGTGACCATTCTCCTTGTTTGCCCAACTTTAAATGTAAAATGCATCAATATGGTATATAAAGACAATAAAATACTAAATTTTAAATATTTTTTATCATAATAATTTTTTTGAAAAATAATGCATAAAAATAAAATTTATATATAATTTCGTTAGTTGTGCAAAAGTGAGATTTGCTATTGAAATACAAAACAATATATTTAATATTTAAGTTGTTTAATATATTTATTAATAAAATACAAGAATACTAGATAATATATAATTTTAAAATTCAAAAACATCTGATTAAATGTTGGAATACAATTTGTGAATTTTTTTTTATTTTAATATGAAAAATAAGTTGAAATTATTATTATTATTATTAATTGGCTAAATATTGCTTTTTGTAGAGAAGGTAGGACCAAGGCACAGAGAAGAAGCAAACTGGCAAAGACATTGAAGGCGGCGTAAAAAGCGGGCCCCCTCCCTCCATCCCCCCCTACTTCCTCTTCCAATAAAACAATATAATATTTAAAATAAAAATGTAACTTTTTTTTTTATAACAATTGGGTCCCACTGACACATCAGTCCTTTTCCACTTTTTCTTTCTTACCTCAGCTCCATCCTTAGCCACTATCTATCTCTTGGTCACAAATTTCACATTTTTTGCTGACTCAGACGCCAACTGGCACAAAATTTCTTTTTTCTTTTTCTTTTTCTTTTTCTATTTTTAATTAATTCATAGGTAATTACAGCTACTACACTCTTACTAATTTAATTTTATAGAGATAAAATTATAAAAATAATATAGTAAATTGGTTATAATCAAGAGGTGTATAATTTTAAATATATAATTAGCTAATAAGTACAAAATTTAAATAATTAAATATATATTCAACTAAATTACTTATAATAAAATTCATCTTACATTCAAAATATATATTTTGAAATGCTTAATAAAAAAATAAAAATTTCTCATTATATATCATAAAATTTTTATTGCTTAAATTTCATTTCATAATATTAAAAAGTTGTGTAAAGATCAATTTTATTGAACAATTTTTAAATTAAATTAATGCCTTTCATAAAATTTTGACATACTAATTTTTATATTCTTTTTGCTGTCACTAATATTTATAAAATATAATAAATTCTAAAATATAAAGTTGGGTGCACTTATCTATACCTATATATTTATATTTATCATCATAAAGTTGTTTAATTGGACAAACTCTTATTAATTTAATAGAGAAAGGTACTAGTAGTCTACTTGTATATTTAACAAATGCAAATAAAATTATTAAGATACCTAGACATTGTAAATATTTGAGGGCATATTAGCAAATATCGTAAGGAGACAACAACTTGCATTAGTTTAACTTTTTGTCTATTTTATAATAATAAAAAAGTACATAATAAATTATATAATAACTTTAAGGGATGTGAACATCTCCTAAATATTATTTTTTTGACGTGACCTAAAATATTTTAAAAAACATACCATTAATTGTATTTATTATTTAATTGACTCATATTTATATTTTCCAACGACTAATTTTAATTCATTGAACAGAAGGTAATAAAAATTACAACCATAGATGAGTAGAGATGGAAATAAAAGCACACGAATTCTTTTTGGCGAAATACGAATTTGTCTTTGGTGATGAGGATAATACAAAATGATTCATGAAAAGATACTATCTCCAGCTGAAAATAGATCACCAAGCTCTAACAGTCCAGATATTTGCTGCATAAAATATGTGAAGCTGAGATCAGATCTTGAAGCAAACTCAGTAGCTCCATATCTTCAAGCTACATCAGATCGTGAAGCAAACTCATTAGCTCCAACTAGCATAAAATCAAGCCACAAACTATCACAATTATCAAATCCATATATCCACAGCTATAAAAACCAAAAAATTATTTAGATTGGGATTAAACCCATTCAGCCAGGAGCAAAATATGTTACATGATAAAAAAAAAAAAAGATTTTATGATTTTTGGCCACAAAAATGGCCAAAAATCACTTAGGAAATATTAAGATCAACCAGGAACATTGACATGGGCGGGAGGAAGAAGACACAGTGGAGAAGTTTTGAGATTTTAAGAGATTATAATTGACGTATGTTTATTGAATCTATATTGTTTTTGCTTCAATCCTTACATTTTATATAAGTTATAACTCTTTTTTAATTATTTTTATTTTAATTTTTTAAATAATCTAGTAATTTAAGATGATATAAAAATAAAATATTTTAATACTTTTGAATTACATAGAAAATAATCAGAATTGTCTATCATCTTCAAATTTTTTAATTTAAAATTATTTAAAACTAAAATTAAAATTTTGAAATATTAAATCATAATAATTTTAATTTAAAAATATTTTGATTAGCTGTGGATATAAGATAAAAAAATGTATTTTGAAAGGGAGAAAAAATTAACTTCGAGAAGTTACAAAAAATTAAAATTCAAAAAGAAATTACATACTTAAAATTATTTAAAAAAATTTAATTAATAGAATAGAGCAGAACATATGGGTTTTAGAATTTTAGGGAAATGTTCTTGAATAAGTTTAAAAAAATCTCATATTTGGCACTTTAAAAAAAATGTTAAAATCCCTATTTTGAGTAAGAAGAAAAACACTGACATATGGTGAAATTAAGGACTTGTTCAAAAGTGATTCTTATTTATGACAACTTGAGAGTTTTTTTTTTTTTTTCAAAAAAAATATTTTTATATTTATTCAAAATAAAAAGATAAAAAATATTATTAAATAATAAATATAGAGTAATTAAAAATAAAGAGACAAAAAGACTCTGATCCTTCACGTTCTTTATGCACTTTATCATCATCTGGGACTTTTCTTTGGAGACACTTTTCTTTTTTTCTCTTTAATTTGAAGAGGGTTTTATGGGTTTTTAATTTTTTATAGTGAGGAGCAAGAAGAAAAGAGAAAGTGTTTGCCTTTGTAAAGCTTAAGAAAAAAAAGAAGAAAAAAAAAGTTCTGTTCTTTTTAGCTCTCTTTTTTATCTTTCTTTCTTTCTTTCTTTATTTGTTTCAAAGTTTCATTCTTTTTGACGTTATTTAAGCTTATATGGGTGGTTTACTATATGTATATAGCTATTGCAATAACAGTTCTTGGAAGTTTGCTGCAATTTGTTTGATACAAAAATTCAACAATGAATACTAGTGCTAATATCAACGAGTCTCAGTCTAAAGATCCAGCTATTAAGCTCTTTGGTAGAAAGATTCAGGTACATGACACCCAGATTCCGGCCAAAACAGAATCCAAGGTATAGATATATGTTTGTGTAAATCTATATTTATATGTTTATTTGAATTGTTTATTGCAAATTTATGTCTGTTTTATGTTTGGTATGAAATATGTCTGTTTATGTGTACACATTTGAGTGTTCAGTTTTAATGAATTTTTTGGGTCTGTAATTAAAGCTTGAAAAGTTTGAGTCTTTTGAAGTTTGAAGTCTTGTTTTGAGGTGAATCTTGGGGATTGATATTGGAAAATTTCTGGGTTTTTGGTTTTGGGGTGTGGGCCTATTTTGCTTTTCTTATGAAACAACAGCAGAAATAACAGAAGAAAAACTGTTCCTTTTTGAGTTTAACCGAATCTTGAAACTAATGTAATGGGAATATGTTCTGTCCTGTGGCCTGTTCTTGTTTTTTTTTTTTTTTTTTGAGTTCCCTGAAGCTGACCTAAAATGTGAAACATATCTTGTCTCTGAACTTTATAGTCAAGTTTAACGGATACTGATTGTGATTAAAAGATAATTTTTAGTTTACTTTTTCAAAAGCTTAAGTTTAAAGTTTTCTGATCAACCAGTTTCTTACAATGATAGCAACTCCAATTTTGAATTTTCTCCTAAAATTTGTGATTTTTCCTTGTAAATTTGTCTAATATCATCTATGTGGTGAACATCTTATTTCAAATGTGCAATAGTGAATTGCTTTTTAGAAATATGAACTTACTACTCTTATGAAAAAGGTTCTTGTTCCTGCTTTTGCTTTCTTACTTGAAAGAAAAGGCTACACAAATTTTTGCATATGCTTTTTTTTTTTTGGATAAAATTTTAGTTTTTTTTTGTCATAGCTGTTTTAAGCAGCAAATTTTGAATTGGAATGTAAACAGTAATATAGATGATCCTGTATCTTAATCTTGCAATTCCATTTGCAAAAAGTCAGTCAGTCAACTTAAATTTTCCAGTTGATCCTATTTGTTATTTGATAAATTGCATTTAATCATGGCAAACATATTGCTAAGTGCCTTTATAAGCTGGTCAAATTTGAATAATATGTCCATTCTTTTTACAGTCTAAAAGTTGCATTTCTCTTTTTGAAAGTATGCATCTGAGTTATGAATCATGCTTCAATGAGGTCAATTCATTTCAGATATCTGAACATGATCTCATTAATGCATGCTTGTTATGATTTACGATTTACGATTTACAAATACAATGTAAAGGCAGAATATGAAGGGAAATTGAAGAATTCTGTCTTGCTGTAGTTTATTTCTTTTTGTTTTTGTGGAGCTTGGAAATGCATCGAGTAATGTTTGTTGCTGCTTGAGTTGTCTTGTACTTTGATTTCACCTATGCCCCTTTATTTTCTGTTTTGTTTCAAATTTCCAATTATAATGGAGTCTAACTACTTTCTTTTAAATTCCAGACCAGTTGCAATGATAACATAAAAGGAGAAAGTGATTATTGTAATGAAGATAACTTAGGGGAGCCTGATAAGCTATCTGCTACAGGACAAACTGAGGAAGAAAGCCAAACCCCCATGCAAGTGAATGAAGAAGCACAAACAACTTCTGGAACCAAGGAAGACCAGGTGGACACTAGGAGCTCAGATCAAGAGAAAGTTTTCAAGAAGCCAGATAAGATTATACCATGTCCACGATGTAACAGTTTAGACACAAAATTTTGTTATTTTAACAACTATAATGTCAACCAGCCAAGACATTTCTGCAAAAATTGCCAGAGATATTGGACAGCTGGTGGAACAATGAGAAATGTTCCCATTGGTGCTGGGCGGCGTAAGAATAAGCACTTGGCCTCTCAATACCGTCAGATATTAGTATCTTCTGATGGGGTGCCAATTACTAGAATGGAAAATTCAGACTCAGCCAATCAGCAACTTATATCTTCTGTTGAATCTGCAACCACGTTGAGATCTTCAACAACTGGAACTGAGATGGTTCTAAAGTTTGGTCCTGAAGCACCACTTTGTGAATCCATGGAAACAGTACTTAATCTTGGAGACCAAAAGAGATATGCAGAAATGAGTTCTGCCAATTGTCAAGATAATGGGGAGGAGCCATCTTCATGTGGATCCTCCATGACATCATCCAGTTTCCGGGGAAATGAGACATCTGAAACTGTTACCCAAAAGGAGCTAGTTGGCATGCCAGGATCCACCAATGAGCTCAATGTGCCACATCCTCTACCCTGTTACCCTGTTCCTCCATGGGTTTTCCCCTGGAACCCAAGTTGGAGCAATGCAACTTCCGTCACAGCAGCTCAGCATTCAACTGGGCAACCTTGCATGCCAAATAGCAATAATTCCAATCAAGTTCAATGGTGCCCTACACCAATACTGGCAGTTCCAAGCTATTGTCCGCCTAGCATTCCTTTGCAGCTTGTACCGGCTTCATATTTAGGTTGCATGCCTGTCTGGGCTGGTGGAACAGCAAATGTGTCAATAAATGGTTCTAACAGTTGCTCTTCCCCGTCATCCTCTACTACCAACAGTTGCTTCTCTGGAAATGGCTCGCCAAAGTTAGGAAAGCATTCGAGAGATTCAAATCTTATGGGTGAAGAGCAAGCCGATAAGGGTGTATTGGTTCCAAAGACACTGAGAATCGACGACCCAAATGAAGCTTCAAAGAGTCCTTTATGGGCCACGCTAGGTCTTAAACTTGACCAGAAAAATCCTGTATCGAAAAGTACCATCTTCAAAACTTTCGAAATCAAACCAGAAGGAAAGGGCCATGTACAAGAATCAACTCATATACTGGAAGCAAACCCAGCAGCTCATTCTCGGTCTACTACATTCCAGGAAAGCAGTTAAAGGGCCTGTGCTGAATTTTTCTCTCAATGGACTTCTGCAATGAATGATGAGGGCACTAGTTTTTGGAGGAGAGAAATGCGACATATTCTGTTCTTGGAATTTATGCTTTGATTTTCTGTTTCATTGAAGTTCTTGGGGAATCAAAAGTTGAATCATAATCAACAGTGTTGTGTCCACATCTGTCCTGAAGAGTTCACATTGTAAATATTTGAGGAGCTTTAGCCGGTGTTTAATGGTCTGCCACCTCTAGTAGGTTTCAGTTCATAGTTCTACTTTTAAGTTGGCAGAAAAATAAGACGAGGTTCTGCTGAATGTTTGTATGTACAATTCAAAACGATGTTCAGATAGAAGACTAACCCAGGTTTTGCCAAGTTTTATATAATTGATTGCTATACTTCAAACATCGAAATTTGGAGTCTTTGTTTTTGTCTTAGCAGTTCTGTTTTTTCCATAAATGTTTATTAAATTCCATATTTCTAAGTTCTTGTTTGCTATACTTGCCATGTAACCTTCAACACCACAGCTCTACGAGCAGAAGTATACGTTCATAGGGCTTTTAGTTACCATAACTTTGGTGGTTGCATCCCAGAGTATCTGGCTTTGATTACGAGCTGTACCTGAATGCTAATTTACAGGTGAACATTTCAGATTCCATGTAAAGAAAATCTTTGAGCTTAAGGACTAAGGTTTGCCATCTCATAGATGCCCCTTATGGATGGCTTTTGTTATCAATCATGTTGTCCCACCTGCAAACAGCATTGGATCTTTATTCAAAGCCATGCCGCCATGCCACATTTTTTTTACTCGTAAAAGTTCAGTTCCTTCTTGTAGTCAAATATTTCCAAAAGAGCTTTCTTTCAAAAAATAAAAAATATATAAATAAAAAAAGATTTTCTAAAAGAGAAAATCTTTAAGACCTACCTGGTCAGTAAACTTTTGATCTTTTCTATATCTTTTATCCTTTTTTTTTTTTTTTTCTAATTCTCTCTTTTCAAGTTGATACAAGTGGCAAATATATTTTTTTTTTCCTATTAAATTATCAGTATTCAAAATTTACTGAATTTTAATAAATTCAGTTCAATTTCAATAGGAGACTTATAAAGACAATAAAAATCTTTTAATAATTAATTTAACGCAACTACATGCATTAAAATTCAAATTTAAAATGTAGTAAGTGTAAATCTTGTCTAACTGAAAGAATTTATTTTTATTAATATTTTCTCAAATGATCAAATTATTGATAAATTACACAATAAATATAGTTCGCTCTTTTTAAATAGAGTGAAATTTAATTTTACAAATCTACACTAACAGATTTTGAGTTCTACATTTTTATAATGCTCATGAAAAGATAGTCACTGAAATATTTCCTCACTGAAAAAAAAAAAAAAAAGCTATCTCTAAACTTTGCTTACATATCCTTTTTCCTTTTCCAGGAAAAAGGTTTCTTATTCCACTACTAAGGAATGTGTCTGTTTCGATTTATCTTCCTTTCGAAGAAAGGCTTCAAAAATTTTCATAATAAAGCAGCTAAGTCATTCTTATTATCATTAAAGAGGAAAAAAAGAAAAAAGGAAAAAGCAAGACTCCATTTTTACTTTAAAATCTTTAGAAATCACGATCTCAAGTTTAAATTCCAATCTGAGTTTAATTAATATAATTTTTTTAATTAAGAGGAAAATATATTGTATAACAAGGGCAATTCTCTCATTTTTTCTAAATGAAATGAAAATTAATTCTATAAGTAAACAACGGTTGAAAGAAATGATTACTAAACCTATCTTTATCGCTTTGGATATAAAAGAAATTTATTTGTATAAACATTTCCTTTTTTATTTTGAGTGTCCTTTTTCAAAATATTCCATTATGGAAATTCTTGGGGCAGAAAGAAAGAATTCTGAAAATATTGCAACTATGAAGTGATGACCATTGTAGTGTTTTCCCGATTTTATTTTATTGTAACTTCCGATGTATAGTCCAACAATTAGCTTACCCATAACTATGTTAAATCATTCTGTTTTTGTTTTTGAATTTTTTTGTTCCTTAAAAATTTTATTTTTTCTTAAAACTGTAAAAATGGAATGGCTGGTTTTGCTTAAAAATAGCTCAAGTGGTTGTAACACTAAGAGCTAACTAATACTGTTTTTAACCAGGATAAGAAGTCTAGAAACTCTTCATTACATAGCCTTGTTCTTTTGATATGAATCTATGGTATAATAAACTAAATACTGTTTTTTACCGGACCCAGTTTCCTTTTGACCAGACAAAACCAATCAAAAGAAACCAATTTATGGCAAACAACAGAACCCACCTGAGATTAATGTAAGACATAATTGAATATTGTTTCAAAAAAAAAAAAAAAAAAAAGAGAGAAGCAAGCTTGCTCTCAAGAAAATATGTATTTAGAAGGAGATGAAAAGATTAGCAATCTTTTTGTTATAGTGTTCGCCTTCCTTGTGATCATTGTTGTTACTGTTGGTTTTGCTGCTAGTTTTAGACCTACTGCTGGTGGTCATGCATTGCATTCTCCACCTCCAAGTCCACTGCCTCCGAAACAAAACTCATCGAAAGCAACAAGTAAAAGGTCAGTGCCAAGGTGTTCTACCCTTGATTTCATTTGTACCCAGACAGATTATGTCTCCTCTTGCACAACTTCTCTGACTCCTGTTTCCAACCAAAAAGAAAATGCCACTCACAAGCAATATATTGAAGCTGCAATTCATGACGCAATTCAAGATACAATTATAGTTAAAAACTTATCTAAACAACTTGCAGCTAATGCCAACTTTCGAAGCGAGCATCAGGCTCTCAATGACTGCCATGAATTGTTATCATTAGGATCATATGATCTTAATTCTGCGCTTGGTTTAGTCTCAAATAGTTCAGAGTTGTTGCTTATAGAAAAATCTGCTGATGTCAAAAACTGGTTGAGCGCTGCTCTTGCCTATCAAGAAGCTTGCCGTGATGGACTTCAGGACAAGACAATCAAATTAACAATCAACGATGCACTTCAGAATCCTAAACAAAAAACAAGCAACGCCTTGGCTATTGTTGAATCACATGTCGGGGGACAAAATTCTTCCGATATTATTAAACCTCGAAACCTGATTAGCGAGGAGTATCGGTCATGGTTTTCGTCTACGAACCGTAAGCTCTTAGAGGGTAATAACGATGGTAAGTTGCAGCCTGATGCAGTTGTGGCTGCTGACGGATCAGGACAATTCAGGACCATTCAAGAAGCTCTTAAGTCCTACAAATTAAACAGCAAAGGTTGGTATGTTATCTATGTCAAGGCAGGAGTCTACGATGAGCATGTATTCCTTTCCAGGAATCTAACCAATGTGTATATGTACGGCGATGGCATTGATAGAACTACTGTTTCCGGATCAAAGCAGAGGTCGGAAGGATTTCCTGCCTATCGGACAGCTACTGTTGGTATGTTCATAAACAAATTTATTATTAATTACTGAAACTAAAGTAATTGATAGTTAATTGGAGGCTTAATCCATATACAACCTTTAAATTTGACACGTTTTATCAGTTTGTCTTATCAATCTATAAACTGTTAATTTTAATTTGCTAAAACATGAGTTATAAACATTTTTCAGCTAATTTAGATCTATAAATAGTTCTATTTGAACTTAAATATTGTGTAGACACTTCAGATAACGCTGAAAAGTGTTAATAAGTTCTATTTTTATCAAATTAAGGTGTTTGAATGATTAGATTTCAAGTTGAGGGATTAAAATGATAAAAGATATCAAGTTCAGGGACGTAGATGTATTAGGCTGTAATTAGGATTTAACCCTATATTTTAAAGGAAAAATTACAAATTTAGTGTCTAAACTTTTTAGTATTTTCTATTTGAGTGTTAATTTTTTTTTTTTTTGCAATCAAGTGTTTAAATTTTAGAAAAACAATCAATATAGTGTCTCTAGCCGATATGAGGTTGATTGAGTGCTCAGTCAAATTAAACGGGATTTACTTTTATCTAAATCATTAATCATATCATTTATCACATGTGTTGTATTATTTAAAAATAAAATTACCCTTATTCAGTCACTATTTATATCTATAGCATAAGTTAATGTAAAGATTATTTTTGTCAATTCATAATATTTAATGAGGTAATAAGAGTGTTTTTATCCTTTAAATAATGCAATACACGTGGTATATGATATGACTAATAACTGAGATAAAAATGAATCTAGTTTGATTTAATTCAGCACTCAGTCAACATCAAATCGCCGGAGACATTATATTGGTATGTTTTTTTAAAGTTTAGACATTTGAAACACTCAAATACAAAAAATCAAAAAGTTAATACACCAAATTTGTAATTATTCCTGTTCTAAACTCGTATCCTTACAGCTTAATCTTGGACCGATGAGCTAAAATTCATTAGTAAATTAATGGCATCTTCATCAATATAAGGTCCTTAAATAGGCAAATTTTTCTATTGAATTACAGCTGTTCTTGGAGAGGGATTTGTGTGCAAGTCAATGACAATTGAAAACAGAGCAACATCTGATAAAGAAACAGTAGCTCTCAGGGTACAAGCTGATAAAGCAGCAGTTTTCAGGTGCAAGATAGAAGGGTTAGAACGCTCATTATATGCATTAGCTCATCGGCAATTCTACCGGGAATGTATCATTATCGGAACAAAGGATATTATCTTCGGGGACTCCGCAACAATCATTCAGAATTCTCAAATCCTCGTCCGGAAGTCACCCATATCAAGAAAATTCAACACAGTAACTGCACAAGCCAGGACAGAAAGAACAGAAACAACAGGTTTCGTGTTGCATGGCTGCAATATTACTCAAGAACAAGAATCAAGCAACACAACAACATATTTGGGGAGGCCTGGTGGAAGATATTCAAGAACTATCATCCTGCAATCTTATATAGGAAATGTTATTGATCCTGAAGGGTGGATAATAAGTTCTAGTGGCAGAAAAAAATGGAAAATGTTGTTTGCCGAATTTGAAAATCATGGGCCTGGAGCTGACACTGCAAGAAGGGTGAAGATGGAAGGAGTTCAGGCGAATAATAGTAGATTAGAGGCAGCTAAGTTTACTCCAAGGCACTTCATTCAAGGGAATTCGTGGTTGGATCATACAGGAGTGTCTTATTGGGCTAATTTATTATGATCGACGCCAATTTTTTGGGGTTCTTTTTAGGTATAATATTGAGCTTTTATAAGAGCTTAAAAACTCCTAATTTTCTTTATTATCGGGCAAATGGATACTTTACTCGATTATTAAAATATTACTCTGACGACTAAAGTTGTGAATGTATACAACCTTGTCAGAAGGGAGCAGCGTTTTAATAATATTATATATATATATACATACATGTAAGTATAGAACTTGTGTAGAGCTTGGAATGTGATTCTCAGTTTTTTTTTTCAAAGATTGTAATTTGTAGTGGAGTTGGATGAATTCCATAACAGTGTGAAATTCTCTTTTAACACTTATTTATTTATTTATATATAAAATTTGAATTCAAAATTTTATTTAAAAGAATTTAAAATTTTCAGCTTTCACTTTTTTAAAATTATTTTTTTATTGATGTTTGATTTTTTTTTATTTTTTCTAAATTATTGTATTTAAAATTTATTAAAATTTAACTAATTTAATTTAACTTAATTAAAATTCTAAAAATGATAAAAACTTTTCAACAATTATCTAACTTGCGTGCTCTATGGTTTGAACTCAAGGCATTGTTTAAATAAATAAAAAAAAAAAAAACTCTTAGAAGCTGATTTCAAAATTATTGGTTATTGGTGTTTGATTCTTGAATGTATTTAACGATTATGGTATATTTTTGTCAAACTTTTATAATCAACCGGCTATTATAAGGCGCTGCTGAGATTTAAATCCAAACATTTGATTCAAGTAATTTAAAGTTTTATCGGAGTTGTGCTTCTTTTTTTTTTTTTTCAACCATGGGATATTGGACTTTGCTTGGTGGCTTCTGAATTTGTTTTCAATTTAAGCTGAGTTGAAGAAATTAAGAACAAATCCATAGATATAATCAGCTCTCTCTTTTCTTTTCGTTATTTTTTTGCCTGATTTCTTTTTAAAACTTTTATCTCAATCACCAATTATTATTATTTTTTATTTGCGGTAATTATTTTTATTTTTATTTTATTTGCTTTATTTTTTATTTTTCATTAAATAGATACATATTTTTTATCTGTTTATTTTTTTGAGATTTTTATGGTTTTCTCTTTTTGCATATCTTGTTATTGTGAAATTTCTATTGATATTTTTGTAATTAAATTCATTTAAAAATTAAAAAGTCAATTTATTACTAAATAAAACCATTGAGTAGATGATAAGAATAGTCAGATTGCAAATTAAAAAAATTCTGTCAATGTCATTCAAGAATAATAATAAAAAAATTTATAATTTGAATAAGATTTTATTTGTTACCTTTTTTAGTGTACTACTATTGTTCTTTTCATAAAAATATAATCTTAGTTGTTAATAAATGAAAATTTTATCATTTCTACAAAAACAATTGTTCTCTAAAAAAATTGTCACTACAATTACAATAAAAAAAGTTATTTCATAAATCGGTATAAAAGTTCTTAAAATTTTTTTTTCAAAAAAAAAAAAAAATTGGGTTGAAGATAATCATATGCCAGTATATTGTTTACTAAAACAATAAACAATTAAAATCTGAGATTCATTTTGATTTTTCAATATTTATTTATATATTGATGATCGTGTCCAACGTGCAACCCTATTTCTTCCTAGCTTAGATCAAAGTATATTATTTAACACCTGCACGTTCTTATATCGATGCACAAATTATTTAGTGAAATGAACAGTCAAAATTACAATTGATAATTTTCTTTCTGAAACTCTGTAAATGATCAACTAAGGGTAATGTGAAAAATGGGGAGAATTTCCGTAAATTCTTCAATATCTAAGTTAGAATATATAGAAAGAGGGTCTAAAAAAAGAGGGAGACCAATAAAAATACAAGAAAATAAAATGAATGAAAATGGAGAATATGAGATTCTATTTATAGGGATAGTAATGTTCAAACTTGAAAGGAGTAGGATTCCTCTTTGAATAGGAGTTCTAAACCAATTAGCAGAGTGTTCCTTATTTTTTGAGAGTTTTTTGTTTCAGGAACCTTTTCTTGAATGTCTTTGGTTATCTTTCCTTTTCAAGTAACTTGTATAGGAAATAAAAACCTTAATTAAACAGGAATATATATTAGTTTGAAAAGGAAGTCGAAAGATACACACCTTTAAATACCTCTAAATCCAGGATCCTCATGTGGATCAGACAAAATGGCATGGGAATTACCCCAGCCAGAAGAATAAGCCCAAATTGGACAGCCATGCAAGATAGAGGGTACTATTGCCAATATCATTGGGAGTACAAGCACGACACAGAGGCCTGTAGAGAACTGAAGAATGCCATAGAAAGACTGGTGTAAAACGGTAAACTCAACAACTTCACCGACATATCCAGAGGAACCAAGAATCCGGATGCGTAAGGGCGAGACATGCTAGAATCAAAGAAGGCTCAGAATGAACCAACCGGCATCATTAACATGATTATCGGAGGAGAGAATGCCGAGAAAAGACCTAAAAGGAGCCGTAGAGAAGGACTTGCACTCAAAAGAGAGAGATCATTGTGTTTGATTCTGAAGATGGGGACCATGTTCGGCACCCCCACAATGATGCCCTGGTGGTAAGCACATACATTAATAATTATCTAGTGAAGAGGTTATTGGTTGATGATGCAAGCATCATCAACGCACTATCTTAAAATGCTTACAAAGCAATGAGAGGCTCTGTCACTAACCTGAAAGCTATCCAGAATCCCATTACAAGCTTCTGCAGAGGAACCATACAGTCGATGGAAATTATAGAGCTAAGTCTAGAATTTGGAGATCAGGACATGGAAGAAATGAAAGTCATCAAAGCTCAGTTTAATGTGGTGGATCTCTCACTGGCATATAACGGTATTATAGGGCAACCAATGCTTTACGAAATTGATGTAGTCACAAGTATCCGACACCTGACCATGAAGATTCCAATTGAAGGCAGAACTCTTACAATTCGTAGAGATCAGCATATGGCCAGGCAGTGCTACTAGATGGCAATCAAACCTCAGAAAGAAGCATTCCCCCTAAAAACTTGGGAGATAGAGAAACAGGGAGCTGGACCTGAACCAGTCGACGACACTCAGACATTACAGATTACTGATGGGAAAATGATAAAGATTGGTAATGAGCATGACTATGAAACTAAGCGAGGAATAAGTGAAGTCCTCATTAAGCATTTTAGAGATTTTTCCTCTTAAGCATTCGAGATTACTAGGGTGGATCCTCGGATTGCCTCGCACAGCTTAAACATCAAACTAAGGGTGAAGCCGGTGATCCCAAAAAATAGGACTTTTGCATACAAGAGGCAGAAGATAATCGCTGAAGAAACAAAGAAGTTGCTAGAAGCCGAATTCATTAAAGAAGTTACCCACCTATAATGGGTAGCCAACGTGGTGTTAGTAAAGAAATCAAATAGAAAATATATAATATATGTGGACTATACTAACCTCAATCGAGCATGCCCCAAGGATAGCTACCCACTACCAATAATTGACTAACTAGTAGACTCCACTACCAGCCATGATCTGTATAATTTTGTAGACGCAATATAAGGATATCACCAGATACCGATGGAGGAGGAAGACCAAGAGATTACATCTTTCATCACCCATGAAGGTCTTTATTGCTACAAAGTAATGTCCTTCGGATTAAAAAATGCTAGAACGACCTATCAGAGGATGATGAACCATGTACTCTGGAACCAAATCGGGGAAGTATACGTGGACGACATTATTATCAAAAGCAAGTATGCACAGTAGCACCCTGCAAACCTTTATCAAATTCTACAATTGCTGAGCTAGTCCCAGATCAATTTGAATTTAAAAAAGTGCATCTTTGGAGTCAAGGCAGGAAAGTTCCTAGGATTCATGATATCCCATAGAGGTATTGAAGCCAACCCAGAAAAAATGAAACCATTCTCAACATGAAAACTCCAAAGACTATCCACGAGCTACAAAAATTAAATGGCAGGATCACGACTTTAGGGCGTTTCATCTTTTGCTCGGCCCAAGCCTTGCCTACCATTATTCCTAGCTTTAAAAAATTTCAAAAAATTTGTTTAGACTGAAGACTACCAGGCTGCCTTTGAAGTTATTAAAAAATTCATATCCTCACCACCTCTGCTCAACAGGCCGGTCCTTGATGAAACATTATACTTCTACCTCTC
The DNA here is from genome assembly GCA_947683625.1 of Mallotus nudiflorus. Lineage (NCBI taxonomy): Eukaryota > Viridiplantae > Streptophyta > Magnoliopsida > Malpighiales > Euphorbiaceae > Mallotus > Mallotus nudiflorus. The sequence continues at coordinate 193,055 of CANTUR010001291.1, read as the reverse complement.
TGTTGGCAAAGAATGCATAGCTTTGGTACTGGTAAGGAAGGAAGAAAGCTAACAAAATTTGGTATACTATGTCAATAAAATACTCCGAGGATCTGAGGTTTGGTACCCAACGCTAGATAAATTGGCAATGACCATCGTCCACGCATCCCAGAAGCTCAAGCACTACTTTTAGGCTCATCCCATTATAGTAAAGACCAACTTCCCCTTGAGAAAAATTTTACAAAGACCTGAGACTTCGGGCAGATTGGTCTAATGGTCGGTATTACTCGGAGAATTCGACATCAACTATGAGTCTCGGTAGTAGGTGAAGGCTCAAGCATTAGCAGACTTTGTACAAAAAATGACGCTAGAAGATTTCATTACCACCAGGGCACCAGAATGGAGGCTCTATATCAACGGGGCATCCTCCACTCAAGGATCCAGCGCCAAGATCATCCTTAAAGGACCACATAAAGTTCATATCAGATATGCAGTTCGAATAGAATATAATGCAACCAATAATATTGTGGAGTATGAGGTGCTCATCACAAGATTAAAGTTGGCTACAAAAATTAAAATCGAGCATCTTATGATACACTCGAACTCTAAATTGATAGTAAACTAGGTCAAAGGGACATTCCAAATTAAGGATCCAAGCATCGCCAAATATCTTGGAAAAGTCATGTAACTCCTAAAGAAGATCAAGCAGGATAGGGGATAGTGGGAAATAGTCCAGATACCCCGAAATGAAAACTCTGAGGCTGACCTCTTGGCCAAGTCAGCAGCCAAAGACAATAAAGCATTTATAGGTATGGAGCTCACCAAATCACTGACAAGACCCAACACTGAGGATCTAAATATTGTGAAGGTACAGGAAGTCCCGGAATCGATGAAATAGATCTTTGTATATCTAGAAAATGGGACAATTTCAGAAGACAAACTGAAAGCTCAAAAACTGAAGATGAAGGCAGCCCACTACTCTATCCATCATGGAGAGCTCTACAGAATATCCCTCTTATGCCCATGGTTTAAATGTATATCCCCAGAAGAAGGGAACTACGTACTTAGGGAAATCCATAAAGGAAATTTTAGAGCACATGAATCATATTACACATTAGGAAAGCACTACTGCAAGGATACTACTTGCCCACCATGTCCAAGGATGCTCAGAAGCTAACTCATGAATGTCATAAGTGCCAACAGTTTTCCCGTCTCATTCACAAACCCTCCAACCCTCAACATCCGATTCGTAGCCCTTGGCCCTTCGCCATGTGGGGAATGGACATCTTGGGTCCCTTCCCGGCCTCCATATCATAGAAAAAATTATTAATTATGGCTATAGACCATTTCACTGAGTGGGTAAAAGTGAAATTTGTACCAACCATCATAGAAGCTCGGATTCAACACTTCTTCTGGAGAGAAATCATCTGCAAGTTCGGAATATCGCACACCTTGATCACGAATAATGGAAAGTAATTCAACAATGAGAAGTTCAAAAGGTTCTTCTCTGACCTCGGAATAAAGCTTCGTTTCACCTCAGTAGCTCACCTGCAGATAAACGGGCAAACGAAGGTCACTAACAGGATTATCATACAAGGATTGAAGAAGAGGCTCGACAAAAAGAAGAGAAACTAGATCGAAGAACTTAACAATGTTATTTAGGCTTATAGGATTACACCCAGATCATCCATGGAAGAAACACCATTATGCTTTAATCACTGCATTACACCCAGATCATCCATGGATGTAGTGGTACCAGTAGAAATTGGATCACCAAGTTATAGGTTCAATAAAGAATTAGATCAGGACATCAACAATATTAATACCCGGATATGCCTGGATCCACTAGAAGAAAAAAGAGAATGGGCGTCCGCTGTAGCAGAGGCACATAAGCTGAAGATAGCATAATATCATCTTCGGTGTATCCACCCAAGACAGTACAAGATAGGAGATTGGGTGCTCAGAAGGGTAGACATCGACAAAGGCAACTTTGATATCGATAAACTTGGACCTAACTTAGAAGGCCCGTATCAGATTACAGACTGAACATCTAAAAAGGCATACAAAATAAGAGACAGACAAGGCAAGGAATTACAACGATATTAGAACTCAGATTGTCTTCAAATATTACCAATAGATGTACTCAAAATACTATTAAATAAAGTATTTTCATTCATTGATGGAATTATTATATTACAAAAGTAAAAAAAATCTCTAGTCTAATAATTGAGTATCGGACGACTCTGACTCGAAAACAAGGGGGAGAAGCACTAATGGCACTAACAGATGTAGGAGGGTCAAAAGATGATCCCCTAACTAATTTGGAAACATTTCTTGCATTAAGGGAAGAGGCCTTGTTCCAGGCATCCTCTTCGGAAGCAATCCTAGCCAAGTCAGCCAACGTTATCTTATCCAAGTTAGTCAAGTTCAGATTTAAATTTTGGGAAAGCAAGACTCTCTTACACTCAGACCTATAGGCCTTGAGAAACCCTCAAACCATGTTCTGATAGGATCTCTTGTCATTTTCTTGAGATTTCTTGACCTCGCCCAGCTTCCTCTCCAGGTCGACAATTCAAGAGTCTTGCTCCTTGATCCTCCTCGTCAGCTGAGCTTGACTGTGCTCCCGCTCAGCCACCTTCTTTTGGCTCACCTGTACGTCAGACTTAGCCTCTGTATATTTAGTCTAGCCGAGTTCCAGCAGATCGAAGTAGATCGCTATGGTCCTGACCTTCATCTCCTTTAGGCTATATTGGCTCTTCAGAAAGAAATATTCGTCCTTCACCAACAGCAAAGCCTGAGTCATCTGAGAAAAGAAAAGTTATGTCCTTACCTTAAAACCCAAAACACAAAAGATCAAACAATGTTGAATACTTACTTCTAGCGAATGCCCGATCATGGAGCTAAACAACTCCTCACAACCCTCTTCTGTCCAATGTTGTATATCAGCTAGCAGCCTCAAGGACTCAGTACACTGATCTTTAACCTAGGCGTTCAAGACACTTGGGGGTTTCATTTTGTTTAAAATCTAAATCCTCATGTCCGGACACCTAGAGAGCCTCGGACGCTGGAAAAATATGTCCTCATCAAGTTCCTCAGCATTTAAGTCTCTATCTATGAGTAGCCTTTTCTGCCTCCCTTCCTTTTCAGTCTGAGTGGACCCACCTATAGCTTTCCCTTTCAAATTGTTAATGGCTTCATTCAGGACCACTGGCACTATAGGCTTGGGCGATAGGGAGGAGATTTGAGCTTCTTCTTGCGTCTCTGGCTTGTCAACTACAAGCCGAGTCCAATATGCTAATGCAAAAAAGTCAGCCATCTACAAATAAAATGGTAAAAAAAGAAGTCAGAGAGATACCTTTCGACGATCAAAATGTAGCAATGAATTATACATGATCTGGCTAGACTCTCCACAAGTATCTTTTTTATACATCTTCGACTGACCGAGCATCGTCCAAACCATTGAGATGAAGTCTCAAGACCATCTCTATATCATGGTCGGACAACTTTAGAGGCTACTTCACCTTATGGCCCTCATCAAATCACATTCTTCGGACATCCACGAAGTCCGAGTGGTGCTCAACAATTAAAAATTTATGCCTCCACTTCTTATGAAGGTCCAGAAGATTCACAAAAAGGCTGTGGTTAGGGATAGTCGATAATGAGAACATCAACTCCCCTTTCTTCTTATTCAAACTATACAAGTATTGCAGGATGTCTAAGTCTGGCTCCCTACCCTCCTCATGCATCAACTTTATAAATTCGATCATAATTTGATAACTATTGGAATGAAACTGACCAGGTGCTATGTTATACCTATTCAAGAATATTTTTACAAAGGTATCCAGAGGGAATTTCAGACCCCTCTAGTTGGTCAAAATACACAACTAACCTATTGAAGTCTAGCATGGGAGTATGGGCTCTAAATTTCCTATCGACGGTGTGCAGGGTGAAATTAGCGGGAATACTAAAATGCTTATGATACCACCCTAACAACTCATTGTCTATCCTAGAGATGAACAGATAAGAGCTAACTTATTCCCTTGGTGTCATGGACTTATCTAATAAGCAAAAAATAAAAAGAAGAAATGTATGAAAGAAGAAAAGGTTCACCTGGTTACAGAATGCAAAGGTTACTGCAGGAAAAGCTTGATGAAAGAATGCACAGGGAAGAAGAAGCAAATAGGATAACAAGAAGCAAAAATGTGACAAATCAAAGAAATAGAGGTACTTATATAATAATATAAGGATTTGGAATGAGCCATTACTACCCTCATAAATACTTTAATCTCTCCCACATCATTAAGGGTAGTATGGGAAACGGAAATAACCCATTAATTGAGCAGTCATCATTATGGCAGTAGAAATGTCTCATCTCTTAACAAATGAACAGACGTGATGGTTACGTTATTTAAATTTTAAAAAAGGCATCAAAACGACATAGTGGTTATCAACCTTATGCACTTTATAGCCAATTGTTCCTCTACACCGAGCATCTAAAGCTCCAACATCAATATCCAGTAATTAAAAATTGGCACCCTCATGTTGCTTCTATAGTGTTAAGGTTCCACACTCGGGATGCGCTTTTAATGCACTAAGACTACACGGCACTTGGGCAGTGCTTCTAATGCACTAAGAATAAGTCTAATGACTGAAGCTGGCACCCTCAGGTCGCTTCTACAGTACTGAGGATCTGAGCATGTAAATCTCACATCCTTGTATCGAGCATCTAAGCCTCAAGCATCTAAGTCTAATGACTGAAGTTGGCACCCTCAGGTCATTTCTATAGTACTAAGGTTTGGCACTTAGGCCGCGCTTTTAATGCATCAAGCATCAAAACTCCAATGAGGACTGGTTTTGTCATGTTATCTCCACACTGGCGGGTTAATCCATTACATATCCTTTTTTACCATAGGTTTTGTGCACTCAAGTCTAGCTGGCACTTTAACGAAGTTCTTATATGATGATCTTAAGACTCGGTACCGAGCTTTGTCTTTTCCTGTGACTGAGGTTGGCCACCTTAGCTCACCCTTCCATCTCAAATGCAATGATTAAAGCAGTCTCTCTTTAGAAAGAAGAATAATGTTTCTATCACCTTACAGACCCAGATACATTAGGCATAAATATCCAAGCAGACTTTCAGGGGGGACTCTTGATATCCCATATCAGTATCCTATTCTAATAAGGGTTACATTCCCCCAAGGAGGAGAATTACTTGAATAATAAGAAAGATTAATAAGGAAGTCTATTTCAATTAGGAAGATTACGCTACAAAGGAAGTCTCATTTTCTCCTAAACAAGGCAATTCTATAAGACTTCCTAAGAGGTTTGAGCAATATCTTCTCCTATAAATACATCTCATGTCATTTATTCTCATCATACAATATCACTAATACATCATTCCATCACTCCATCATCACATCATTCAAGCACTCACTCTTTATTCTTTATTCTCTATTCTATTATGCCTATTTGCTTTATTCTATTTTTCCTCATACCATTGTTGACTTATGCTTCAGAGTATTTATGGGGGAAACCCCACCCCTTTACTCGTTCTTCTCGTAAATGCATGTTCCATAAGTAAAGTATCAACTTAGAGTTATCAGGTATAACATAGCACCCGATCAGCTTCATCCCAATAATTACTAGATTTTGACTAGGTTTATAGAGTTGATGCATGAGAAGGGTAGAGAGCAGGACTTAGACATCCTATAATACTTGTATAGTCTAAATAAAAAGAAAGGGGAGCTGATGTTTTCATTATCGGCCATCCCTAAACATAGCCTTTTTATGAAGCTTCCAGACCTTCATAAGAAGTGGAGGCACAAATTTTTCATTGTCGAGCACCATAAGGTGAAACGACCTCTGAAGTTGTCCGACCATGATATAAAGATAGTCTTCAGACTTCATCTCAATGGTCTGGCTGATGCTTGGTCAACCAAAGATGTATCAAGAAGATACTTGTGGAGACTCTACCTAGATTGTGTGCAATCCAGTGGTACATTTTGATCGTTGAAAGGTATCTCTCTGACTTCTATTTTTACCTTTTTATTTGTCGATGGCTGACTTTTTTGCATTTGTGGACGAGATTTAGCTTGTAGTTGATGAGCCAGAGATGAAAAAAGAAGCTCAGATCTCCTCCCCATCACTTGAGCCTGTAGCGCCAATGGTCCCAAATGAAGTCGTCAACAGTCTGAAGTGGAAAGTTGTAGTTGGGTCTACTCGAACTGAAAAGGAAGGGAGACTAGAAAGGTGACTCATAAACAGAGACTCAGATGCTGAGGAACTTTATGAGGAGATATTTGTCCAGCATCCGAGGCTCTTTGGGTTTCCGGACATGAGGACTTGGATTTTAAATAAAATGAAACCTCCAAATTTCTTGAATGCCTAGGTTAGAGATCAGTATGCTGAGTCCTTGAGGCTGCCAGCTAATATGCAGCATTGGATAGAGGAGGGTTGTAAGGAGCTGTTTAGCTCTATGATCGAGCATTCATTAGAAGTAAGTGTTCCATGTTGTTTAATCTTTTATGTTTTGGGTTTTAAGGTAATGACTTAATTTTTCTTTTCTCAGATGAATCAGGCTTTGCTATTAGTGAAGGATGAATATTTCTTTCTAAAGAGCCAATATAGCCTAAAGGAGATAAAGGTCAGGACCATAGCAATCGACTTTGAAAAGAAGTTGGACAATGCAAAGGCAGCGCTGGAACTTTGTTAGACTAAATATGCAAAGGCTAAGTCTGAGGCAGAGGTGAGCCAGAAGAAGGTGGCTAAGCTGGAGCATAGTCAAGCTCAGCTGACGAGGAGGATCGAAGAGCAAAACTCTCGGATTGCCGACCTGGAGAGGAAGCTAGGCGAGGCCAAGAAATCTTGAGAAAATGATGAGAGATCCTATCATAACATGGTTGGAGGGTTTCTCAAGGCCTATATGTTTGAGTGTAAAAGAGTCATGCTTTCCCAGATTTCAGATATGGACTTGACTGACCTGGACAAGAAAACGCTGGTTGACCTAGCTAAGATTACTTCTGAAGAGGATGCCCGGAACAAGGCCTCTTCCCTTCGTGTGAGAAATGTTTCCAAATCAGTTAGGGGAATCATCTTTTGAGCCTCTTGCGTCTATTAGTGCCATTAGTGTTGCTCCCCCCTGTTTTTGAGTCAAAGCCGTCCGATGCTCAGTTATTAGACTAGAGATTATTTTTTACTTTTGTAATATAATTTTTATATCAATGAATGAAAATACTTTATTTAATAGTATTTAAGTACATCTATTGGTAATATTTTTAAAGACAATCTGAGTTCCAATATCTTTGTAATTCCTTACCTTGTCTGTCTCTTATTTTGTATGTCCCTTTAGATGTTTGCTCTATAATCTGATAGGGGCTTTCCCTGTTGGGTCTAAGTTTATCGGTACTCGGAGTTGCCTTTGCTGTTGTCTACCCTTCTGAGCATCCAGTCTCTTATCTTGTACTATTTTGGGTGGATATGCCGAAGATGATATTGTGTTATCTTCCACTTTTATGCCTTTGCTACAGTGAACACCCATTCTCTTATTTCTTTCAGTAGATCTAGGCATATCCGGATGTCAATGTTGTTGATGTTCTAATTTGATTCTCTAATGACCTTGTAACTTAGTGATCTAATTTCTACTGGTATCACTATGTTAATCTGAATGGTGTTTCTTCCGTGGATGATCTAGGTGTAGTTTTGTAAGCTTAGATAACATTGTTAAGTTCTTTGACCCAGTTCCTCTTCTTTTTGTTAAGCCTCTTCTTCAATCCTTGCATGATAATCCTATTGGTGACCTCCGTTTTCCTATTTGTCTATAGGCAAGCTACCAAGGTGAAACTTTATTTTGAGGTCAGAGTATAACCTTTTGAACTTCTTGTTATCAAACTGATTTCCATTATTTGTGATCAGGGTCTGTAATATTCTAAACCTGTAGATGATTTCTCTTTAAAAGAAGTGTTGAATCTGGCTTCAGTGATGGTCAGTACTGTTTCAACTTCTACCCACCTAGTGAAATGGTCTATAACACCAATTAAGAATTTTTTCTATGATGTGGAGGCCGGGAAGGGATCTAGGATGTCCATTCTCCACATGGCGAAGGGCCAAGGGCTGCCAATCGGATGTTGAGGGTTGGAGGGTTTGTGGTTAAGACGGGTGAATTACTGGCACTTATGACATTCCTGAGTTAGCTTCTGAGCATCCTTGGACATGGTGGGCCAGTAGTATCCTTGAAGTAGTGCTTTCTTGGTTAATGTGTAATATGATTCGTGTGCTCCACAAATTCCTTTATGAATTTCCCTGAGTACCTACTTCCCTTCTTCTAGGATATATATTTAGACCATAGGTATGAGAGGGATCTTCTGTAGAGCTCTTCGTGATGGATAGAGTAGTGGGCTACCTTCATCTTCAATTTTTAAGCTTTCAGTTTATCTTCTAAAAGTGTCCTATTTTCTAGATATTGGATGATCGGTTTCATCCATTATGGGACTTCTCATACCTCCATGATATTTGGATCGTCGGTGCTAGCTCTTATCAGTGCTTTGGTGAGCTTTATAGCTCTGAATGCTTGATTATTTTTAGCTACTGACTTAGCCAAGAGGTCAGCCTTAGAATTTTCATTTTAGGGTATCTGGACTATTTCCCACTGTCCCCTATTTAGCTCAATCTTCTTCAGGAGTTTCATGACTTTTCCAACGTATCTGGCGATGCTTGGATCCTTAATTTGGAATGTCCCTTTGACCTGTTTTACTACCAATTGAGAGTTCAATTGTATTGTGGGATGCTCGACTTTGACTTCTGTAGCCAACTTTAATCTTGTTATGAGCGCCTCATACTCCGCAGCATTATTGGTTACATTATACTCTATTTGAACTGCATATCTAATATGAACTTTATGCGGTCCTTTAGGGATGATCCCGGTGCCGAATCCTTGAGTGGAGGATGCTTTATTGACATAGAGCCTCCATTGTAGTGCCTTGGTGGTGGTGAGATCTTTCGGCATCCTTTCTTATACAAAGTCTACTAATGCTTGAGCCTTCACCTACTGCCGGGGACTCATAGTCGATGTCGAATTCTTCGAGTAATATCGACCATTAGACCAATCTGCCCAAAGTCTCAGGTCTGTAAAAAATTTATCTCAAGGGGAAGCTGGTCCTTACTATAATGGGATGAGCCTGGAAGTAGTGCCTGATCTTTTGGGATGTATGAATGACAACCATTGCTAGTTTACCTAGTGTTGGCTACCGAACCTCAGATCCTCAGAGTATTTTACTGACATAGTATATCAGACTTTGCTGGCTTTCTTCCTCCCTCACTAGTACCAAAGCTATGCATTCTTGGCCCACAGAGAGGTATAAGTACAACATTTTATTTGGGACCGACTTCCTAAGTAGAGGTAGTGAGGATATAAATTTTTTAATATCTTCAAAGGTTGTTTGACAATCTTCAGTCCAAACAAATTTCTTAGAATTTTTTAAAGCTCGAAATAATGGTAGGCACCACTTGGCCAAGCAAGAGATGAAATGCCTTAAAGCCGTGATCCTGCCATTTAGTTTTTATAGCTCGTGGATAGTCTTTAGAGCTTTCATGTTGAGAATGGCTTCCATTTTTTTTGGGTTGGCTTCAATACCTTTATGGGCTATCATAAATCCCAGGAACTTTCCTGCCTTGACTCTAAAGATGCACTTTTTTAGATTCAACTGATCTAGGACTAGCTCAGTAATTGGAGGATTTGATCAAGGTCAGTGAGGTACTACTCTACATGCTTGCTTTTTGTAATAATGTCATCCATGTATACTTCCACATTTCTCCCGATCTGGTTTTAGAGTACATGGTTTATCATCCTCAGATAGGTTGCTCCAGCATTCTTTAATCTGAAGAGCATTACTTTATAGCAGGAAAGACCCTCGTGGGTGATAAAAGATGTTTTCTCTTAGTCTTCCTCCTTCATCGGTATCTGGTGATATCCTTATGTTGCATCTATAAAACTGTACAGACCGTGGCCGATAGTGGAGTCTACTAGTTAGTCAATTATTAGCAGTGGGTACCTATCCTTAGAGCATGCCCAATTAAGGTTAGTATAGTCAATGCACATTCTATATTTGTTGTTTGATTTCTTTACTAGCACCACGTTGGCTACCCATTCCGGGTAAATAACTTCTTTGATGAATCTGGCTTCTAGCAACTTCTTTATTTCTTCAACAATTATCTTCTACCTCTCGTATGCAAAAGTCCTCTTCTTTTAAATCAACGGCTTTGCCCTTGGTCTGATGTTTAAGCCGTGTGAGGAAATTTGAGGATCCAACCCAGTAATCTTAAATGCTCGAGAGGCAAAACCTCCAAAATTCTTAATGAGGACTTCACTTATTCCTCGCTTAGTTTCATAGTTAAGCTCATTGCCAATTTTTATCATTTTCCCATCAGCAATCTATAATGTCTAAGTGTTATCAACTGGTTCAGGTTCGGCTCCCTATTTCTTTATCTCCCAAGTTTCTAGGGGGAATGCTTTTATCTGAGGTTTGATTGCCATCTAGTAGCATTGTCTGGCCATGTGCTGATCTCTATAAATTGTAAGAGTTCTACCTTTGATTGGAATCTTCATGGTCAATTGTCAGATACTTATGACTGCATCAATTTCGTAAGGCATTGGTCGCCCTATGATACTATTATATGCCAGTAGGAGATCCACCACATTAAATTGAGCTTTAATGACTTTCGTTTCTTCCATATCCTGATTTCTAAATTTCAGACTTAGCTCTATGATTCCCATCGGCTGTATGGTTCCTCTGTATAAGCTTGTAATGGGATTTTCGATAGCTTTCAAGTTAGTGATAGAGCCTCTCATTGCTTTGTAAGCATTCCAAGACAGTGCATTGATGACACTTCCATCATCGACCAGTAACCTCTTCACTAGATAATTGTTAATGTATGTGCTTACCACCAGGGCGTTATTGTGAGGGTGCCGAACGTGGTCCCTATCTTTATAATCAAACATAATGATCTCTCTTTTTTTGAGTGCAGGTCCTTCTCCGCGGCTCCTTTTAGGTCTTTTCTCATCGTTCTCTCCTCTGATAATCATGTTAATGACACTGGCTAGTTCATTCTGGGCCTTCTTTAGTTCTAGTCTGTCTCGCCCTTACGCATCCAGATACCTGGTTAATTTAGATGTGTCGATGAAGTTGCAAAGTTTGTTATTTTGCTAGTCTTTCTATGGCATTCTTCAGTTCTCTACAGGCCTTAGTGTCGTGCCCGTACTCCCGATGATATTGGTAATAGTGCCCTCTATCTTATATGGCTCTCCAGTTTGGGCTTATTCTTCTGGCTGGAGTAATTCCCAAGCCATTTTGTCTGATCCATATTAGGATCCTAGATCTAGAGGTATTTAAGGGTGTGTATCTTTCGGCTTCCTTTTTAAATGTTTCCACTAGGTTTCTGAAATTTATTCATGGAGAGCTTGCTCTTTTAGGTCTTGACCTTTCTTTTTTAGTTGGTGCTTTCTCTTTATCCATTTGGATCCTTCTGTCTTTATCCATTTATATCATTTTGATCGTCATGGCCATCACTTCAGTGAAAGTGCCAGGTTATTTTTTCATTATCTTATCTTTGAGTTTTCCAAGTTTGGTGCCATTCTTGAGGGCTTCAATAGCAACTTTATCTATAAGATTTTTGATTTGCATGGCCACCTTATTAAACAGATTTAAGTAGCTTCATAGTGGTTCATCAACCTTTTATCGGCACATTTGGAGGTCATTGATATTTTTGACTGGGGGAATGTTGGTGACGAACCTAGTTTAGAATTTCTCTACTAGGTCTTTAAAAGAAGTAATGGAGTTCTCAAGAATCCGATGAAACCATTTTTTAGCATTCTTTGTGAGAGTGCTTGGGAAAACCCTGTAGGAGCAACATTCTTATTCTAAACGAGGATATGTGGTTAACGAGATCTTTGGTTCCATCATATTGATCTAGTTATGGCATCCTGAGCTTAGTTGGGATCTCTGTCTGGATTATCTTTCTTATAAAGGGCATTCTTACTTCCATCACGCATTTATCTTCTTTCCTTGGCCTTGTGTGAGCTTTGTGTATAACTTATTCAACCTTCTAGGTTAATTTTGAGTTGTTAAGAGCTGGATTCCCCTTTCGAGGCTTTAGCCTTCCCTTTGCTTCCCCCAGGTAATTCTGGAGATGGGGTGTTGTTTTCTATATGAGCTGATCCAGGATTGTCGCTTTGAATTAAGTTATTTAATTGTTGTTGCATTAGGGCTATCTGAGCTTGGATGTTTTGTATCATTTGCTTCTTTGTTTGTTGGGGTGAGGTTGAGTGTTTGGGTTACAGTGTCTAGGTTAGGTGTAGTTATGGCTGGTGTATCTATTAGATTTGGAAAAGTTACGAAAGGTATAAGTCTATGATAGTGTTGCAAAGAAGCATAATATGGGAAGTCGATGCCAAGAGATGGCCACCTTTGGGTATTTCTAAGAGGAATGTGCATACCACTACATGAAGGTCCAACATACTGGAAAGGGGCTAGAGGTACTGCCATTGGGAGAGATGTTGACAGATTGATTGGAGGAATAGGGGTGGAGAGATTGACGTGAGTGTCAGGAGTCAAGATTGGCGACGGGCTGGAAGTCATGATGTCGACGTCTTAATTTGGCCGATGCATGAATGGCTTTTTCCTAAGAGTTCCCCACAGACGACGCCACTTGATAACTTACTTTCCAGAACTCTTGAGCTGAAACCTTGCAAGTGGTTAACAAAGGGCAACATGAAAAGTGGGGAGGATCCTCACAAACCCTCCGATGTCTAAGTTAGAGTATATAGAGAGAGAATCTAGAAAGAGAAGGAGAACAATAAGAATACAAGAGAATAGAATGAATGAGAATAGAAAATATAAGGTCCTATTTATAAGGATAGTGATGTTTAAACCTGAAAGGAGTAGGATTCTTTTGAAATAGGAGTCTTAAACCAATTGGGAGAGTATTTCTTCTTTTTTGGGAGTTTTCTGTTTTAGGAACCTTTTCCTGAATGTTTTTAGTTATCTTTTCTTTCCGAATAACATGTATAGGAAATAAAAATTTTCATTAAATAAAAAAAAAAAAATTTATATATATATATATATATATATATATATATATATATATATATATGGAATATCAACAATCTTTGCCTATGTATAGTTCATGAATCTTTTCTTGAACCAATACCATATAATTTAACTTTTTATTATAATTTTTTTTTAATGTAGATATCCAGTTATTAATGTAGGGTGCTTAAAAAACAAGAAACATAAAAGAAAAAAAATGAAACGAGTAGGGTAGGAATGGGCAAGGCGTATTATTATTAATATTATTTTTTATCAACCATCAGATTTTAGAATTTATTAAATTTTAATTAATTCAATTTGATTCGAACATAATTATTATAATGATGATAAAAAATTTTCAATAATTAATTTAATATAACTGAATATATTAAAATTTAAAATTGAGACTTTATTTAAATGGTTCCTTACTAATTGATTTCAACGGTTATTATTATTATTATTATTATTGAAGTTTGGCATATACATCCTCTTTCGCCTGGGAATCAATAGTTAATCAGTTGACCAATATGGACACGAGGCTTCATAGAATAAGCAATTATTTATTTTATTTAATGTTTTGAAATAAAAATTCATGAAGATGGGAAGAATTTTGCTTTTTATTCATGACATTTCAATCATGCCTTCATATATAAATTATATATAGTCACAGCTGGATGCATAATCTAATTAATTTTTCTAAAATTTTGATTCGTGTCTCCATGAAATTATAAATAAAGAAAAAACTGAAAAAATTCCCATAAAAAAGAATGAATTTAACAAAAAAAGATTGCGATTTATGGAGGTGAATGTTCAAATGGCTATCGCATAATCAAGCAAAAGGTTACAAAATCTCAACACAATTTGACCAGTTACATAAGACGATCCAATAGCTAGGAACTGCCAACATGCATAATCAAGCAAAAGGTTCTTGAATTTTGGAATAGTTGGCACTAAATTAAGATTACAAAATCTGTTTTTGTTGAATTTGTTCCCATGCCACAAAAATCTCATAATTTTAATACAACTTACATTTTAATAAAAATTTCAAAAAACTAACATGTGCTATCATTTTATAAAAATATGGTAAATGATAGTGTGCAATTTTTTAGGGGGAAAATGATATGTTTTATCTTCAATTTTAAATCAATTATCAATTTAATCATAATTTGAAAGTAATTTCAATTTGCTCATTTAACTTTATAATTTTTGTCAATTCTATTAAATTTTATTTAAAGGATCTAATTATATTTTTTAGAATTATTTTTAAATTTTTATAAAATAAATTTGATAATTATTCAATTTTTCCTTCTTTTTTAAGAAAAACAAATTTTCAAAAATATTTTAAAGTTTTAATTTTACCATTTTGAAATAAATTTAAAAATTCATTTTTAAATTTTTACATAAAATTGTAACTTTTTATGTATCAATTAAAAATAATAAGTGAAAAGAAGTGACAACTTATGAATTAATTTATTATATAGACTAATATTAATAAATAAAGTAAGCCCTTTTAACTATCACTATAAATAATAACAAAATTTTAATTTTTTTATATTTTCAGATAAAACTAAATATTTTTTATTTTCATGACTAATATTTTTAGTTTCTCAAAATTCTTTCTTTTTTCATCTAATAATTTTTTGATTTGACCTCTATTAGAAAAATTTATAGAGAATGTAATTGAAAGTTGAGAAGTAAATTTTAAAATAGTTAAAATTTAAGAATTTTTAGTAAAAAATTAAAAAATTTATGAAATTATATAGAAATTAATTTTTAAATTTATGTCAAGAGTGACAAAATTAGAATTTAAAAATATTTTCTTACATTTTATTTTTTTCTTATAGGAAAATGAGGATAATAAGTGTCAAATTTATTTTATAGAGATCTAAAAGTAATTTTTAAAATTACAATTAATTAGGCCCTTCAAATAAAATTAGATAGAATTTACACAATTTATAAAAATTAAACGAGCAAATTGAAATGACTTTTAAAGTAGGATTTAATTAATAATTGGCTCAAATTTCAAGTGATGATTTTCCCTTTTCTAATCTTAACCAGAATATATATTATGCTAGGAACACAAATAATTAATCAAGTTAAGATATTATTTACTAAAATTTAAAAGTTAGAACAAATTTGAAAAAAATAAATAAATCTTATTCGATGTTAATTTGTCAATGAGACAATCTTTCAAATTAATGGGTTGTTTTTGTTGTATGCACGTATACATATATCCATGGAACATAGTCATAAGGAAATTATTTCAATGATATCATATTCTCTTCCTCTCTCTCTCTATATATTATATGTAACCTTCAGCCATTCCTACAACGATCCAAAGCTACTCGGAGTCATTGATACATTCGAAAATGAAAATTTTAATATTTCTGCTCTTTCTCTTTTCTGTTCCACTTGTATTGGCTGATCTGAGGGTTGGCTTTTACCAGTCAGACTGTCCTAGAGCTGAATCTATTGTATTTCAAGTGGTGCAAAAACGGTTTAGTTCTGATAAATCAATTACTGCTGCCTTGCTTCGCATGCATTTTCACGATTGCTTCGTTAGAGTAAGATATATGTCATTATCCATGTTGCTTATTTTTTAATGTACTCTACAGAATTTTACTATTTTTATAAGTTTACTATTCGATTCAATTAGAAATAAATTAATTTTGAATATCAATGATTTAGAAAATAAAAGAAATGTACTAAAGGTACATGCAATGTGCTCAAATACAATGATCATCATGGATTCTATTTGTTAATTTTTACAACAAAAAATACTCTAATTCCTTTATATTCTATGGAATAATGAGTCTTGTGCACTAAAAATGCCTTTCTAGACATATATTGACTCATGTTATGTATATATATGCCTGTACTGCTTATGACAGGGTTGTGATGCATCGATTTTAATAGACTTACCGAACCAAAAACAGTCTGAGAAGCAAGCAGGACCTAACCAGACAGTTCGAGGATACGAACTAATCAATGAGATCAAGAAAGCACTAGAGGCTGCCTGTCCTTCGATTGTGTCCTGTGCAGACATCATAACACTTGCAACTAGAGACTCTGTTGCTCTAGCAGGAGGACCGAACTATACAGTTCCGACAGGAAGACGAGACGGGCTAGTTTCGAATATAATAGATGTTAACTTGCCAGGACCACAGTCTACTGTGCCTCAAGCATTTCAGGTTTTCAAGTCGAAAGGGTTTACAATGGGTGAAATGGTAACCCTTTTAGGTGCACATACAGTTGGTGTTGCTCACTGCAGTTTCTTTCAAGAACGCGTTTCAAGCGGGGCTTTTGATCCTACCATGGAATCTAATTTAGCTGCCAATCTGAGCAGGATTTGCGCTTCTTCCAATTCTGACCCAACAGTGTTCTTGGATCAAGGAACAGGTTTTGTGTTCGATAACGAGTACTATAAGCAATTGTTATTGAAGAAAGGGATAATGCAGATTGATCAAGAACTTGCCAGTGATGGATCAAGTGCAGGCTCTGTTTCGAGTTTTGCAAGAAATGGGGCTGGATTCAGGCAGAGTTTTGGAGATGCAATGGTGAAGTTGGGAAGTGTTGATGTTCTTGTTGGAAACGCTGGAGAAGTTCGGACTGATTGTAGAGCCTTCAATATCCAGAAGAAAGCAACTAACCCAAAATTCACTACCAAAAACAAGAAAATTAACCCAAAAAAACCCCCAGAGAAAGCAACTAGCACAACATTCACTCCCAAAAACAAGAAAATCAACCCAAGAAACACCAAAGAGAAAGCAACCCCAGTCAAGAAAAAGAATCCATTATTTTCTCTTATATTGTAAGAGATAAAATTAATTATAAATATGCCATCCATCCATTAATTTTCTCTCATTTCTATTGTTAATTTTTATAGATTTCTCATGCAAGAATAATATTTGAGAGTGGAATTATTATTATTATTACTATTATTATTATTATTATTATTGTAAACCATTTTAATTTTATTTTGTTCATTTTTCATTTTATTTGATAGCTATACATAGATTCCTACTACTATGAAGTCGAGCAACTATTTCCTTCATTTGTTCTTTTCTCATTTTTAAGAAGAATGTGATTGTATATGTGATTCTTGTATTCGTAAAATAAATTATTATAAAATTTTGTAATTATAATTAATTAGCAGCTCAACTTGAAAGAGGACAGGCAAAGAAATTTCTAGTTCTAGAGGTCATTTGTACAAGGGTTAAAGTGGCAATTCACCCCCTGAACTATCATTCAAGGTTCAATTAACCTCAAAATTAATTTTTTTTGGCTACTTAACCCTCAAAGATGTAAAATTGAACAATTAACTCCAAATTCTGGAGAGTGAATCACACACTCTTCTTGTAGCAAGTGAATATGTTAAATAATAATAATAAATATATTTTTTCTTTTTTCTCTCTCATATAGAATTAGGTTTATTATCTTAATTTTAGAAAAGCTATTCCCAGACACCATTCTTCAACACCGTCAACAACACCATCCAGGCATCAGTACCATTGGCACTCTCCAGCACCTATCACCACCGCTGACATTATCATCAACATCACCCATTGCCGGCGCAAAAAAAAGAAAAAATCATTGTCCCAACATCCCCATTATGATCAATATACATGAAAAGGTAATTAAAAAAATTCCTCTCCAAAAAATTAGATTTTATTCTGAGAAACTCCATCACTCCCACCCTATCTTTAACAAACCGACCAACGGTCAACACTGCCATCTTCAACGGGCGCCGCCCAACATTTACTCCTCTTCACTGCACCAAGCAGAAGATACAAGTACCAACTAAATTCTTCTTTCTTTCATTTACCTTTCACTCCGAATCCTATGCTCTTATGTTCTTGGTGTCTAAATCAACTCAGTTTCAACTCCTTGCAAGGTTCTTGAAGAGTACAATGGCACTTTTGTAGAAACAGTGCCTTTCAAGACAATTGTAACATTTACAATATTCCAAACAATCTATTTCCTAATATGTCGTGGTCTAACTTGGATTCCAATTGTCGGTGTCATATTTCCATTAATGATCATGCTTTTGGTCCCCGTAAGACAATACTTCCTTCTGAAATTCTTCAAAGGGGCACATCTTCGGGACTTGGATGCAGCAGAGTATTAAAAAGCTCCAGCTTTACCATACGCTCTTGTAACGTTGAGTCTATTTCATGCACAAAAGAAAAAATTAATTCAATTTTTCCATTAATTTGATATTCATATTTTCTTGGCCATTGTTTACAAGAGTCTGAGCTAGGATCAGGGGCTGTTCAGGCAGGAGATGGAGAGATTTTAGACAAGGTCATAACTAGAAGCTGCGGAGAGTTCAGGTATGTGAGCAGTCCTAAAATCACAAGCTCAACAGGAACAACACCAGCAAACGATCCAAAAAGCCATTAAAGCCCTCGTTTCTCAAACTCATATAGTCCAAGAATCAGTGAGCAAAAAGGAAAGAAAAGTCCCAGGGCAAGTGGAAGAGGAGCAAAGAGTCCAAGAACTCCAGAATTAGGACTGTCTAAGTTAGGGAAGAGTCCTTCAATTTCTGCTGAAAGATAGTGTAGAAAGTATGCTATCTGTTAGCAAGTTATAGGTTCTTGATTGCTTTGTTTGCTTCAAGTGTGTTGTTTTGGTTTGGAATTGCTGTAAGATCTTGGTTCTTCAATGCTCTTAGGGATCCTTTTAGAAAAATTTGCAACTTACAATTCTAGCAACAACGTGAGCAAATCTTGAAAAAGAAGGTGGCAATGGTAAAAAACAATAGTAGCAACGTTGTCGGTAGAGGCAGTGATGGTAGAAAAAAAACTAGCAATAACAATCACATGACAACAATGGTGGGAGATGATGGGTGGAGGCAGCGATAGGTGGGAGAGGTAGGAGGCAAGATGTGGGAGACAAAGATAGTGGGTAGGTGGAGGCGCTGCAAAAAAAAAAAAATTGTTTTGATCACCGGTGGTTTTTTTTCACTTTTTTGTCACAATATTTTTATAGAACTGTAACTTTATTTTTATTATATAAAAATATTTATTTTATAAATATAAACTTTTTTTATTTTTTTATTAAGAGAGTGTAGTACACACTCCATATTTTGTAAGAGATTGGGGTTAATTGTCCAATTTTGCATATTTGAGGATTAAATAGCTAAAAAAGTTAATTTTTGGATTAATTGCACTTTAAATGATAGTTCAGGGGTTAAATTGCCACTTTAGCCTTTTACAAATGTAAAATTTAGAGTTCTAGTTCCAAGATTAATCAACTTAAAGAGAAAAAAAAAAGAGTAGAGAGGTGGATTTTGGACGAAGTATGCCTTCAAAATTTTGGAGTAATGTATCAGTAATATTCGAGTTCTTGGATTATTCATTTCAATAATACAGCAAATTCTCTGCTTCAAGCTATCTCTGGATGAGCGCCTTTTCAAGTGCAACTTGCCAACTTCAGCCTGCATGTTTGTACACTTCTACACTGCCTTAGCAATCAATTTAATTTTGCCTTTTTGGCACTTTGTTATATGATATCCACACTAATAGATCATCAATCATTTAAAGGAATAATCCCATTGGTTGAATTATATAACATTTAAGCTCTAATTTCTTTTTTTTTTCTTTTTTAAAAATGTTCATTTTTGAGATGGTATTATCTTTAGTATTCGACAGTCATATGAATTTCATAATCGAGTCTGATAAATTCTATAAAAACAACAAAACTTTCTTAATAGTCAATATCTATTTTTTTTAAATAAAATTTAAATAGAATTTATTTAAAAGAATTCATCACCAATAAAAATTTTAAATAACTGAATAGACATAATTTTATCTATTATTTCACAGCAAATGAGATTTAGGTCAATTGATCTAAATCAAGATCATAAGAGCTTGTGGTTCCCAATTCAAATCGCAGCAGCGTCAATTAAAAATTTTCCTTAAATTCTTCCGCACAGCAACACAGTTTAAAAAAATCTATTATTTCACATGAATCGGTAAAATTATTTAATTAAATCTAACCATTGCAATAGGAGAACAATTAATTGGTCAAAAGGTAAATAGATAAACCCTAGCAGCTTGTCGTAAATACATAACTAAAAATTATAGCAGACAGAACAAAAAAAAAAGCAATTTTAATTAATTAGGCTTGTTTGTTTCCACAATTTTAATCGAAAAAATGCTTGGCATCTCCTCCATTTAGGGGAAAACCGTACAAAAAAATTTGAAGTTTCCCAAGGAGAAAAATCAGCACTTGCAGTACATTTCCTTTTTGACTCCATCAGAATTAGCTAGAGGGCTATCTGCTTATTCACCCATGGCTTACAATTATAAATTGATAAAATCTGAGAACAATGACATATATATGCTAACCAGAAACGGTAATTGTAATTATATGCGCAAGACCTATATTATACTTCTTTTTTTTCTGAAAGAAAAAATTAAAGTTTGGAGAGACCCAAGGCCAAGAGGTCGTATATGTGATTTAAATTACATGATGATCTTATTAGAGAAATATATCTCATATAAAAAAAATAAAGAGTAGAAACAAATAAAGCAATATGTAAATTTTTTCAATTTCTTGAAATAGTGATTTTTGCTTATCAGTTTTATTCTAATTGCTAAGAATTAATATAATGAATATGTTTTAATTCTTTATGGTTATTTATTTTCGACAATTCTTTAGTCTTAATTACCTGTCTTTTTATAGTTGTAATTCACCAACTATATTGAATATGTTCTAATTGTTTATTTTTTTCATGTAGTTTTTTTTTTTTTGATTGAATCAAATTGGATGAATTCAGCCAATAAAGTATAGCTTAATTGGTAAGGTGGAGAATACATGATCTTTATATTTGACAAGAATTTTATATTCTAACCCTTCCCCCACTAAGATTATATACGTATACTCTATAATTTAATAATTTATTTGTAATAGTTTGTAAGTTTTTAATAGTTTTTGATAGTCAATGAAACAGTATTTGAAATTTTAGTGATCTCATAAGACAGGATAAATTTGTTCAAAAACAATTGAATGAATTCTAAAAGATAAATTTTTTATTATATGTCTTTTTATCCACAAGATTCAAATTTAAAATTTATTTAAGCCGATTTAAACTTTTTATTACTTGCACTAATAATAAATTTTAACAATTGTTTATTTATAAAGCCCAAATCAAATAAAATTCAACAATTTTGAAATTTAAGCCTGATATATTTGATAGTGATACAAAATTTTCTCATATATATATATATATATATAATTCAAATTTAATATTTTATTAAAAGAATTCAGATTTCTCGGTGGATCACATTAAATTTATCAAATTCTATTTGTATGTATATTCTGCAATACAACGTTAATTATCTTAGAGCTAACAAGAACCTAGCAACTAATTATAGACATCCCAAGCTACAGATTAGAGAGGTCCAAGGGCAAGCCATTGAAAAGAAATGCTAATTATCTAATGTCTGAGGAAGACTCTAGCTGCAGCATAGATAGGAAGCGGCCTTGAATTCTGAGTAGATGAATGTAGATGATTGGATTGACAAAAGTTAAAATTGTTGGCAAAGAACACCAAATCGGACGGAAGTAGCTGCAGGCTGCAAGGCAGACAGTAGGCAGGGCGGGGCAGGCTAGAAGAGAGTTGATGAATTCCAATAACCTTAATGTGGACAAAATGATGACAAAGTCACAGCTGCCAATCAAATCAATCAAAATCAATCACTAAACTTACTCTTAACTCTTCCACTACTACTGCCATAAAGCATACAGTAACTTATATAATAAACTACCCAAAAAAAATTAAAATAAAAAAAGCTGTCACCACTAGCACTCACTCACTACTACTTCTACAGCCATCGACCATGCAACACAGTAGTGATTCCATTTTACTGTAAGAAGTCTTTTAAAAAAGAACAAAAAACCTAAAGTGGTATAGTAGGCATTTTTCCATTTGTAGCAACAGTCCAAGGTCCTTGAAAACCTTGTAAAGGTGACAGAAGTGGTAACCTACCAAACTCACACAGACCCATGTTCATAACATTTCTAAATTTATAAAATAAAAAACACCCATTCTCTTCATTTTATTTTCAATGAAGAATTTCATTTTCTTGGGGAAGAATTTAATTGAAAATTATATATATATATAAATAAGGGACACCGACCAGAATCTGGTTCTGCTTTTAGGGCACATGTAGTAAGCAATTTCGGTTCTAATTTGCTCGATCTTTAACAAGTTTTGTGTACATTTCACTGAACTATATATATTATATATTCTTGTTTGCTTTTTTTTTTTTTTTTCTGATGATGATAATTTGGTGGCAGTATAGTAGACAGGGTATGTGTGTTGTTGCAGTGTAGACAGAATATATGCGTGTAACTTTGACTTAAAAAAGCACAGCAAACATTAATGGCAATGCTTAATATTTAGGAGAAAAATAACCAAAAAAAAAAAAGAAGAATTTTTCAGACAAAGGTGAAAAGATTTTAATGTTAACTAAGACACCCTTTAAGAAATCTTTTTTTTTTTTTTTCTTAATTAACCAACATCAAGCATGGTTTTTGGGTTTTGTTATTATTGTTGTACGTTTTGCTTTCATCTTTTTAAAGTTAATAGTGGATAACGAGTAACTATGTTGGTTAAAGTGAGATCATGTGAAATTATTATATTTAGACCTTATTTCATATTTTATAATGAAATAAATCATCAATGTGTAGACAATCATTCATATACTCCGTCTTTCCCAAAATTATGAATTTATTTTTTTATATTTTTCTAAATTACAGACTATTTTTAATATTTGCCAATCTACAAGTTATATATATATAGTAAAATAATATAAGTTGTCTAACATTAATTAAAAGGTATGCTAAAAAATATTATATTTACCAAGAACTAGTGGAATTAACTGGTAGGAATTATTCTCACTTAATTAGTATATATATATAGTAAAGTAATATAAGTTGTCTAACATTAATTAAAAGGTATGCTAAAAAATACTATATTTACCAACAATATTGGAATTAGCTGGTAGAAGCTATTTTTGCTCAATCAATAATGATTATGGTGTATATAGTCATATTAAATTAATTATAGAGAGACATTTGGTGTCATTATGGTCTTGTCTAAAATCAAATCAAATTAATTAAAATCAAATACTCCAATGGTTTAAGCTCAAAAAAATATTATAAATATTTTTTATTTAAGCCATTGATATTCAAAACTCACTTGACGCTAACTAATTCAATTTGATCAGTATAAAATTACAAAAACCACAAAGAAATATTTATGTTATATTATAACTATATTAATTATATTTTATAATTTATGTGAAACTTCAAATAACTTTAAAATGTATTTAAATGTAAACATTTGATTTGAAATTTTAGATTTTAAATATTAAATTACATGTCATTTCAAATTTTTATTAAATGTGTTATTAAATTCACTATAGATTTATTGTAAATCCTCATAGATACAAATCCATATATACCCAATAAAAAATTTAATTGAAATTCAAACCCATACTTAAATCCCTTAGATCCAAATATAGCATAATAAGTTTTAAGATTAAGGTAATTATTTACAGTTTATAAACATATGGTTATGTTTGAGTAAGTATTTACATATATTTTAGCACGCAATCAACAATTATCAAGAAACTATACAGATTATTTAAATTGAAATTTTATTTATATTCTGTAGCTAGCTCGACTAAAATGGAAAGAAAAGTTTCCCTAGCTATATAACCCCTACAAGAATTGATGATTTGATCCAGTATTGTACAGAACAATCGACGACAAGTTGACAACTAGTAACAAGAAGGATTAAAAAGAACTACCCTTCTAAGAGGAAAAAAAAAAAAGGTAGGAAAAAGCCTCATTTTAAGAAAATGAAAAAGTATAATTAACAAATTGGATTAAGATAAAACAAATTGGGTTTACCATAGATGACACTAAGGTCATTTATACCCCGTTAACGTCTGCAATATTTGCGTAAGAAACTAAGATTCTCATTCATTTAACCCACTACCTACCATGTCTTAAACTAACCAAAAGTGTCTTTGAATAATAACAGAAAAAGAACGATACAAGAAAAAGAGAAGTGTGCCAATGAAAGTGTTTTTCTTTTTCTTTACAAAATATCTTGAGCATTGAATAGCTTATATTACAAATATAAATTCAGCTATGGAAAATACTTGCCTGCTAGATAGATAAAGAAAGTTAATTGGCTATGTGTTACCTAAATTTTGCTTCTTGTTTCAAATCAAAAACTCGATATTGATTTTCTGTTTTTCTTTATTTACATACTTGTTTCTATTTAAGTGACGACTGGCTCTTAAAATTAGAATATTCTTCAAATATACTTCATAATATTATTTCAAATTTCCTTTTGTTTCAAAATAATATTTTAACTTCAAATGCCACATTATAAAAGTTCACTAGAATTTATTATATAATATATAGATAAAATAAAAATGTTTATATAAAAAAAATTAACATTT
Organism: Mallotus nudiflorus; assembly: GCA_947683625.1. Taxonomy (NCBI): domain Eukaryota; kingdom Viridiplantae; phylum Streptophyta; class Magnoliopsida; order Malpighiales; family Euphorbiaceae; genus Mallotus; species Mallotus nudiflorus. The sequence continues at coordinate 168,511 of CANTUR010001291.1, read as the reverse complement.
AGTACCATTAGCAAAAATTAAGGTACGACCCATACTAATTCTTTTATATTTTATTTATTAGCATTAGATAATTAAAAATATTTTTCAATAAGCTACATTTTAAGTTGGAGTTGTAGTACAGGTAGTAACATTAAATTAGTTGGTAGGAGTCTTTATCGCCCTTGTGTCCTCCATAGATCAAATGGATAAGTAAAGGTAGTGATTTAGAAAAAAAAAATCATATTTTTCACTTAATTATTTAAGTTCAAGTTTAAAATATTCCAATTGTTACATGTTATTTACTTTTTTTTTATTGTACACACGCACAAGGGGAAAAGAATTTTATGCAAGTGTAAGCCAAACCCCATTTACAAAACAGAGTTCACATTTATATATGACCATCATCATCAAAACCTCAAAACAATAAAAAATAATAAGTTATGAGGAAATTGGACTCTGTTAAAAAGAGATAACAAAAACCCTAAATTCTATATTGAATGATCCCGAAACAAAACCGAAAATTCAAGAATTAATGATAATTAAACTGTCTTTTTTAATTACAAAAAACCAGAATGCTTAAAAACGAAGGCAAAGGCAACAAACAGAGGGTGGTGAGAAAACCACCCACGTCTGAAACTTGCAGAAGGGTCGGTTTCACTTCAGTTAATATATATATATATATAAATAATAATGAGAAGAATGAAGCCATGGATAGCTAGCTTCACAGTAACACAGCATATAAATATTATTATAGTATACATACATACACACACACGTTAGAGAAAGAAGGAAAAGAGAAGAAAAAGTGTTCGAAGTTTAAGCCAACCTTTACGACCCCTTTCTGTGCTGCGGTTTATAATAAAAAAAATGAAAGCCATGTTTCCTTATGCGTCATTGCTATTAATTTAGTGTACGGTTTATTGACCGTCTATTTGGCTTTTTATACTTATTTTTTTATTTTCTCGACTCTACTTTCCATGCATTGCCTTCACATGCACTTCCCTCTCCCAACCCCATCCATCCAAAACCCTAACCCCAACTTTGCTTTCTTTCACTTTTCCCATTTTTGACCATTTCTTTTCATGTTTTTCCCCCATGCAAAATCTTCTTTCTTTAATCTAATAAACATTAACAATTCCTTTTAATTGTAATTTTCTTTGTTGTTGTTCTTGGTTCTTTTTTTTGGCCATTGGTACGATAAGGTATCTAAGATCTCTAAGTATTTTTTTTAATAATTTTAAAAATTAATCTATTTTTCACATATATAATTTAATATGTTTGAAAATATTAAATTCATTTTCTTTGATTAACGGGGAGGTTATATGATCTAGTTAGTTTTTGATGGATTACACAATATGTAACAATACGCAATAGAAAGTAGTTATTCACTTTTAAATTAATGACGACAGAATTTGAACTGTATACCTCAAGATTCTCTTATATAAAAGATTATCACTTAATTATTTCTCACTTCATTTTTTATATTTATTTTATAATTTTAAATTTACTATGGGAGCATTATTTTTTTAAAAAAAATAATGATATTTTATATAAATTAAAATACAAATAACCACAATCAATCTCATAAATTTTTACACAGTCAATATGTATAACAGTACATAGAAAGTACTACCACTAAGATTTATATAATAACAAAATATTAAGTAGATATATCTAAAGTTAAGTAATATAAGAGAAAGATACCGATTTCAATAAGTTTGAATTTGATTTTATCTTTCACCTCCCGTCTAGGACAAAAAAAAATTAAGTAAAAATATGATTAAATATATATATATTTTTGTCTAATGGAATTAAATCTTTCGTGCGGATTCAAACAGTGGTTTTGAATGTTCTCATGGTGATCACACTAGTTGCATATATATTAAATTTTTTTTATTGCCTTCACTAATACACATTATATTATTGGATTTATATATGTGTTATACACACAAATCCAAGCTGAAACAAGTTCATTCTAAGCTTTTTGGATTAATTGAAGTTTCTTAATTTGACTGATAATCTCTATAATTATAAACTAAACAAAAGGACAGGTGTAAGATGGTTGACTTATAAGATCAATCTCATATCATTAGATTTTCAAAACTAGTTTAAAAAAACATAGAAAGAAAAAATTTATCTGAACTGAGGTTGATCTTGTAATTTCAAACAAGCAACATTCTTTCCACCCTCCTTTATATATACCTTCTGCCCTTCTATGAAAATTTTTCTAGTGTGTGTTTATGTGCCAAAATTTTTTGTTTTTGTTTCTTGTGTATTATTTTAAAACCTAGTTTTTAGCATCAAGAGCATTTCTTTTTTTTTTTTTTTTTTTTTGTTTTGTTTTGCTCTCTTCACAGTCATGGAAGATAATCACGGTCAAGAATCAAATAATAATAGTCCAGGAAACCATGGCACTGAAAGAAGTGAACCAGTTAGGTCAAGATGGACTCCAAAGCCAGAGCAAATCTTGATTCTTGAATCCATCTTTAATAGTGGAATGGTGAATCCACCTAAAGATGAAACTGTGAGGATAAGGAAACTTCTTGAAAAGTTTGGCTCTGTTGGAGATGCTAATGTTTTTTACTGGTTTCAAAACAGAAGGTCAAGATCTCGCCGCCGACAACGCCAGATGCAGGCTACTCTTGCTGAAGAACAAAGAAACCAACAAGCACAAGCTAGTGGTGGTGCAATTCAATATGAAGTTGGTGGTAGCTCATCCTCCATGGGGTTTGCAAACTCTTCCCCTCCTTTCACCACTGTATCTGTATCTCCTTCCTCTTTTCTTGTTGGTTCCTCCCCTTCTTCTTGTGGAGTTACTGCTTGTGGTGGTGGTGAAGATGGCGTAGAGCATAATCTCTATTCAATCCCTAACCAAATGGGTTTTCAGGAAATGAATCAAACATCTGGTATCTCTTCAATTTTATGCCCATCAGAGACTTCAACTTTGCATTATCAATCTGGTAAGTGCATGGCTATTATAAGCAGCTCTCTTTATTTGCTTTCTTCATGGAAAAATTTTCTCTAAATGATGACATTAAGGTTGATAAATCACCTTTTTTTATTGAAACCCTTGATGTCACCTCCAGCTTCAAGAAGTTCTAGACAGCTACTGTTTCAGAGAATAAGGTTTTACAGATATAGTTTGTGTCTAGCTAGGTTTCATGAGAGTGTGAGAAACCTAAAGAATAAACAATAATGGATATATAGCAAACTTTTTAATGATGTAACCGCAGTAATGTCAATTTTTATTAAGTTTATAGCTGTTTTAGTACTTTTCCATGAAAAACACTAATGGTCCCCTCACCCTCTTCCTGTCGCAGTACCTAGAAGAATTCCACATGCAATCTTTAGCTCTCCTAGGACACCAAATTATTCTGTGTCTTGCTCAATTTCATTGAATGTACTTTTTAGTTTTATTATGTAATTAAAACATTAACATGTCATGCAAGTTAAAATTTCACAGCTGCTAGGAATCTCTTGTTCTATTTTTTAATTGGGTCCTGACCTGACCGGATATCAAAACTACTATTTAATCTCGCAGTCCTGGAGACGAATTTAATAAGGTATTGATGAATTTATTGCAATAAATTTTTATTTGCACCAAGAAATGAGGAAGAAAATTAAATACCATCAGTGGGTTTTACTTGATCAATCAGCTCTATATGTACATGTAACTAGCGGTAGTAGCATCCCTGAATCTGTTTGTATATGTTGTTGTTGTTGTTGATTCAGGGTTCATCACAGTTTTTATCAATGGAGTGCCAACTGAAGTTCCAAGAGGGCCACTAGACATGAAAGCAATGTTTGGTCAAGATGTGATGTTGGTTCATTCAACTGGAGTGCCAGTACCCATTAATGAATTTGGGTTCATAATGCATAGTTTGCAGCATGGAGAAAGCTATTTCCTGGTACACATCTTTGGAAGTTAATCAATTAATTAATAATTTAAACCACAATTCAGCATCTTTCTCTTTGACTTTCTCTGTATGTGGCTTTACTTTGTACTTGAAACAACTGAATAAGATTCATCATCAAATTAAAGATCACTAGCTCTTCTCTGTTCATGCTCAAATGATCATTGATTGTTAGTAGATGTAATGTTCAAATTTAGATATTACTGAACCAAACTTCTCTATTTTTTTTTTTTCTAAATATGGGTATATGAGAGAATCTTTTGAACTTCATGAAAGCTTTCACTCTTTTTCTCTTCTCTGTCTTCACTTTGCAGTTCATTTTTTCACATAAATCAAAGATGGGATCATTTTAATGTAGTTTTTAATTGAGTTCAGGATTTCAAAAAGGTTAAAGTGCTGTTTACAGTTAGGAATTCCACTAAGATATCAATAAATAAAATGGGTACTGTCATTAGGGTTTTCTAAGCACAGAGTTTAGTAGTAAATTAATAAAGTTTTTGACAGTTTCCAACTTTCTGTCTCTCATTTTTTCTGATGATTATATTAATATAATTAGATAATTCATTGATTAATTAGTTAATGGAACACACCTTAATTAAAGAAGTAATTAAAAATTAATTATACTGGGCTTTTGTTGTCATACAGGTTTCAAGACCAACATAAATTGGTATTAAAGCTGCATCAAGAAGTGGGAGCTTCCTCTTTGTTGGTTTGCGGCATTTGTTAATTAGGGCTAGCTTTTTTTTTTTTTTTAATTTCTTCTTTTAATTACTTTCAAATTAATATATGAAATTCCCTACTCAGCCAAAAATAAAGAAAAAAAAAGGGAACTGGCTTTTCTGTTTCTAAATTTTTATTATGTTTTCTGCTGTTATATTCAGCTTGTTTCATAGGAAGCTTCCCAAGCTCAGTATAAATTACAGAAACCATGTGTCAGAAAGACAATTTGTCTACTGCTTAAATCATTATAAATGAGTAAAAGAACCAAAATACTTTTTTATATTTAATTTATGTTTATTTTTCATATATAAAACTCAAACTCAAGACCTTAATTAAAGAAATTTCAGCTTCTTATCACCTGAACTAACAGAATTTAATTAATTTTCTATGTTTGGTGATCCTTGACTTGCTACAACTTAATAAGGTATCAACCAATTTCAAGTATATATATATCAATCTAGCTATAGCTAGGCACATATTTTATGTGTTCATGGCTCTATATATGCATATATATACATTAACCAAGCAATTTCATGTATCATTTGGAAGTTGTTCTTGCTGGACTTGCTAATTGATTAAACTGAAGATGATATTAAACCATTTAATCACCACAATTCTTAAAAAAATTGGAGTGATTAATGTTCCCTTTTCACTTAAAAATTGAAGGCCAAGGAAAGGGTTTCTCATCTGAGCATCATGATTAAGTTTCATACTTATGATCTTGCTCACTTTTCATGAAATTCTGGGAATTTTAATTTAAACTTCCTGGAATTATGGGTGATATTAATGGGAATGTTCCCATAATTAATAGTATGGGATTCAGCTTCAGTTTAGGATTAGATCACTACTGGCAGTGGAATTCTGTTCAGTTTTATTGAAATTAAAGGCCTTATACATTTACATGTGGTTTTATAGATGATTTCGGGCTCTGTGTTAATGCACAATTCTTCAAGCATTAATAATAATCCAATTCACAAACACATTCAGATAAATTAAAGAATTCTAAGAACTCATCCATGAGTTTTGTTTTAATGGTACTAAAGTCGTTTTCAGAGTATTAATAGACAAATGGAGTACTACAAGAAGTTAAATCTAATGAATTCATTGGATGCAATGGATTTAAGTATACATTTGGATTTTAATTAAATCTTTTTGTTTAAAAATTAAATGAATTTATATCTATGAGAATTTAAAATAAATTTTGAGGGAAAAAATTTTATACCTCAAGATTCTGATTCTTATTATTAATACCTATCACATATACGGTCGTAACAACCAGCCCTTCTTTAGATATCTTTTAGTATAACAACTTACTATATATTGTATCATGTACACCATTATCAATATATAGGAAAAACACATAACAAAATATTATTCTCTTCAAAATTCACAATAGATTTAATAGGTCATTTAATGAAAATTTAAAATGATATGTAACTATATATTATTTAGAATTTTTATATTTAAAATAGATAGAATTATAAAACAATAAAAATCTATTAATAACTAATTTAATATAATTATATATACCATAACTCAATTTTAAAATATCCGTAAACCATATGCCCAATAGCATGAGAATATTTAAAATATTTTATAAACATAAAATATTTCATGAAATTCGATGGTGAATAAGGTACTTTGGGAACATAATTTCGGCCGTTATAAAGGACCAGTAATATAAATAACAGATTGTGGGTGGAAAAGATTGGGTTAAAACTTTGGTTTATTACATGGGCTCTAGCCTCAATTTACATGTCTTGTGCGACTGCTAAGTACTAAATAATCTCTAGCTACACACATAAACAAAAAATTAATATAAAATTTAAAACATATATGATTGCTCGGCGCATACTGATAATTATGCGTAGTTGTGTACATCAATCTAAAATATACTTTACAAGTTCCATGATTGATGGGAAAAAAAAAAAAGAAAAAGCAATTCTAAAGAAAATGTTAATGAACGATGAGAAGCAAGAAATGAGATTATGGATGAAATCATGTAAATAAGTTCAAGTAGACATATATTTTTTTTCTGTATTCAAATTATGCAAAGCTCATTCGAGCTCAGCATATTGAATTTTCACTCATAAAATTTATAAATAAATTGAAATGAATGTTTTTTTAATTAACTTATAATTTTAATCTATCAATAATTTATGTTGGAGATATGAATGAATCCACATTTAAAAATTTAAGTAACTTATAAGAGCGTGTAGATTGAATCTTAATATAAGTTAATTAGTTTTGTAGTAAATAAATTTAACTCCATTTATGTATCATGGAACAAAATTAACTATATTTAATATAGAAATAGTATAATTAGTTAAATATATAATATAAAAATAGTATAATTGGTTTAATAAATGATGAAGAATAATATTTTTTTAATAAATAATTTATTCTTAATTTGTTTAATGAATTTTAATTTATATTTATATTTATATTTTTAAAATTTATTTAAACTTACTTAGATTTTTAAACTATTTGTTAACAATAAGTTGGATTAGATTTTGTTTGATAATAAATAAATTAAATGTGAGCTAATTAAAGTCGGACTCAATTCCTATAAACAGTAAAAATAGTTTAATTCCTAGTGCTTCCACCAAAACAAAATGTTTGATGAAGCATATAATAAAGCTATCATAAATATAATCATGGAAATGCTAAACAATCTCTAGCTATAAACATAAACAAAAAATATAAGATGAAATCCAAAAAAATAAATAAATAAATACATGATTGCTCGGCGCATAGTGATAATCATGCGGACATAAATCTGAAATATACTTTACAAGTACCATGATTAACGAACCAAAAAAAAATGTTAATGAACGAAGATAAACAAGAAATGAAATCATGGATGTAATAATGTAAATAGGCTCAAGTTTATGTATAATTTTTCCCCGTCCAGATACATGCATGATAGAATCTAGCCCCTAACTCTACACTATTTAAAAAGTCTTGTGCAATTGGATTTCTAAGTAAGAATAATCAACTGAAACATTTGTTTTATCCATCACCTTTTCAACATATATGAGTTTAATATAAAGTGGCAATGTCTTTAGCAGAAAGGGTTTCAAAGAGGCATCAAGAATAATATAAATTATGCATGTAATCTTTCTAATTGAGTGTTTTAGGGGTGAGCATGATATCAAAGAAACCAAAATCATTAATCTATCTATTTATGAGTTCGACTGATTACTAAGTCACATGAATATGATCATATGCCTATGAGAATATTCTTAAAAAAACAAATAAGGGAAATTAATTAATAAAAATAAAAAATATTGTGCCTAAAAGAATATTTAAGTGGTAAAGAGTTTGGTTTCCATTAAATAAAGTTTCAATATGGAGAAAATAGGTGCTAAGAGAGTTTTGTCTTCCTTATAAATCTACTTGGCTCAACTTTAAAATATTTAAAACCCTTATGATTTGATATTTATTAAGAAATTAACAAATTATGGGAGAAGTGAATTAAGCAAAAGTGTGCATAAAGAAAAATTAATGCTGACAAAAAATTGGTTAATCATGAAGAGAGTGAATTAAGCAATTCCTAAGGAAAAGTTCAGATGAGTGTCGGGAGTTTAACAACAATACTACTTGAATGGCAAGGGCCTTACCTCACTTTTCACTACATTTGATGTTACAATTTTATGCCTAGATTTATGCAATCTAATATGGAGTTAACACATGAGACATGATTGTGATTATGAGCTTAATTATGTTCCTTTTTATATTTCTTCTTACATATATATGGACCATTTTCCTTGTTATTATTATACCTAATTTCCGATTATAAAATTAATATTTTAATATTTCCAGAGTTATTCAATGTAATGTTTTAAGGGCGAAAATGTAAGTTGTTTTATAATATAAAGCGAAAAGAAAAAAAAAATGCTTAAAGTTGTGCTCTAAATATAACACCTTTATCATTCTGAAAACCATATATTTAAACTTCTCTTACAAATGTTGTTAATTCTCACCATTAGTAAAATTCATTTTTAGTGAAATGTACAAAAAAAATTATTAGATAAAGGTATATTTTTATCCTAATATTTATACCAAGGAATAAAGTTACCCTTAAAGAAAATTTAAGAATATTTTAACATAAAATTTTTTTAAAATTTTAAATTTAATTTTAATAAACATATTAAATTAACTGTTTATAAATAATTTAAAATAATTTTTAATAAATAATTTTTTAATAAACAAATTCATGAAATCTACTAATGTTAATGCATTATTAAAATAATTTACATCTAATTTGTTTATAAATATTTTTAAAATTTTTGTCCCATTTAAAAATATTTAAGTAAAATATTCATTTCATTTTATATAAATCTGTTATTTTTTTTACTCTCGAAATAAAAATTAATAAATATTTTTTTAAAATGTAACAAATTAAGATGAGATGAATAAATAAATTTATAAATAAATATTTATTTATTTATTTATTTTATTGTTGGAATGATTAAAAAAAGCAAAATTTTATATAGGATGAGATAAGTTTAGTTTCTTTAAATATTTTAAATTTTTTTGAAATAGTATTGGATGAATTTATATAATATTTTCTAAATTTTTTTTAGAGGTAAATTTGTTTCTTAGTACAAATGTTAGGGGTAAAATTGTATCTTTATCTAATAATTTTTTTTTGTGTATCTTAGTAATAATGGACCTCCATTAACGGTGAAAACTAACACCATTTATAAGAAGAGTTTAAATATCTGATTTTTAAAATGATAAAAGTATATTTACATTTTAAAAAGTGTTAGTGGTGAATTTGAAATTAGGGTACAATATTAGGGATGTTTTTCACCTTTTCTCTAATGTAAATTAAAGAACCACAATACTGGACAATTAAAATGTTAGAAACTAAAAGGCACCATAGTTTTCAGATAATGCCAAAACTAATTAATAATAATAATAATAATAATATAAATAGTAAGAATATGTTAATCTAATTAAAATGTTTAAATACATTTTTTTGATATCTGAACTCAAATGTTTAAAAGAAAATAAATAATGCTGATGGAGATTAGTTTTGATCAAATAATATTTAATTAATCTTGGGGTAATTAAAGAAAACAAAAGGGAATTATTGCATTCCCTCATGGGCAGAAAACTCAAAATCCAATGAAAATAAAGAAATTAAAACAGCAAGTTGGCTGCCTGCAAAGTCGACCGCCCATTATGACCAACGCAAAAGAGACGGATGTTTGTTTGGATCGGAGATTTCTTTAATTATTTTCAATCTGAAAACATATTAGGCACATTTCTTGAGATATACTATTACCAATTTCCATTACCATGTGAAAGAAAAAAAAACCCTGAATTTATTAATTATATAATTAACTGGTTTTTCAAACTTTTATTTAATTTGCTATCTTGAATTTCAAATTTATTTATAATATTAGAATATTTATTTCTACACTCGAATGATTACATTTAATAATCAAATATATAAAATATATTTTAAATATTTTACATTTAATTAATAAACATATAATTTATAAATTATCTAGTCATTAAATATAGTTTAATTAAAAGGCTATGAAAGGTCTGGTGTCTGATATTTTATGGTCCAAGAAAGGAACTTTACAGGCATTAGTAGACAACCTTCCAAGGATTTGTGGATCAGTTAGTCTCCGCCTCTTATTTGGCACCGTTAAAATCAACATTGATGGGGCGTTTAATGCACAGGGGACTCAACAGAAACAACAAATGGGAACGGAAAGGTGGTTTCTTTATGAATATAAAGACATGTTGAATCATGGGTGTTGAATTGTGGGGATCTTAACATTAACATGGATTATGGGTGGCTTGGAATTTTGGCTTTCGAAAGGTTTAGATGGAGATTGACGGCCAAGTAACAGTTTCATTGATAAATAATAGTTCAGGTGAGATCCACCTTGCCATGGATACAAAATAATCTATAAGATAGATAGATAAAATAAAACTATAAAATACTAACTTTTAACAGCTAATGACTAAATGTCTTTTTTTTTTTCATTCCAATAACGCTAAACAGAACATATAAAATATATGATAAATAAGAACTTATCAATCAATTAAACATATAATGGGCTTGGAAAATGTAATATATTTACATGTATGCAGCATTAATCAAATTAATGTTGACCAGGAAATTGCTTGAGTCAATTATCTAAATGAGAAATCCAGCAAGGTTTTTCCTTGACCAATGTGAACATTACGTGGATTCAACAGTGGCTTTGTAAAACTAACAAAGCCGTGAAGCTTGTGCAGTACCTGTGCAGCCTGCAGCTTCAGATCCTTTTCTTTTTTTTCCTGAACGTTATACCTTGTCTTTTGGTTATTATATTACTGGCTCTTTTGATTGATCATAAATTCACTCAACGCAGTGCAGTAAATTGTCTTATATACATAGCCTCTATGGAGTACTTCAAGCAGCAGCTCGTTTCGTAATCAAGATGTTGTCAACAATATGCAAATATTGTCATCAGATTTTTCATAATTATGAATCAAGATTCCAGTACATATGACATTTATTTAACACTGATCCATATTATTATGTCATTGATACATATATTACATGTATATACACAAACCCTGACGGCCATACCCTATATAAAGCCGGGCATTGTGCTACAAAAGCCGGTTTAAAAGATCATCTGCCTCAGGTAATTAAAGGTGATTTTAAATTATATAGTATTATAGTCAGTGCGGAAGCAGTTAAATGAAAGTTTAAAATGTAAGGTTTGAATTTCTGTCATTGTTGATTAAAGAGAAAAATTATCCTATATTATTCAATCTATTAAAATTTAGGTTTTATAATCTTACTATTAACTAAAAAAAATCTAGAAAATTCTTATATAAAGAAAACACCTAATAATATACGGACTTCAGAAAATTCTTACCTACTTCCGATATGTTACATCCAATGACTAAATTAATTAATTTATGATATATATTTTATATTTAATCAATGAAGATATGAAACATTTGTATGTTTTACACTTTTAATCGGAGACTGAATAATTTTAACCTTTTTAGGACAAATATTTTATGATCTAATTAGCAATTAAGTATTTTTTTTATATTCCTTTTATATTTATGGACACATGAATATGAATAATGTTACTCAAAGTTTAAAGTACAATGCAATAATTTAAGTTATTGTGTTGTTATTATTCATGTGTCAATAATGTAGAAAGTACATTAAAATATGTGTTTAAACTGTTTGACAGATTAACCTAATTTTAATTTGATTTGATTTCATGTTTTAAATAAATTGATATGTTTATGACCTAAATCTGTTTGTATAAACTTAAATATATTTTACATTGTTTCGTTTAAACTGATTATATCATAAATTGTCAAATATATATATATATATATATATATATATATATATTAAACGATGCACCATTAAAGAAGTGTTCAGAAAGTAAATTTATATACATTGTTTGTTGAAAGTACCTGGAAATTAAAATAACTTGTTGCAGAAGAATCCTTCAGGCAGTTACCTTTCTGACCATGAAAGTTACCGTTCATTAATGTTTGCACTCCTAAAAAATTGCATTTCAAAAGTTGTAATTTTTTATAAAGATAAAAGTAAAAACATTTTCTAGTTGATATAAAATATGTCAAATAATTGTCCCAAAAAAAAAGTTAAACAAAGGTAAATTTCACTGTGCTCTGTTTTTTTATTAAACTTTTTAAAAATTATGGTTACTTTTTTTTCACCTTTATCTTTTTGTGCTTCCATAAATTTTTTTTTATTTTCACATTATATTTTGTTTTCTTTTTCTTCTTCTTTTTCTTCTAATTTTATAAAATTAACCAAAACTTTTGTGTTTTTAACCAAATTCATCACCAACTTTAACAAAATTTACAAAATTAATCCCATTAACAATAGATTTGCAGCAACAAAAAAAGTTTAAACGATTATGATCGATGTTCTTCTTTTTCTTCTTATGCTTATTCTTCTTATTTTATTTTTAAATTTATGTAATTTTTGTCAATTTGATGAGTGAATGTCATTTTTTTTATTATTGGCACTTGGTTCTTGGATTCTATTTTGATTTTAGATTTTTGTTTCTTGTGCTATAAGTAGTGATAAGTTTATGCCACTTCATGAGTTCTTGTTGATTTTGTGAGTGTGTATGATTTTTTTTTTGTTTGGTTGTTTTTATTATTGTATTTTTTTTTATAAACATTATTTATTATTTTATTTAATTGTTTTGACTATTTTCTGTTACTTAAAAATAATCATGGTATTTTTAAAATAATTATTATCAAATATAGTATTTTAAACAAAACCGCATTTTCAATTTTTTCATTTTATTGATTATTTCTGAAAACATCCCTTAAATAAATATAAACAAGAAACGCATTAATGGGAAATTGTTACTGGAATGGCCCAACCCAAAGAAAAGAGGAGACGAGCCCTACACATAACCAAGTTATGTGGCTTTAAAATCAGCAACAATGGCACTGACATTAGGTACTCGTTCTGCTTGTATGGAAGTTACATGCGTGGTGTCCCCAATTTTTTTGGTTTTATAGCTTGAAATAAAAATTCATGTTTTTCAATAGAAATAGTGTTATAATGTTATTGATAAATATAGAGAGATAAAGAGAGCAAAAAATATAATAAAATAGAATGAATGAGAATGAAAGATATAGGGTCTTATTTATAAGGATAGTGATGCTTAAACATGATAAGAATAAAATTTCCCTTTAATAAAAGTCTTGTGCTTATTTGGAGAGTATTTCTTTCTATCTGAAAGTCTCCTTAATTGGAAATCTTTCTCCTATTTGGTTTGTACATCCTTCATTTGCAAGTCACTCATGTATAGGAAAATAAATTTTTAATTAGAATAGGAATATGTATATAGGATATCAAGAGTCCCCCCAAAAATATATTCGGATATTTATGTCCAATGTATTCGAGTCTGATAAATGCAAGGTGATGAATTATTCAAAAAATTGATTCCTTTGCCTAGAGAGAGGGAGACTGCTTGTGTAATTGCATCTGATGTGGAAGGGTGATATCAGGTGGTCAACTCGAGTAACAGAAAAAGAAATGATGCTCGATACTAAGTCTTAGAACCACTGTATCAGAATATCACTCATGGAGTGCCAGCTGGACTTAAATACGTAGATCTTGCAATGAAAGATGCTTGGTGTAATAGAAATAACTCGAGGGATTAACCCGCCAGTTTTTAGAAATGACCTGATGGGACCAACCATCACTGGATTTTTGATGCTCGGTGCATTAAAAGCGCAACTTGAGTGCCGTAGATTATTGATGCATTAAAAGCGTAGCCTGAGTGCAGTAAAATCTCAGTGCATTAAAAGTGTGGCCTAAGTGTCGTAAAATCTCGGTGCATTAGAAGCGTGACTCGAGTGCTGAACTTTAGTACCATCAAAATGACCTAAGGGTACCAACTTCAGTCACTGGACTTAGAATCTCAGTGCATTAAAAGCGCAGCCCGAATCCCGAACCTTAGTACTATTGAAGTGACATGAGGGTGACAGATTTAGTCATTAAACTTAGAATCTTGGTGAATTAGAAGCATGACCCAAGTGCCGAACCCCAGTACTATCAAAGCGACCTAAGGGTGCTAGCTTCAGTCATTGGACTTTGAATCTCAATGCATTAAAAACACAGCCCAAGTGCTGAACCTCAATATTATCGAATCAACCTAAGGGTGCCAGCTTCAGTCACTGGACTTAGATGCTTGGTGCATTAGTAGCGCAACTTAAGTGTCGATAAAAAGGATAGCTGGCAGCAGAATGAGCAGGATTATCAACTGCCATATCTTTTGACATTCTTTTGAATTTTGAATTATATAACTATCACATTTGTTCGTGTGTTAAATGATAAGATGTTTTAGCTGCCATAATAATAACTGCTCGATTAGTGGGCTTGTCACTTACCCAGAATACCCTTGATACTGTATAAAAGAGATGTAAGTAATTGTAAGGGCAGTAGTGGTCATTCTAGAAATTTTTGCTCCTCTTTAAATAGGCCAATCCTTTTGCTAGTTGCACTTTTGCTCTTCTACTGCCTTCTTTTCGCTAATTTTCTCTCAAGTGTTCTATACACTATCTTCCTTTGCATTTTATGCAGATTTGCAGTTTTCCCTTCTAAGTGAAGTCTCTTTTCCTTTTCATCTTCTTCCTTTTTTTATTTCTACTTGATAAGATCTATGGCTCCACGAGAGTAAGTTTGGTCAAATCTATTAGGATAAATGAGAACATGCTTAAATGGTATAAAAGACATTTTAGCATTCCCTAAGATTTCATTTTACATACTATAAATAAAAATTTCAAGGCTCATACTCCTCTTCTAGATTGGTAGAAACTAGTTATATACTTTGATCAGTTAGAAGGGGGGTTGAAATTTTCCTTGTTGACCATTTGCATGATCAAACTCCTAATTTTGGACTTTGTCAAATAATTTTTATACTAACAATTTAAATTAAGTGTGTAGGTAATTCTATACCAAACATATACACTTTTGGATGAATAGTGACTTTTCAGGCTGATTGAACCTTTGAAATTGAAGAACACTTTTGATATATTTAGAGCTCTTACATGAGAAAATAAGCTTTTTAAATTTTGAATTAGACATCTTTAGATTTCTAAATTGAGCTTGATTATCAAAATCTAAGTTTATTTGGGTATGCAAATCTTCAGTCGAAGTTAATATATGCAGTTTGCATTTTAGTTTGCACAACTCTTGGTATTTTAGTAATATCTTAATCTACAGATGTCCAATTGAGGTGATTCAAAGTTTTATTAAAATATAAGACAATTATCTATAACTTTTATCAAGAACATTTTGGCTGAATCGATCGTCTTCAGTCCCGTTCATGAGTATCTTTTAAAGTGGTCACAAGTTGTCCGTCAATGGAGCACTCAGAGCACATTTTTGCCAAATTATGGCAAAACCTCTCACGAGCACTCCTCACGAGTTGATTGCTCATGAGTAGACCCTTGACAGTATTCCAACAGGAATTTTTGAATGCAACAGATATATTTTCACCCCTCACGAGCACTGTTCACTCGTGAGCCGCCCGTGAGCATCCTTTGAGCTGCCAAAAGTCCAAGAATTGATTCAAAATAAATTCTAAACGTTGGAGACATGATTGATACGTCCAATAATTACTTTTTTAAGTGTTTTTCTATATAAACGCAACTTAGAATTAAATTGAAAGGTTAAGAAAACTTGTTTGTCATTCATCATTTTCTTAAACATTCAATTAAGCTCTTAAACTTTTCTTTAAACAATTCTTTGTGTATAACTCTTGTAAGAGTTGGTGAGTGATTAAAATAGAAATTCTTATTCTTCTATTTTTTTGGTTTAGAAAATGGGAAGTGAGATTCTATTCTAAAGGAATTGGTTTAAGTGTTTAGCCATTAAAACACTGGGAAAATTGGTTTTTGAGTGAGCCTTTAAAAACTCAAGTTGTAAGGTTGTAAGTGTCACGACCCAAAACAGGGGCCATGACCGGCGCTAGGGAACGGGAATTCTTTCGAATCCGGAACCCATAGCAAGCCTAAAAATAAAATAAACATGCAATAATAATAACAACAACTCTTAATGCAGCGGAAATAAAATTACAAGTACCAAAATAATATTCCACCATGGGATTTAAATCAAATCCATATGTCATATATATAAATAAATCCGTTAATATAAGTTTCAGTTCAAATATTTAAAATACATAACTCACACAAATATAATACATAAAACCCATAATTTATTACAACTACTGCAGTGTCTAGATTATAAAATAAAACTCAAGACTCAGATAAGCAGTTTACATAAAGAAGCCGGAGCAGAAGAAACCCGGCGTACAGACCTGCTACTGAGGTCTGAGGAAGAAGACTCTCCTGAAAAATGGTCAACAGAGGGGAGTCAGACCTCACTGAGTGAATTACTATAATATATATACATGCATACTAAATGTCAATGCACACAATCAAAAGTATATATAATATGTATATATACAAGCAAATACACGCGATGCAATAAATTCATTTAATATATTTTTATTGAAAATCACAGTTCATGAAGGATCAAATAGAACCCTAGAATATCACAACCTCAAAACAGTGTTAGACAACACTCTAGCCATACAGGCTCACTTATTCCAATATATTCACTTATTCCATTTGGACAGTAGACTGACCCCGAGACACTAAGTCAACCGAGCTCCAGTAGTCTGACTGTCAGTGTGATTAGCCCCGAGACACTTGGTCAACCGAGCTCCAGCAATCACACATATCAAATAATCAGATTCAATCAATATCCTCAAGCAGGTTAGTAATATAGCCTAAATGCTATAAGTGTACCGGTACGTACTCGGTCTTAGTGTTGCCCACTAGGTAGCACGTTCTATTGATATCCTTCATTAAAATATAAAATATTCATTCATAAATAAATGATGCATGTAATTGAATAAAATGGCAACAAAAACCATATATATACTAAAAATATACCAAAAGTAAACCAGGTATATTTCGAGTATATATACGTCAAAGAAATCCAGATATATTATAAAATAAACTGGAAATATATTTAAAAAATATTTTAAACCTAATTTATTAACAAAACATGCATATAATTTAAAATATACCGAAAATAAACCAAAGATAAACTAAAAATAAACCTAAGTAATAATTAAACCATTTATGCATACTTAATCAAAATAAAACATACATTTCTAAATCATGCACCCTAAAGCATATATATATATATATATAATAGTAACTCACACTTAGTGCGCTCCTCGAGATGGGTCCGACGGGCCTGGTCCACTAGGCCTCGGTCTCGGCGCAACTAAATAAATAATAAATAACAGACATCAGAATAAACCTAACAAAAAATCCTAAAAACTCGATCTAGAATATTAGACACAGAATCAAAATTAGGGTTCGACCGGACATCACGTTTTACGAGAATTCTATCAAAAATTCGACAGAACCTCCCTTGTAAAATGGACATCTCTCTACTTAAAGAGTAGAGCCAGCCCTGCAAAGAAACACACTTCGAAAATAAATACAGAATTACAATCACAACCCCTCGGTCGGACTCCAAACTACAGTCTATCGACCGGGGTCCACAATCACAGAACAATTATGGAAATACCAAAAATGCCCTTATATCACAGAAATACATTTAATAAGTAAAAATTACATAATTAACCTTAAAACACAGTAAAAACCGATAAAAGTCATTTTATTTAGAAAAATCGTATATTATATATATAATTGAAAATAATTCACGAAAAATAGTTTTAATTAATTAAAAATACTAAATAATTTGTAGAAATCATTTTTGTACCTTAAATAACTATTAAAACCAATTTAGTTACATTTTTAGCCAATTTAGGATAAAATTACCAAAATACCCCTATATATATAAATAGACTAAAATTCATTCAAAATTTCACCAAAAATAGTATAATTATCCAAAATTAATTTTATAAACATATTTATAAATAATATCAACAATTAAACTCAATTAAATAATTAATTTCAATTAAAAACACAATTAACCTAATTTTTCAAAATTACATAAACTTAATTAAATTCAAAATAAATACATAGAAATTCATAAAAATTCCAAATAAATTTCTATAATTCATTTTAACACCTATAATTATCATAAAACACAATTTCATAATTTATTTAATTAATTTCCGAAAATTAGAAAATAATATTAAAATATTCAAAAATACCCAAAAATCAAAATAATTCCCAAAAATTCTAAAAAAATTCACACATGTATATTAAGCTACTAAGATCAACATTTGTTAAGGGACTTTTCATGAATAAATCATTTGAATCTCAAAAAAAATCAAAAACCCTAAGATGGCCGAATTGAAAAATTAAGAAAAACCATACCAAATCAAGTTTTGAGCTTAAAAAAAGCTTGGAATCATCTTCTATGGCTTCAGGGGAGTCCAACAACACCGGAATGAAGGAATTTGGTGGCCGGAATAGTGAGTTGTGAAGAAAATGGGACTTTCGGCCAAAAATGGAAGAAAACGAGTTGGCTGGCGCCGGGGAAGATGACCGGAGTGGCGAGGCAGCGGAGGAGGAGGACGACACGCAGGGGAGGCACTCTGACGGCCGGTGAACGGACGGCGAGGGTGAGAGTTGATGGAGGAGGGTCGGGAAGAAGAAGGAAATGGAAGAGAAAAGGAAAGAAATAAAAAAAAATTGTATATATATATATATATATATATATATATATATATATATATATATATATATATATATATATATTATAATATTAATAATAGTTTAATAATTTATAATATAGTATATTAATATAATACTTAGAAAAATTATCCACCACACACATAATTCAATATTTTAAAATTTAATACTAAATAAAAATAATTAAATAACAATAAAACTAATTAATAAATAATAAAATATTAGGGTAATTAATTAAACCCTAATTAAATAAAAAAGTACACATATATACGTTATTTAGTATTTTAAAAATATATATGAGTTCATGCAAGTCCGTAAATCTATTTAAAATAATTAATAGTAAATTATTTACGTGAAAATTTTCCTGAAAATGCAAGTCCCGGGAAAATTTTACGTAAAGCACTTAAAATAATATACAATAATTAAAATATGTTTTAAATACATATCAACTCGTAAAAATATCATAATTGTATACAAAATTATTAACACTGCATATCCCGATGCAGTATTAAAATATTTACAAAATACGGGATATTACAGTAAGAGTGAGTCATAAAACTCTTGTGTATTCTCAATCTTGTTAATAAGATTGTGGGTGATTAAAAAATCCTAAGTTGGGGATAATTTAGGTGGAGACATAGGATTATTATTGAATCCAAACTCCTTAAATATTTGTGTTTTTCATTCTTCTTTCTCAACTCTTACTTAATTCTTACAAAGAATTCCTTTAATTTCTTATTTTTGTTTGATAGTGCTATTCACCCCCCTAGGACTCTTTCAGTTGGTATCAGAACTTGAATTCTAAGTACTTCATTGTTAGAATACAAGATCATGAGGAGTGAATCTCAAAACATCTCTTCTCTTAGACCATTCTTTGATGGTAGTGACTATCCACATTGGAAATTCAAAATGGAATTATATCTTGATTGTGATTCCATCAAACTTTAGGATATTGTCCTAAGAGGTTGGGAACCACCTTTAACCATCATTGATGGTGTGATAACTACTCTTGCAAGAAGCCAATGGAGTGCTGATCAAAAGGAAGAAAATCACAAAAATAAAAAGGCTATGATTACTCCAGTCTCCTCCATGAAAAGAGAAGAAGGAGGCAAGCTTCAACATTGCATTTAGACTAAAGAAATGTAGGAGACCTTAGAGAATCACTATGAAGGCAACATTCAAGTAAGAAGCAAGAAGGTTCAACTTTATATTTATGAATATGAACTCTTCAAAATGAAGCCTCAAGAATCAATCACGAAGATGACAAACCATCTCAATGCTCTCCTTAAAACCCTCAAGAAACTTGGAAAACATTTCTCCAAGGAAGAGGTAAACAATAAGATTCTAAGAATCCTACCTAAGAAGAATTGGGAATCTCGTGTTACCTCAATTGAGGAAGCTCAAGACCTCTTTATTCTATCAACCGATGTGCTCATTAGTAAGCTCTTAACACATGAGCTCACCATTAAGAAAAGAGGTGAAGAACAAGAAAAGAAAGAAGAAAAGAAAAAGAGCATTGCTCTAAAAGCTCTTCAAGAAGATAGTGAAGAGGAAAGCATCAAAGATTCTAGTGATGAAGATGGTGACATTGCCATGCTCACTAGGAACTTCAAGAAGTTCTTAAGAAAGAAAAATTTCTCAAGAACAAGGGACTTCAATAAGAAGTTCGAAGGAGATGAAAAGAAGAAAACAAAAAATGTTACTTGCTATAAATGCAAGAAACCGGGACATATTAGAAGTGAATGTCCCAAACTCAAATTTAAGAGCAAGGGAGCAAAAGATAAGAAGAAGGCATTCAAAGCTACTTGGGATGATTCCTCTGAATCCAAAAAGGAAGAGGAACAACAAGAAGTTGTCAATCTTTGCTTCATGGCCATTGAAAATGAAAATGAGGTACCATCCACTTCTTATTCTTCCTTTGATGATTGTGATGAATATTATGATGATGATAAGAGCTATATTGTGAGAAAATTACTTGTTAAATGCAAAAGTTTATTATTTAAGAAGAAATAATATAAACATGAGTTAGCTAGCTTAAATAAGGATTTTGAATGTTTAAAAATTGATTTTGCTAAACTTATTGCATCAAATGAAAAACTTATAAGTGATGCTAAATCTTTTAATTCTTTGGAAGACCAACTTAAGAAAGCAAGTGATGAAAATCATGAGCTTTCTAAGTAAGTCTTAGAATTAAAAAATTTCATTGCTAAATTTAAGAGAGAAAAATAAACTTTAGATAGTTTTCTTGAATCTCAAAAATTTTATGGAGATACCCATGGAATTGGATATAAAAATGAAATGTCTGCATTATCCTCATCACATATTACTTTTGTTAAAGCTTCACATGATTCTACTCCTTCAACCTTAAATGAGATTCAAGCTAAAAAATCTCATGTGTTAAATAGCATGGCAAAGTCTCATAAGATTAACCCTTCATTAACATAAAGAGGTAAGGCTCAAACTAGAGTACCTCAACCTAAGCATGCTTATATGTACACTAGACATAATTATAATAGGCATGCTACACAACACAATGCATATAAACATATTGCACACTTATCGAAATATTCATCACCATTGCCAATGTATGTCTCACTCAATGTCATAAAATAATTAAAGATACACAACACTAAAGGCATGTTGCATATACTAGGAAAGCATATCATCCTAAAAGAAATAAATTTAAAAATGTTGTATGCTCATATTGTATGATCAAAGGACATACCAATAATGTGTGCTTCTATAGAAAACTACACATGAATTTACTTCCTTTGAATTATCTTGAAACTAACCAACCTAGACCAAGAAAGGTTTGGGTTCAAAAGAAAATTTAAAATATTTTATGTAGGTGTGCTTAAAATCCACAAGAACAAAAAGCAAGTGGTATCTCGATAGTGGATGTTCAAGGCGCATGACGGGAGACAAGGAGCAATTCAACAAACTTGATGTTAAGGATGGAGGACATGTTACATTCGGAGACAATGCAAAAGGAAAAATTATTAGCATTAGAGAAATAGGCAATCCTCAATCCTTATTTATACATCATGTGTTGTTTGTTGATGGTCTTAAACATAATTTGCTAAGTATAATTCAATTATGTGATATGGGAAATAAGGTGACTTTTTATCCTAGAAATTGCTTTGTTAGTAGTCTTGATGAAGACAAAGTAATTTTTAGTGCTGAAAGAGTAGATAATGTTTATGTTATTGATTTGAATAAAATTGATAACAAAGACAAAAATTCTTAATGTCAATTTCCTATGACACATGGACATGGCATAGAAGGTTAGGACATGCAAATTTTGAGATTTTGAATGATCTTTATAAACATGAACTTGTGATTGGTTTACCTAAGCTTGAATTCACTAAGGATAAACCTTGTGATGTTTGTCAAAATGGAAAATAATCTAAGTCTTCATTTAAGCTAAAAAATATAATGTCCACTTCTAGACCATTTGAACTTATACATATGGATTTGTTTTGACCAACTAGAGTTGCTAGTCTTGGTGGAATGCACTATGCTTATGTATTGGTTAATGACAACTCTAGATACACTTGGGTGTGTTTTTTTGCTCATAAGAATGATGCATTTAAAACTTTTGAAAATTTTTCAAAAAGAGTTTAAAAAGAAAAATGATTTTGTATTTCATCCATTAGAAGTGATCATGGAACCGAATTTGAAAATGAATTTTTCAAAAACTATTGTAATGAAAATGGTATTTCTCATACACTTTCATCTCCTAGAACTCCTCAACAAAATGGGGTAGTTGAAAGGAAAAATAGAACTCTTGTGGAAATGGTTAGAACAATGCTTTATGAGTATAATTTGCCTATATACTTTTGGGCAGAAGCCGTTAACACATCTTGTTATATTTCAAACTGAGTTTTCAAAAGACTAATTTTAAATAAAACATCTTATGAGCTATGGAACAATAGAAAGCCCAAAATCTCATATCTAAGAGTATTTGGATGCAAGTGCTTTATATTGAACACCAAGGATAATCTTGGGAAATTTGATTCCAAAGCCAATAAAGGAATTTTCCTAGGCTATTCCATCTCTAGCAAAGCATATAGGGTCTTTAATAAGAGAACTCTAGTAGTTGAAGAGTTAATGCATGTGGTATTTGATGAATCAAACTCATTTGATCCTAGAAAGGATGTTTGTAGTGTTGATGTAATATCCCGGATTTTTAAAATATTTTAAACTGCATCGGAATATGCAGTGTTAATAATTTTAATATATATATTCATGATTATTTAATGAGTTTTCTATTTATTAAAGTCATTTTTTAATTATTTTAATTATTTTAAGTCTTTTATGTAAAATTTTCTGGAGAGTTCTATTTTCGGGGAAATTAAGACGTAAATAAATAAATATTAATTATTTTTTACGATTTTGTGAATTTGCATAAGTCCATACATGATTTTAATTATTATATATATATATTAATTGACATGTGTAAGTCCTAAGTGATGTAGAGAATTACAAAAGTTGTAAGCTCTACATCCTCTATATTTGGACTCTAGTGACTTATTAATTTGTTAATTAATCATGACAAGTGGGTTAAGGGTGATGTCATCTATCTCTACTTTAATTTCTAGCCAAGTATATCTAAAAAGAAAAAAGGAGGATATTAATGGTTAGTTGGTAGAGAAAAATATGGGAGTCATCCATGAAAAAAAAAAGATACACAACATATACAAAACCTTAAAGCTCTTGTAAGGATTAAGTAGTGGAAGCTTAAGAGGTCAATTGAGAGAGCGTTTTTGCTACTACTTAATCAAGATAAAAAGGAGATTTTTTGAAATTTAGCGTTTTTAAGTAGAGGTTTCACAATTATGAGACTTAAAAATTTGATTCAAGAGTTGAATTAAAGGTGCTAACCATTTTAGTAGATTAATTGTGGTATACACCAACCTTAGGAATTAGTAAGTTTTCTTGAAACTTAGAATTCCTAGGTTGTTTATTTCTTGTATTTATGATGATTTATGTATTAGCTATGTGTTAAATGCAAATTAGATCCTAGGGATTATAATTCTTGATGAGATTAAGGGTTATGTTAAGCAAATTTTAAAATTTTCCCTACTTAGCATTTGATGTATAAGTAGCATAATCAATTCCTAATAGTGGTATCAGAGGTCCTTTTTACACTTAACACATACGATATTAATTGACAATTGCAAGTGTTGTGATTGAGATTGATGTTGGTTGTAAGTGTTGTGGCTAAACATATGTAAAAATGGCCTTAAATGTGCTAGATTGTGGCTATGCTAACTCATCATGGGTGTGCCGACTCATGATAGAGGGTGGTTGTGCCAACTTATAATGAGTGTGCTAACTCATGATAGAGGGTGGTTGTTCCGACTCATCACAGGCATGCCGACTCGTGATAGAGGGTGGCCATGCCAACTCATCACGGGCATGCCACCTCATGACAGAGGCAGCATATACTGAGTCAATCTTGAGTTGGCACAGTGGTGCTAAATAGTGTTCAAATCCCTCCTTGGGATGCTTAAAGGCCTTTAAAATGCATTTTTTTTCATACATGCATGGAATGATCATAGTCTTTATATTACATCCTAAGTTTGTAATAATTATTCTTATTATTATTAGTTATGTAATTAAGTGTTAATTACATAGAACTAGGTTGTAATATTCACCTTGAAATGCCAAAGAATGATTGTACATCACAAGAGTTGTGAAATAGAGCTTGAAGAGTTTAAATGGGAGATCCATCAAGATAGAGGCAATGTAATTTATTCTATGAGTTAGAATAGGTTTGTACAAGACCAATGATCATTTTATATTTGTGCATTCATTATGCATGTTCAATGCATATATGTGAAATATATGTTAAAACATGCAATATGCATATGTGTAATTGGATACAACAAATTAAATGCATATGTGATATATGTATGAATGCCATGTGATGTATATATATGATATATGCAATGTAAACTAGCTAATGTGCAAAGTGAGACCTCAAATAAAGACCTAAAAATCTTTCAAACCAGATTTAGGTTTAGACTCTCCATTGGAGCAATAACTTGCATAGTTTTAGACTAAGTGCATCGGCTATAAATACATAGGGATGTATACAAGATCCAAGATATTTATATAGTGTTATTGTTAAGCATGAGATGTTATGGGTTTCTAGACACACTGCATGCCAAAAATGGCAAATAGGTGTACCTGAGGTATGTAGTGTTCAAGTCTATACACTCCACTAATACAATGGTATGGACTTAACTAATGCCAAAGGCTAAGAATGGTAATGTGTACCCGAGGCCTATAATATTAGGAGCTGGATTGATGATATCTCATAATGTGTACCTGAGGCCTATAATATTAGGAGCTAGATTAATGATATCTCATATGAGATATGATGAACAAGAGTTGTTCACTTAATGAGAACTAATATTCCAAGAATGGCAATGTGTACCTGAGGGATATCAGTAACTCATTAAGAAATTCATCACCTATTAGAAATCAATCCAATAAGAGATTTTCATTTTCTACTTTGGAAGTGTAGAATTCGCCAAGTTAATGGGAGACCATTATGATTAAAGACCAAATCTAATAAAATTATTACAATGTCATGAGACTAATCAATCTTATTATGCTTTTGTAGAAATTTAATAATATAAGATCCTCAAATCCTTTAAGCATCATTCTCAATAACAATAGATTGTTGAGCCTAATCTTGTTGATTGGCTTCATATTCTAAAAGTTGTATTAGCCTCTGAATGCATATTGTATGTTTTAGAACAAAGTCCTCCCGGACCCCTTCCACTTAATGCTTCCAAAGAGGAACATGACACACTTGCTAAATGGAAAGATGACAATATACAAGCACATTGCATTATGCGAGCTTCTATGAGTAATGATAGTCATAGGCAACATGAGAAGTACACTAATGCAAGGGAAATCCTACTTCACCTACAAGAGTTTTTTGGTGAACAAAGTAGGACCGGTAAATATAAGATATCTAAGCGACTTTATCATGTTAAAATGAAGGAAGGTGATGATGTTAGAGCACACGTGAATTCTATAATTGATTCCATAGAGGAACTTGAGAGTCTAGAGTTCACAATGAATGCTCAACTTCAAATAGATTTAATCTTACAATCCCTTCCAGATTCATTTGGGTAAACTATTGCAAATTTCCACATGAATAAGATTGAGTGTAGCCTTGTTAAGCTATTAAACATGCTTGTGATGGCCTAAAAGACTATTCATAATGAGAAAAGGAAGGACGTAGCTTTGGTTGCCCCTTCTAGTAAAACTAAAAAGAGTAAGGGCAACAAAAGCAAGAAAAATGAGGAAAAAGTTCCTAAAGCTTCGAGAGGTGTGACAAAGAATAAAGGAAAATAGAAAGTTGAGAACACCAACACGAGAAAGTGTTTCTTTTGTGATGGAGAGGGATATTAGAAAAGAAATTATCCAAAGTTCCTTAAGTCACTTCAGACTAAAAGAAATGATAAAACTGAAGAAGGTAAGACTTTCTCTAATTTATTAGTTTTTAAATGTTCTAAAAGCTCATTTAAGGTATAGGTATTGGATACCGGTGCTAGTTCTCACATATGTTCTTCCTTGCAGGATCTAGCAAGTGAAAGACGGTTGGAGTCAAATGAGGTAACTTTAAAGCTTGGAGATGGAGCAAGTGTTACTGCTAGAACTATAAGAACCACCTATATTGACTTGAATGATTATGTTTTGTTATTGAACAATGTTTTATATATACTTAATGCTTATAAGAACATCATCTCTATTTCTAGTATGACTAGAAAAGGTTATAAGTTTTTATTTAAAAGAGATGTATGTACTATTTATTTTCATAATGAGATAGTTGGCATGGGTTATATATTATATGGCCTTTATTTTATTGATAATTAATCCAATAACAATCATTATCCAACCAATTTGAATATTGTGAACACAATGATAATTGATAATGCCTCTAATTCAAAATATCTATGGCACTTGCGATTAGGTCACATTGC
This sequence comes from Mallotus nudiflorus, assembly GCA_947683625.1. Lineage (NCBI taxonomy): Eukaryota > Viridiplantae > Streptophyta > Magnoliopsida > Malpighiales > Euphorbiaceae > Mallotus > Mallotus nudiflorus. The sequence goes on along the minus strand of CANTUR010001291.1, from coordinate 141,669 downwards.
ATATGACAATATCATAAAGTTGGAAAGGATGGGAATCTTGAGTAATCTTGAATCTACATCCAATCCAACTTGTGAGGCATGTATCCAAGGCAAGATGACTCAATCACCATTTTTTGGACAAATGGAAAGAGCTAAAGAAATTTTAGAAATCATACATAGTAATGTATGTAGGTCATTTAACCAAATGGCAAAAGGCAGGTTCTACTACTTCATTACCTTTATAGATGATCTATTAAGGTTTGGAAATTTATCTTTGATGAAACATAAAAATGAATCATTTGAAAAGTTTAAGAAATTCAAGGTCCAAGTAGATAACCAAATGGAAAAAAGTGTTAAAATCCTTCGATTGAATCGAGGAGGTGAATACTTAAATACCCAGTTCGTGGAGTTCCTTAAGGAACGTGGCATTATATCATAACCGACTCCACCTAGAAGATCTCAACTCAATGGTGTGTTCGAAAGGAGGAATCAAACTTTGTAGGATATGGTTCGATCAGTGATGAGTTTCATGGATTTGACTACTTTCTTTTAGGGTTTTGCATTATAAATTGTCGTGTACTTATTAAATTGCATTCCATCTAAGTTTGTTTCTACCACACCATATGAGATATGGCAAGGTAAGGCACCAAGACTTAAACATATTAAGATTTAGGGATGCCTAACCTACATTAAAAGGTTAAAAATAGACAAATTAAATGCAAGGTCAATTCAAAGTAGATTTATTGGATATCCTAAAGAAAGTTTAAGGTATTATTTCTATCTTCCTACTGAACAAATTGTTATTGTAAGTAAAGATGTCATATTTCTTGAGAAAGAGTTTCTTTAAGAAGGTGGTAAAGGAAGGAAGATAGTATAGACACCTAATTTTAGGATGGTGAGTTATGGATGTGACAGAAGACTCCAATGATGAAAATGTCATGAATAGGTCTTTAATATTTGAACTTTGAAATTTCAAGGGTCTAATTGCATTTTTTTGAAAAAAGGATTTAAGGTTTTCACAAACTAAATTGCAATGCTTTTTAAGGATCTAATTACAAAACTTAAATTCTTTTAAGGACCTTTATATAATTAAAAGTTAAAAAAAAAGTGATTGGAATTACGCTAATTCTAATCGGAATTATGTAATCCAAATCGGAATTATATAATTTCGATCGGAATTAGACTCATTCTGCAAATTCTTGAATTTTCTAGATAAATCTCGAATTTTCTAGATAAATTGAGTCCTAATTGGTCTAAAATTCTCCTAAAATTATTTTGATAATGTTTTTAAGGAAATAGAAGTCTTTTAGGAATCAATTTATAACTAGGGTTTCAAGATGTATCCCTATATATAGGAGGGCTTTGGCTCTGAAGAAGGGGGAGAAAAGGAAAGGAAAAAATGGAAAAAAAATCTGGGAGGAAGGCAGTAACATATTTTTATAAGCTTTTAATTTTTCATTCATTTTTTTTTTACACATAATTATTTTTTTTTATCATTCATTGATTGTTCTTGAAAAGGCCTTCTTAATTCTATTCTTTTATGAATTGTCTTTCTCTACAAAAATCCCCTTTGGTTTTATTGGTTAATTGAAGATCTTTGGAGAATTTTTTAAGAACAAGAATAGAAGACCTATTAAGAAGCGGTGATTTTACAAATCTGAGGAGCATCCAATCACTCATAAGCATTATCGTTTTCTTCTTATTCTATTTTATTTATTTATTTCTTTTTGATTTTATTGATTATTTCTATTATTTGAGTTATTATTATAATTTATTCACTAATCTTATTTTTTATTTTTTTATGGTGATTATGGAGGAAAATATATGGTGATCATGCTTGAGAGGATAAATTGAGAAGTCTATGGAATGCCAGAGATAAAATCCTATAGAGACATAGTTTTTAGAGTTTTTTTATTATTGCTTTATTTTATTTATGGGTGTATTAATTATTTTTATTATTATTTCTTATGAATTATTGTAATAGCCCCAATAGTAAGAATAGTAAAGTTATATGTATGATTGCATGTTTATTTTGATTAAATTGGTTAGTAAAGTTAGGTTTTCAATTAGGTAATTAATTAAAATCAATAGAGAAAGTAGATTAATTTAGATTGCACATTAATAAAAATTAGGGTTTTTATAAGAGATTAATTTAATTATTTGTTTGGTCTTTCATTTATTTATTTTGGCATGTTATATTTGTTTTTGGGTTTATTTATTATTTTTATGTGTTTTGGGGCCTTAGGCCCATGTTAGGCTTTAATTTATTTTTACCTGGATAATTATTTTTTTAGCCCATCTCACCTAATAATTAATTAGATTTAATTAATTAAAATATATATTGAGGCCTATAATTAATTAGATTTTAGGTTAGAAATAACTTAGGCCCATCTAATAAATTAGACATAGCCCCACTTAATTTAATTTAATTAATTTAGACTTAGCCCATTTAATTTAAGCCTTTTTCATTATTTGTAGATTTAAGATCACCTTAGCATTAAAATATGTAGAATTAGGCCCACTAATTTAAATACCTTCATAATTTGTAGATTTAGACCCATTTTGAGGGTTAAAATAAATTGACTTGGGTTCATTTAATTAAAATTAAAAGGAATTAGTCTTTTAGGCTTATTAATTAAAACATATAGATTTAGTTCATTTAATTAAAATTCATGTACATTAGACTAACTTAGGGATTATGTGTTTGATTGAATGTATTATTTACTTATATTTTCATGACTAGTTTGCCTTGGAGTTAATTGTTAGAATAAGGGTTTATATGAAATTGCATGTAAATAAAGGATAATATAGTAATTCATAAAGTAATTATAAATGAACACAAGACTGAAAGAAGTTGGTATTCTATATTCAGAATCTTCTGGTTGTGGTGCTAGCTTTCTTTCAGGGAATCGAGTACCACCTTTTTTATTTGTCCCAGTTATTACCTTGGGTGGCGACTCATTATCTCCACGCTATGTCTTTGTGATAATTGTTAGTGTGTTCTCTAGAGCCTTGAGCTCAAATAATGTTACGGTTGCTAAAATCTTGGACGAGCACTAAGCCCCACCATCTACAAATAGCATTAGAAAAATAGTCTTCTAATAATGCCAATCAAGTTGATCAAACAAATATAGATCAATCCTAAGAGTCTAATCCCATTGAAAATATCATCACACCAACTCCTAGAAAGTCAAGTAAGGTATCTCATCCACCGAAGAGATACAATTTTCTATATGATATGTAAGAGTTGCATATGCATAGAGAAGACTATCACAATGATGATCCTATAACATTTGAAGAGGCTTTATTAAATAAATATTCTTTAAAGTGGCTTGAAGTAATGAAATTCGAAATGGATTCTATGTATGCAGACCAAGTCTAAACACTTATTAATCCACTTGAAAGTATTGTACCTATAGGTTGTAAATGAATCTTTAAGAGAAAGATTGGTGCAGATGGAAAGGTTGATATCTATAAAGCAAGGCTTATAGCGAAAGGGTTTTGCCAAAGGCAAGGGGTCGACTATAAGGAGACCTTCTCACCAATAATCATGCTTAAATCCATTTAGATACTTTATGCCATTGTTGCACACTATGATTATGAGATTTGGCCAATGGATGTCAAAACTGTTTTCTCAATGGTTATGTTGAGGGAGAGATTTATATGGAATAACCTAAAGGTTATGAATCTAAAGAAGGTTCCAAAGTGTGGAAGCTTAATAAATCTATTTATGGTCTAAAGCAAGCTTCAAGGAGTTAGAATCATCATTTTAATGAAGCCATACGATCATTTGGTTTTATCAAGAATGAGGATGAGCTTTGTGTGTACAAAAAGGTTAGTGGGAGCTAACTCACTTTCCTTATATTGTATGTGGATGGTATTTTATTAATTAGGAATAATATTGGCATGCTTATAAATGTGAAACTATAGTTGTGTAAAACTTTGTCCATGAAAGACTTAGGGGAGGCTACTGATATTCTTGGCATTCAAGATACACAATATATACAAAAACCTAGAGCTTTTATAAAAATTAAGTAATGGAAGCTTAAGAGATCAATTGAGAGAGGGCTCTTGCTACTACTTGATCAAGATAAGAAGGAGATTTTTAAAACTTGGTGTTTTTAGCTAGAGGTCTCACAATTAGGAGACTTGAAGAGCTGATTTAAGAGTTAAATTAAATGAGCTAACCATTTTAGTAGATTAATTATTGTCTACACCAACCTTAGGAATTAGTAATTTTTCTTGAAACTTAAAATTCCTAGGTTTTTTATTTCTCATATTTGTGATGATTTTTGTATTAGCTATGTGTTAAATTCAAATTGGGTCCTAGGAATTAGAATTCTTGAAAAGATCAAGTGTTATGTAAAGCAAATTTTAAAATTTTCCCTACTTAGTATTTGATGTCTAAGTAGCATAATTGATTTCTAACAATATTTATAGTAGTACCTCCTATCTTACATGGCCCTTCAGGTTGGACTTAGCCTTATAGTAGGAGTTATGCCTAAGCCACTCTATCTTATCCACATAAGGATTTTGGATCGAGAGGTGCTTAGTGGTGTGTAGTTCTCTGCCTCTTTTTTGAATCCTTCCGCCGTGTTTTTTAAGTCTGTTCATTATAATATGGGCCTTCTTGGTTCAGACCTTTCATCTTTTCTGATAGGTGCTTTTTGTCATCCTAGTGCATCCTCTTATCTTCATCCATTTTTACCATCTTTATCGTCATAGCCCGTACCTTAACAAAGACGCTAGGTTCTTTGTCATGATCTTATCCTTGAGTTTCCCCAACTAGGTTCCATTCTTCAAGGCTTCTATGGCTACTTCATCGACTAAGTTTTCAATATGTATAGTTATCTTATTGAATTTATCTAAATAACTTTGTAATGACTCTGTAGCTTCTTGTCTGCATATCCAAATATCATTGATATTTTTTGGCAAGAGGAACATTGGTGATAAACCGAGTCTGAAATTTCTCAGTTAATTCTTCAATGGATGAGATAGAATTCTCAGAAAGTCGATAGAACCACTTTTGAACATTCTTGATAAGTGTACTAGGAAAGACTCCGCGCATGATTTCGTCATTTACATTATAAAGTAGCATCCTGGTCCTAAACGAGGATAGGTTGTTGATCGGTTCCCTAGTTCCATCAAATTGATCTAACTGAGGCATTCTGAACTTGGTTAGGATCTCTGTCCTGATTATTCTACTTACAAAGGGTATTTTTCCTTCCAAAATGCATTCATCTTCTTTCCATGATCCAGTACGAGATTTATGCATGACTTTTTTAACTTTTTGAATTATCTTTGAGTCATCTAAGACCAAGATTATTGACCTAGATTCTCTTTCCAAAGGTTTATGAATTTCTCTATTTCCACTAGACATATTCAGAGTTGCTGCTAGTGTTGCTATGTTATTTTCCAAAGGGGTTACTGTCGGGATGACTGCCTTAAATTAAGGCATTCAATTATTGTTGTATCAGGAGCATCTGCATTTAGATGTTTTGAATCATTACTTCTTTACTTAATGGAGGTAGGTTGAGTGACTAGGTTACTATGTTTAGGTTTGGTGTGTTTATAGTAGGGGTTTCTAGCAAGCTTGGAAAAGGTATGGGTTTGTTGTTATGCTGTAGAGGAGCATAAGAAGGGAAGTTGGTGCCTAGTGTTGGCCATAACTAGGTATTACTAGTTAGAGTGTATGCTCTGAGCGGAGCCTATGATGAGGGTCCGACATGCTGAGAGGGTACTGGCGGAATTATCAGTTGAATGGGTACTGTCAAGTTTATTAGAGGAATAGGGGTTGATGGGTGGTTAATTTGCATATCTAGGGTTGAGATTGGTGGTGGACTGGAAGTCATGATGCCAATATCTTGTTCAGTAAGTTCCCATAGACTGCTTTTAATAGCTTTTAACTCAAGAGGTCTCCATAGATGGCACCACTTGATAACTTATTTCTGGAACTCCTAAGAGTAAAACCTATAAGGAATCAACAAAAGACAAGGTAAGAGGTGGGGAGGGTTCCCACAAACCCTCCATTGCCTAAGTCAGAGACTGTAGAGAGGGAGAGTTTAGAGAGATAAAGAGAGCAAATAGTATAAAAAAAATATAATAAATGAGAATGAAAGATATTAAGTTCTATTTATAAGGATAGTAATACTCAAACTTGAGAGAAATAAAATTCCTCTCTAATGAAAGTCTTGTGTCTATTTGGAGAGTATTTGTTTCTAATTGAAAATTTTCTCAATTGGGATCCTTTTCCTATTTGGTTTGAACATCTTTCATCTACAAGTCACCCATGTATAGGAAAATAAACCTTTAATTAGAATAAAAATATATATATGAGATATCAGTTATTATATGTTGATTTTCAATTTATGGGACAAGAATGAGCTAGAAATTTTCACACAATATTATATATATAATTAATTTTTACTCATATTTTATAATCAGTCCGGATCTAAAAAATTTCATATGATAAAATTTTAACCAAGAAATCTTTCTATACAAAACTTATTTAGTGAAATTTTACGTTAATAAATCAATTCTTTGATTTAATATACAAATATCTCTTAAAACAAAAAGATGGATGCTTGTATAAGCTCAGTTAATACTTCTTAATTAAGGAGCATTTGATTTAGCTTATTGAAGTAATTGGTTGAGATTTTTTTCTCAATCAACTACAATTTAGGTATTTGGTAAAACTTTAAAATCAGCAGCTGATAACTGATTTTATTTAAAACAACTGCTAATTTGACAAACTTTATTTTGAAATTATTTTCATTAGCTGAGAGCCTATTTATTTTTATTTTTTATTTAAATTATTTTACTCTTATTAAAAAATAGCTAATAATAACTAACTTCACTTAAATTAAAATTAAATGTATGTAATTAATTTTTTACAGTTCATAATTAAATAAATGATATTGTAAATTATAATTAATAATTAAATAATTATTATATTTATGCCTATAATACTTTTTTCAAAAAAATTATACAATAATACTTATATTTTAAAATTTATTTTTAAATAATCTATATTAATTATTTTAATAAAATATAAATTAAAGACAATAAATTATTATTTATTACTATATATATTATTTAAATAATTTGTATAACTAAAAAATATTATAAAAAGTATATAAAATTATATTTATAAATAAATTATACCTTTAATTATCATTTGACATACAAACAACAATAGTTAATAAAATTTTACCAAACATTTCATATTCATCAACTAACAATTATCAATTATCCGTTATTAACAACCATTATCAGCTAAACTAAACAGACTGTTAGTGTCATAAAACAAAGTTAATTTACAAGAGCACAATTCCGATTTTGTTTCTTTAAATGTCATTTACTACCAAGCAAACTAAAATGCATTTTAAAATGATGATTAGTAATCGTTATTATTAAAAAAAATATATAGTGTTATTAGTTATGAATTATATATGTTTTGAGTTGTTTTAGCTTAATTAATTCATTGATTGACTAATCACACTGAAATGAGTACACTAAAAATTTAACTAACTTAATTATAACCCTTATTTTATATACACTAGTAAGCAAGAAAATTATTTAAACTCATGATAGTATATAAAATATTAAATATATATTTTAATAATAATAATAATAATATAATTATTATTATTATACACCAAAAGAAACAGATAAAAATAAGAAGTTGATTAGAAATGCAAGGGCGGGGCTCATTATTATGACATTCGTGTGATTTGACCTATAATGTTAAGAATAAAAATTATATAAAAATTATAATGATTATTACAATAAAATATAATAAATTAAGAATTTATTAATTTTAAAAAAATTAAATAAATTTAAAATTATATTATAGTTTTAGGAACTAAAATGATAAAAATGTAATAATTTAATGAAATGATTAAACTGATTACTGAAAATACAAATAACTAATAATATAATAGGTAAAATTTCATATATGTTATATTAATTAATCCAAAAAATAACATGCTAGTCACTTACAATTAATTTTGGATTTACACACAAATCATCAAAAAATTTTTTGATTTAACATTTTATAAATATGATTTGCCTATATTTTAAATCAAAACTCACAAATCAATTTCAGCCGTGAATTTTTTTTTATTTAAACGGGAATAAAAGTATAATTCAAATTCATAATTCTTACTATTTTAGAATAAACTTTTTACCACTAATAAACTACAAAATTATTGACACTTTAGCAGCAATTTGGCAAATCAATAACCGTTAAATAACATATATAATAAAAGAGTATAACATGCTTATACTCATTGCATTTTTTATTTTTTTTTTGGATAGACATTGCATATGTATATATCAAAGTGGAATGTAACATGCTTATCACGAAAAAGAAAGTAATATAAACCCAAAAAAAAATGAAAAGAAATTTTTTTTCCCCCTTTACATAAAGGTGGGATGAATTAATGACACATATCCATACTTGGTTCGTATATGCATAAATACACATAATAATTTGAAGTACAAATGCATGCAACACTCCAATAAATGCTTGCGGCTATCAAAATATGTTTAGGAATTGTATATAATATTACCAATTTTTTTCTAAACAAAATTGACGGTTGAACCCATTATGATATAAATTTTAATGACCATTTAATCAAGTAGTTCAATATAATATATAAATAAAATATTTAGTATTTGTAATGTAAATATATAATAAATTTTATGTATTAAATATATTAATAAAAATTCAAATAAATAAAAAATAGTTTATATTAATTCCTTATTTTTAAAATAAAAATGGGATATGATTATATAAAAAAGGATTTATCAATTTGTGATTTTATACAAAAGCTTAAATAAATATAAAAAGAGATACCTTATTTTGATTTTTTCCATCTTAAATTATAAGCCATTTTTCATTTAAAAAATAGTTAGTTTCTGATAAATTTTTATTTAATATGAGATATTGTATTAATGTGATACTACATGCCAATGTTTGCAAAAACAATAAAAACAAAAAAAAAAAAAAGAAAAATATTGGCAAGGACATGTAAAACATGACGAAAAAAGAAAACTAATCAAAGGCCATGCATATGCATTGCAGAGTCTCAAAGAGAAAAGCATTGGAAAGTCTTGAAAAATGGACAGATTCATTCATCCATAATACTGAGAAAATTAATACTACTTTCTCAACATAACAACATTACATTCTTCCTTTTTTTTCTTTGCCTTTTCCTCTCTTTTTTCTTCTTCACAGAATGTCATTCCCACCAGTAACCAAATTCTTGCTACATAGTAAAGATTATATTCTCTTATTTTTTACTACTACCCCTCCTGTTCTATTTACCTACTTTTACTGTTTTTTCTCTTTTTTTTTTTTTTTTTTTACCTTACCCTTCTGTTTCTACTTATGGTAACTAAATTGTATATCATGCATTTGTAGCAAGGAGACCTCAGGCTGTTGCTGATGAGACCATTAATTAACCATACCCAGTTCTTCTTTTCTTTTCTTTTCTTTTCTTTTTTTTTTTTTTTGGTTGGTTCCTCCTCTTTGTTATCAACTGGTTTGCTTTGTCTAAATTGACACCAAAAACCAACTCTATCTCATGTAGCCCCTACACCGAGGAAGTCAATAAACGACACATTGATTTTATCATTCCCATGATTTTTAATGTCTTCGTCAACTGAGCCTGTGCCTGAACCTGACCCTGGGGGCTTGATCCTGCCGTTGCCAATTGACTCAGTTGCAGACACTTCCGAGTTTGAATCTGACTGACCACTTTGGTCCACCCCAATTGTAACCACTCCTAGGGACCCATTTTCATACAACACTTTCCCACCATACAGCTTGTCAATTTCTCCATTTTTTGTCATTGCCACCGCCTCTTTTCCACCTGCAAAACAAACCCATAAATAGATATATATCAAGATAAGTAACCGTTCCGTAACTAATTAAGCAAACAAAACCCACTTAAAGAGAAGTACATTAATTAATTGATCATGTGAATTAATTACGAGATTTAAGAAAAATCAACATACCCATATTGTGATTATGTGTTTCATGGGAAGGACTGAACCTAGTAAAGAGCCTAGGTGGTGGTGCTTTAGTTGAGGGAGTGAGGGAAAGATCAGTGCATGTTGAGACGGACTCGTCAATGGTACTGGAGATGGTTGTTGATTCACTACAAGCATTGTTATTATTATTGTTCTGCAGAATGATCGCATCAGGTCTTTTAGTTGGTGCCAGGAGTTGATGTGAAGAAGCAGAAGATGGCTTTCTCCTCCTGTAAATGCTGGACTGTTCTCTATGTTTCCTTGCCATAATCACATGCCAATGATTCTTCACTGCATTATCAGTCCTACCAGGAAACAGTCTAGCAATCATTGCCCATTTGTTACCATACAGTCTATGAGCAGCCAAGAGTCTATCCTCTTCTTCCTCAGTGAAAGCCCTCCTGTTGATTCTTGGATCCAGCTGGTTAAACCACCTTAACCTACAGCTCTTTCCTGAAAATCAAAACGGTACAATACAATGCTAAAGATTAGATATTTCTGCAATATATGATGAGATTTTACATATGTTTTTATCATCAATAAGACCATGTTCATAGCAAAGATTTCTCTTGTGAAAATAGCCAATCAAGAAAAGAGTAAAAAGGTACAATTTTTTTTTCTATGATGGTAATCAATGTTGAAATGTAGGATCTGTTGTAACATCTTTGGCTCAAAACAGTTATTGCTTGTTCACTTTTGATTTTTTTTTTTTTCGGGGGAGGGGGGTGGAGGTGCTTGCTTACCTGATCTTCCTTCAAGGTTCTCAGCAATCAAATTCCAGTTTTGAGGGCCATATTGGGCCACGAGCTCTTTGAGCTTGGCATCTTCAGCTGGTCTCCAATGGCCTCTAGCACAGAGCTTTGTGTGGCCATTTTTGGCAGGAATAGAGCTTTTAAGGCCCTCTTCTTCACCTATATCCAAAGACAAGTTACTCCTCTTTTGAACAGCTAAAAGCTCATCACTTTCATCATGAGGTCTCTTAGTTCCTCTGCTTTCTAGCCGTTGATTAATAGTACATGATTTTGCATTCAAGTCCATTGAATGATTCAAAATCTGAAACCCCACTTGAGGATTTTTGGTCTCTATCCCAAATGAGTGAGAGAGAGAAAGTTGAGAAGTAGAAGAGGGTGGTAAGAAGTTCATATCTTGGTACCCATTGAAACCATTATTTTTATTATTATCACCTCTTAGGTGTTGTACAAGACTCATTTTTTTGACCAAAAAGTAGAAAACAGAAAAATGAGATAAAACTGAACTTGAAAAACCCAAATCAGTCTGCAATAATGCCTCGCAACCAGAGTTTTTTTTTTTTTTAGAAAAAAAAAAGACGAGACTTTTGAGATCAAATAGAGAGAAAAAAAACCAGAAGTGGGTTTCTTCTGATTACAAAAGGACGGACTTAATTTGCATGTTTAGCACCCACGAAAAGAAGAGAAAGAAAGCTTCTTTCTTTCAAGAAACAAAATGGGTTATCAAGATTCAAGCTTGAAGCGTTGAATGAGAAGCAAATAACAAGAAAAAAAAAAAGGATACATAGAAGAGAAGAAGCCACACGATTCTCTGTTTCTACCTCTCTTCCATACGAAAAAAGTTAAGCAAGAACGAGAGGAAGAGATGCTGAGGTCAGGATGAAGAGAGGAGAGGAGGAGATGGATGGAGGGATTGGTGGGGGGTCCCTACCCTTAGTCCAAGACTGATTGATCTAAATCTGTTTGAAAGAAAAAATTAAATTTATACAGAAGAGAGTGAGAGAGAATTGGGGGTTTGCATGCAAGCTTAGTCGAGAAGAGAACCACTCGTGTGGATGGGTGGGTGTGTCCCTCAAAAAACATATGCTTTTGGGGCATTGGTATTGGTGTTGTTTGCTTTTGTTTTTCTTTTGGGTCTTTCTTGGGGTTTGGAGAAAACCAGAATCTGTTTGTCTGCTTCTCAACTTTTGCCTCTTTAGCTTTTCTTTTCAAAACCAAAACGGAAAATTTTTTAAAACCACCACCACCCCCACCACCTGTCCTCTACTGCCTCCGCTTCCTCCTGCTCCGTTATCATTTATCAATATTTATAGTTAGTACCTCTACTTATTCACCCAAGCATACTTTCACCCCTACACCTTCCCACTTTTGCCTATTTCATCCCTGAATTTCGTTACTTCACACTTTCATTTTTAACATTAATCTTTCAAAATAAATAATAATTGGTCTAAGTTATAATATTTGCTCGTTTACGGGGAGAGAAATAATTTTTTGCCATACCATATTAAAATTATATAATATTATAAATTTACTTCTCAGTTGACTTATCTTTTAAAAGTTAAAAATAAATAAATTTTCGATTTCAAATATGTATTCTGAACCTCATTAGATATTAATATTAATTCATGTTAATCAATTTTCTAATAAAAGTAAAAAAAAAAATCTGAAACTTGTCGTGTAGTTAACAAAATTATTAAATAAAATTTTCAAATTATTAAAAAGTAATTTCTTGCTTCAGTTTGAATTTCATAAAAATATTTTTGAAAACTTAGTTGAATTTAATGTATTGAAAGTAATTTTTCATTTTGTAACTCCCCATTTTTTTTTTTTTCTTTTTTCCTTTCCTTTCGTTTCGATTCTTTGAATTTTAAAGGTGACTAGTGACTGAAATGACTAATGACAAAAGTATGGTGAAATGGATACTTCATGTTATGGTGAAATGGATCTGGCTTGAAATTGTTATTATACATGACAAAAGTATGGTCTAATTGAGGTCTTAATGCTTATAGTACAACACCAATCCAAATCTTGAATCTGATTAATAAATAGATTTTCATAATTTTTTTAGAAGAAGATTTTCATGATTATTATTAATCAAAGGACGCAACGGAAGTGGCTCCCCCAAGTCCCATTTTTCTCAAATTTTCTCGAATTTATGCTGGATGATTTATATCTCATTAAAAATTAATATAACAGTTCATATTTATTTTAACAATAAAAATATATAAAATATTTATAAAGATAGAAAATATATAAAAAAAATAATATGACAATAAAAAATATTTATTTATTTTAATTGAAAATATTTGTTTGGAAATTAAAATATATTATTTTTAATAAATAAATATATTGTATTTTAATGGTCTAAATTTTTTTCTAATTATATCTGATACATCATTGTAGATATAAGCCTACAACAATGTTTTTGAATTTTGATATGCACTTAATATTATAAAATATCGAAAAATATGAATATATTATGTTAGTATTAATTTTATGATAAAAAAAGTTGCAACACATCTTGATATGAAAAAGTATATTTTTATTGTTAAAATAAATATCAACCATTAGATTAATTTTTATTAAGGTGTCAACCATCCGGCATAAACTTGAGGAAAATTGGACTCGTGAGGAGCCACATCCTGAGGTAACATATATATTGACATAAAGATCAATCTGTGGCACATGCAAAACAACAAGCAATTTGAGTAAATATTTAACGGTTCCTCCAACCCATGATGGTCACTAAAAATAAATGCACATTAATAATTTTTTTTTTTGGCATACTACATCCGTGATTTTTTATATTTATTATTTTTTATTAATTTGAAACTTTTATTTATAATTTTAACAACTAAATTCATTTAAAAAGTAATTTTTAATCAACATATATTATATTATAAGTGTTAAATTGAAAAAAAATTCAAAACAGAGATATTAAACTAACAAAAAATTACAAGCATAAAGGGTGACAGATATATTATGTTATTAGGTTAGTGTATTTTTGACAAATTTAAGTATTTGAATAGTAAAATTATCAATTAAGTTGTTACGTTGATCAATTATACTTAGGGGTGTGCATTCGGTCTACTTCAGACTATTTTTGTAACTTAACCGAATCTAACCGAATTAAGTTGAATCAAAATAACTAAATTTTTAAAATAAAAACTGAATTGATTGAAATAATCAAAATTTTTAAAAATATTTTTTATTATAATATTTAAAATTTAAAAAATATTAAAATTCAATTAACTGATTTTTTAAGTAGTAAATCAAACCGAACCAAAATATTAATTCAATTTAAAAAATTTAAAATTTTATTCAAACAAACTGAATCAAATTGAATTACTTCAATTTTCAGTTTAGTTAATTTGAAAGCTTTCACACTCCTAATTATGCTAAGTACATGGAATTGCACATATATTATGCATTTTTTTTCTCAAGAAAAAACTATATTATATGCATGTATGATTTATCACCTGACTTGCCATAAAAACCAAGGTGCTTGACTGGTTTTCAACAACCAAATAGTATTATAATTCACCCAAATTTTTTTTAAAAAAAATTATTTTTGCAATATAAGTTAAATATTATAATAATAATCTTCTTAATTTTGAGCGGTGACAGACTCATCCCCAGTCTGCTTTTTTTTTTTTTTTTCTTAACCAACTTTTTCATTGATTTTAATGTTACTTTATTTATGAACACTTTATTATACATATAAATATATATGATAATCTTCTGTTTGTTAGCTAAAACCTTCAAAAGATGAAACAAATTATTCTATTCTAGTATTCTTTTCCTCCTGAATCTTTTTGACTGTTGAAATGATTGCCCCACTTTTATGCCTTTGATTTTAATTTTTTTGAAAATAAAAAGAGACTATACTTAATTGTATTTTAATTTTTCCAATTATTTGGCCCACATTGGGTTGATTTTATCTAATAACGAACGGATGCATCATGATTTTACTTAATTTATTTATTTATCATCGATTTATGATAGAACCAACCACATGTACCTTGTAAAAAAGGACCTACGCATTTGATGGATGATGTAACTAATCATTTTGACCTTATAGTTGTGAAATATGAATGCCAAGGTCTTCTACTTAATGAATGTCTAGTCACTCATGATCTATAGTACATAAAATGAAAAATGAGCCAAATGGGAAAAATATTTTGCTTTCATCTCTCTTCCATGTTCGTGGAGGAGGACATCATGGTAAAAGTAAAAAGTCATTAAAGATCTTAATTTTTTTTAAAATATTTTATAATTGAAAGTAACAAAATCATTAGTAATATTTATTAGTTTAAGTATTAATAAATTTGAATTATTTTAAATAAATTATTAAAATCTAATCTTATATATAAATAAAACAGAAGATGGACATATTTTATTTTTTATAAATTTATTCTATTCGAAAAATAATTAAAATCTTGTAACTATTGGATCAAATAAAAAAATTAAATTCAAAATTATTTCAAAAAAAACCTAAAACCCATGTGTGTATACGAGTGTATTTAGAAAAAAAAAAAAAAAGGTTGCTGATGACATTTGATAAAAAAATTTTATTTTATTTTTTTACATAAAAAAGAAGTGACAGATTTAAATTTTACCATTCTCAATATAATATTTATACTTTTTACTATTTAATCTATTTGTGAAAGACAATATTATTATTTATAAGGACCTTACGAATTACAACATATTTAATTATTAGTGTTATAAATAAAAGAATTCGCTTTATTATTTATCCACATCAGTAAATTTCCCTACCCGTTATAGTGATATTTAAAAGAAGTCTTTAGTCGTGGCACGAAAATTTGAACATAAGACTTTAATGTTTTAGGATCTTTAACTTAAGCTTATTGGTCTGAGCCTCATCCGCGACCAAAAATGTTTACAATCTTTAAAAGATGAAAGCAAAATATAAGGGGAAAAAAAGTATACTATAAAGGCATCAATTAGTCTTAAAAAAAAAAAAGCAGCAATAAATAATAAACCCCTCACGCGAAAACAACACTACAAGTAATTGTCCAAAAAAAAAAAACACAAGTACAGCAACATATACATGTGCGGTAAGGGTATAAGGTAAGGTAAGGTAAGTAAAAACTGCATGAGTAGTTTAAAAAGTAATGATGATGTTGAGTAGTTTTGACTGTTGAAAGAGATAGAAAATGCCCTTGTTCCAGGAGACACCAACCCCATTTGTTTCCTTTCTCTCCATGTTTATTCAACAATTTTTACCACTTTTTTATGTGTCTTTTCGATTTGATTTCAATTTTCGTTTAATAAGAATTATATAATCATTTTTTAAGAATTATAATTCTAATTAAAAATAATTATATAATCATTTTTTAAAAAAATTAAAAATTAATGTAAATTATAATTATTTAATAAAAAATTTACTATAAAATCAAGATATAAGTAAAATTAGAAAGAAAAATTTTATTTTTTATTGATAATTTAAAAACGTCAATTGAAGTTAAATAAATTTAATTTTTTTAAAAGATAATTGAAATAAAACGGAAGGGATATATATTACCAAAAATATTTCAATCAATTCATAGATGCTAATGGAGTTGAAATCATATAAGCAATCGCATTAAATAAGTGTTGTTTGAATTATTAACCTTTAGACATTATTATACTCTAATTAATTATATTCGATCCATATAAAACATGATGAAATGCATTTACTGTACATATTTAACTACATTCGATCACTTATCGAATTGTAAAAAATTGAATTTAATCATAGTTATAATGGACAATACTAATGTTAATTTATTTGATTTAAATAATGAATTTTTATCACATAAATTTGCTTTTTCGAGCTTTATTTAAAAATCATAAAAAGCAATTATTTTTCAGGGAAATTATTTCGTAAGTACGTACTTTTTTTTTTTCAAAGTTTCACATTCAAAGTTGGAAAATCAGTAATAATTTACCCCAACAGTACATAAGTTAGTGATGATTACTTCTTTTTTTTCCCGAAATTGAAAGAACTATATAAAGAATATAAATTATTTGTCCTAATATATATATATATATATATATATATATATATATATATATATATATATATATATATATATCAAACTCAATTTAAATTAATTAAAAATAACAAAAAATATTATTATTATTATCATTAATTAAAAATAATACGTAACACTTAATAATAATAATTATTATTATTATTATTATGCAATTAATAAGAGTATAATTTATTATATATCATAAATATTAATAATAATAAATCCAACATAAATAAAAAGAATTAAAAAGAATCTGCTCATACAAGGATAAAAAAAGTTGTTATATTAAAAAGAAAATTATAAATATTTAATTATTTAGAAAAAGAAAAAAAAAGACAGGGTAAAAACGAATTGTTTTTGGTACGTTACAGTACGTTACGTTATTGGAAAAAAGAAAAAAATTGCACACGCGTGAGAAGACTGTTTCAGGTTTCTGTTCCAACAACTTTGTTTTTTCTTTTTTTCAAAAATTAATAAAAAATAAATATGTATCGTAACGTAAACAGATTAATTATTTTATTTTATATTGAAAACTAAATAATAGTAATAAATTAAAGGCAGAAAAAAGAAAAAGAAAAGTAGGGGGCTTCGTGCATGCGTTTTGTCTCTTTATAACAAAAACGGTTTCGCTTTGTTGTCGTTTTATGCTTTTGATGACGATGGTAGGGGCGTTACACGTGCGGCTTTAAATGAACCGAACACGTGTACGGTGTTGATCTCTGTTTGTATGCAAATTGTTAACTATCTTCATTATTTTAAAATAATAAAATAATTTTTTTAGAAAAAAAAAGGAAAAAAAAGCTGAAGTGTCTTTGTTTTGTTATATAGTCACTTACTCACTGTAACGAAATCTGAGAAGATATTTGAAAGTGGGGTATGGTGTTTTTGTTCCTTTTTCTACTTTTTTGAATTCAGCTGTCCTCACGTGTGAGATGATAGCGGCTCTGATTCTCCATTCTCTCTTTACACTTTTTTTTTTAATTTTAAAACCACCATAATTTATTAAATTATAATTAATTTATATAAAAAATTATAATTAATTTATATAAAAAATTATAATTAATTCAATTTAACTAAATATAATTATAAAAATAATAAAATAATTTTAATAATTAATTTGATACGATTATATTTATCATATTTTTAATTTAAAATACTATTTAAGCGAAAATAATTTCATACCAATATGTCTTTATAATTATTGGTATTTTTTTTTATTTTTTTTATCATATATCAAATGATTAAATTCTAACACCATAAGAAAAAAAATAAATAAAGAGTCCGATTTTTAATCTTTTCAATTGGATATTTATATCTTTTTTTCACTTGATTCTCTCAAGCTCTTTTAACAATATATAAGGATGTAAAACGAACGTACTTGCTCCCTAAAGCTCAATTTAATAAAATTATTTTATTAGAATTAGGTTTTTAATATTAAACATCAAATAGTTAAAAGTATTAACTTAATAAAAGATCTACATTCAATTTTTTACAAACTAATCTCAACGTTAAAAAATATAATATATAATTTTTTTAATATTGTATATCAGGAAGAAAATTTTGGCTTCTTAACTATTAAACTTTCATTGAATTTATAATTTCACATAATATAACTTATATTTTAATTTTAAAATATAATTATTTAATAATTTAAATGGTAAAAAATTTGAATTTTCTTACAAACATTTTTATATTTGAGTGTTATATATAAAAAAATAAGTGCTGAAAGAGTTTCACATTCTTTGTGCGTCTATATGACTTGAACTTTCAAATAGTCTAAACCTCTTTTATAAATATTTTAAATTTCAATTTTAAAATAGTCAAAACTCTTAACAAGCAAATAGTAAAGACATTAAATGAAAAATAAAAATTATAATTGATGGGTAATAATGTATTTGAGCACATAATTTTTTTACTATAATTTTTAAAAAAAAAAAAACTAATGTCTTGGGTTATATTAGATAAGACTAATGGTTTGGGTGACTAAAAGGATTATATATATATATATATATATATATATTAATTTTCATTCCCAATCATATTGGCGACCAAACATAATAATGTTACCTATCATATGAAAAAAATAGAATCAAAAGATGATGACAGAAAAATAACTAATTCCTAAATCCATGATACATTAGTAACAAACCTTTTTTAATCACATCTCTTGTACTCTCCACCACCTACACCAAAAATACTTCTTTACCATTTCTATATATATATATATATATATATTTGTGATAGTAACTATGATATGAAATGAAAGAATATAATGAACTTAATTAATTAGTGCAAATAGGCCCTTTAATTTGGTGTCCTTTCTAATCAACAATAATTAAATATGATACAATTTACATATGATCCAACTATAGCATTAAAGTATATTAGGGCACATGACAATTATATATAGTGAAAATTCAAATTAAGACCCACTTAGTACATGATTGATGATGTATCTTTGATTTACATATAATCATTGAAGAAAAACTCTCACAATAATACAAAAGGGTAATTAGATGGTTAGACCTCTATATTATTGTATTTATAGGTTTTCTTTTGCAAACAAAAGGACATGAAAAAGCAGCCTTTGTTGAAAAATAGTTGTTATTTTCTTTTACTTTCTATACATTTTACAACTTTATTTGACTCTTTTAGCAATTTATTTTAACCCAAAAGCATTAACAATTATTGTTAAAAAAATCATTGATGATTGGCTTTAATATTAAAGTTTAGTTTTCCCTTAAGCCAACAAAGAAAATAATCTTAATTTGCTACAAAAAGGAAACCCTTTCTTTCTTCCTCCTTCAAGATGAATATTCTATGAAGGAAACTAGTATAAAAATAATAAATCATCAACAACTAATAATAATAATAGATACCCTTAGTTAACAAGGACAACATCATTAACTAAGAAGAGAGTAGACAAAGAATTTTTAGTTAATTATCAAGTACAATAACAAGGTAGTTAAAGGAGACTAATGATCTTTTTCCATACCTAAATAATTCGTCGATGAATTCGAAATGCATACGATACCTTAAGATAATTTAATTAACTAATCAAATAACTAACTATTTGAATTTATTCGTTGGGTCGAAAAGTTTATTTAATTATCTATATGAAAG
The DNA here is from genome assembly GCA_947683625.1 of Mallotus nudiflorus. Classification (NCBI taxonomy): domain Eukaryota; kingdom Viridiplantae; phylum Streptophyta; class Magnoliopsida; order Malpighiales; family Euphorbiaceae; genus Mallotus; species Mallotus nudiflorus. Next base: position 121,739 of record CANTUR010001291.1, on the reverse strand, counting down.
CTAATTATATTATAGACCACTAATACACATGCTTATCTCTAAATGTCAATAATCAAATTAAAGAACCTTAGTTAGTTAACCACTTTGCCAAGGAGATCACTACCTAGAAATACATCTTCTTTCTGTTATATAACCATATAATTAATTAATTAAACATTGTCGAGGCTAATGAATCCTATGGTAAGTGCGGGCTTAACTAAGCTAATCTCCGCCTTGTGTAACAAACTCTATTTGTGCATATATATATATATAAGAAAACAACAAGCAAAAGTGTTGTTTTATGCCAAATTTTTATAGGTTATTCCTAACTTATAAACCTATTGTCAACTACATGCAACAGACCCTTTATCAAAGTATTATTGTTTTACATATATTTTATGAAAATGGGTCATTATCTTCTGTCTCACCCAATCTTCTTTTGTCTACTTTTTTTTTTTTCCTCTTTCAATTCGGCTGGTGGCTGACCCTAATTTTGTTGCATGCATGTGTGAAGGATATGCATATGCGTGTGTTCCTTTTTGACACCTAATTGAAGAGATAGGGTAGACGGAGAAAGAAAAGAGAACCACAAAACCCCATAAAAGTTGCAATTTTGTCACTTGAATCAATTAGTGGAATTGTTACACACTTAACCAACCCACTATTAAGTTTGCATTTTTATGTTTTTTCTATTCCTCATTAACATTTTTTAACTATGGATTATACTTGTACTCTCTTTATAGCCTAATGGTTAAAATGATATATATTATAAGGTGAGATCATGAGTTCTATCCCCTATTTTCTTTTTAACTTTCTAATTTTTTTTAAAAAAATTATAAATTATCCTCATATCATATTAAATATTGAATTAATTTTGATAATGTTAATTCAAAAAAATTTAATCTGATAAAATTTAAATATAAAATTTTTCTCTATTAAATAAAATTTTACATTACCGAGTTAACTCTTTAAGTTATATATTTATATATATATATATATATATATGTTTTTTAATTGGATGTGAACCAATATTTTAATTCCTTTGTTTGTTGCATGAATTTAAAAAAAATATTTTTTATTGAGTTTATGTGTTCAAAAAAAAAATTTCTAATTTAAAGTCTTATCAAAGAGGGTAGCTAGATTTTTTTTTTCCTCCTTTCTATTATGGCACTCACTATATGCAATCATGCACATGTAAAATATATCGATATATCCTTTTCTTCAACTTAGGATACTATTTTGCCGACGAAACAATCAAACTCTCTTTCTCTATGCTTAGTAATATCATCCGACCTAAAAGCAACTCTTAATTAATAATAAAAACTCCATCTCATCCTTAATTATAGAGTTTATGCAAGTCTTATTCTACAAGACCGAGAAAATTTTCAACTAAGCATGCATTTTTTTAATGAATATAATGTTGTGGGTCCTTACATGATTATTTTTTTTTACATTTATAATTTTTTTTCTCATAATACAGTAGGCAAATCAATAGAAGTATTTGATAATTTGCTGTGGGCATAGCTAGCTAGTGGATTGATTTGTAATTATTATTATTTTTTTTGAAAGATATAATTATTATTTTTTAGTACTAGTACATGTCGTTTAATTTCCTACATGAAAAATAAGGGACGAGAAATTAAACCCTACTCTCTACATTTGATATCTATATATTTTATTATTTGGGTTAAAATAATTAATTTATATCAAATATATATAAAAAATTAAATGAGTTTATATAACAAATACTTTCATTTAATAAGTTAAATTATATATATATATATATATATATATATATATATATATATATATATATATATATATATATATATATATATATATTTGTTAATTGAAATAAAAAATTTCCGAAAAATTTACACAAAATAATGAAAAATCTACTCCAATTAATTGGAATGTAAACTTACAAAACTAAGTTCTGTAATTAATTAATATAATTCTTAGCTAGGTGAAAAATGTTGAGTCACATGGCACCAAATTCCCATCTAATATACAACTAAAACACCACCTAATCTATAAATAACAAACAAATAAATTATTCCCTTGACAAAAAGCATAAAGAATCAAATGGCTAGATTAGCCTCTACTGACTTCAAGACTGTCTTTTTAGATTAAATTGTTAATTATGGAGTAATTAATTAAATTTATATACAGAATCAAAGTTCTAGGGCTAAATTAATTAAATAAATATTCATATCAAGATGATGATTGTCGGCTTCTCAACACTATCTTGTTCTTCTCATCAATTTCTCTAATTGCATTTCCAAGAATCTCAAAGTCCCACCAAGCCAATTCTTGTACATTATAGTTTAATTAAATCCAAGAATCATTTTAACTATACATACAAGAGATTAAATTATTTTTTAAAATATATATATATGTTTGGAGTTGGAGATGAACATAACGAGAAAATGTACATTTCCCATAAATCTAAATGGAGGGACTCTTAGCACGAGGGGTAGCTAAGCGTAGATTTCTACAAGACAACACAATTACTAAGCATGTATCTATGATTATTGTTTACTTACCAAACTAATATTCTTGTCATTATCTACTTTAAAACTATATATTAATTAGTCCAACCTTAGCTTATTCTTTATATTAATATTGTCGGCTTATTATTCCGTTAGATAAATTTATAATTTATATTCCAAAGTGTAGTCACTATCATGGTAGTTACTTGGAAATGGGTATCAAATTGAGAGATTTGATGTCCCCATAAGAATAATATCAAAGGATACATGTTTTTTTTTTTTTTTATTATTATTATTTGTATATGTAGATGAATTGAAACCATGGTCTAAAAATTACTTTATATCAATTGATTGTGGACCCTTGGTTATTAAATTTGAACATAGAAAAAAAAAATTAAAGAAAGAGAGAGGAGACCTAATTTCATCATTTGTGGGGTTCAATTTGACAAAGCTCTATTGAAGGGAAAATACTTTGAATAAGTCGCTATCAATTGGACTCAAATTAGATTTTTACCACATTCATGTATATATCCCTTTTAGTTCTTGTATGGATCATAATGCATAAGGAAAAAGAAATTGAAAATTCATTTAATTACCTCATCATTTTTCAAAAATAAATAAATAAATAAATCAAATACATGAATGTGGTCCTAGTGGGTCAAAGGATAATGGATCCTATATGAACATTACGACACACGTATGGTTTGGGCCAAAATTTTTGCACCCACCACCATGGCTCCATGCATGACAGAGGCAAAGGTAGGTTTCAAATCATTAGAATTTTTTTGAAAAAAAATAATTAATAATTTAATCTATATGTTAATACACGAAAATATTAAACTTAATGCTACCTATGAACTTTGTCCCAACTTCAAATGGTGAAACATTAGCTATCAAAGATTTGAAGAATTTTTAACTTACCCAACTCAAAGTAATTGGAGGACCATGAGGAATGGGGCGGCCAACTCCTCCACAAAGAGAGGTAAAAGGAGAAAATATATATAAGGACACACTTTATGAGATTAGTTGGAGCTTGTCCCAATAGAGTCCAAAAAGGGAACATCAAACGCAGCCTTTGTTGAAAATAAAGTTAGGCTTTTAAAGGGTATCAAACATTTCTATTTCCTACTTTATTTGACCATAGTCCCTTTTTATTTGTGGCAAAAATACTTGGAAAATTTGAACTCTCATACTCACAAACGTAACATTAATAGCTACATGTCTCGCATATTTTTATGAACAAGGAATATATATATATATATATAACATGGTGGGCTTTTTTTTTTATTCTTGTTCTTGTGCCCCTCAAGTGGTAAATATTGGTTTTGCTTCTATGTCCATAAAGCTTCACTTAAATTGAGTTCCTTTAATTATAGTGCTTGCTAAAGGTGGAAATTAGTTGCATGCATGTTACATCCAGTTTCATTGTTGGCATAAAAGGGTGAAACAAAATGCCTCACTCCTCCACATTCATAACAGTTACTGTATCTCCTCTGCTGAGCTTTTTTTTTTTCATCACCTTTGCAGCAAGCTCTACTTGCCTCGCACTCCAAATTCATGGCATCTCGACATCGTCCTAGGACTCTCCCCTTGACTTTAAGAAGTTTGCAAAAAGCCTCACTTTGACGAGAAAATAATCAAATGATAATTTCTATTTAAGAACATTTTGAGATGTGGAATTTAAATTCTACAAATATCGATTTGTGAATTTATTTCATTTTATTAAGATGAGAGCTATTCCCTATTATACAGATACAATCCATCAAATTCGGTGTTATATATCACTGCTGTTAATAGAAAAGGATAAAATATACTTTAGAAAGTGACAATTGAATCTACTAATTTTGAGGTGTTTTTATTTTATTTTTTTTTATAAATTCTCAACTTATTTAGAGTAATTTGCAACTATTTTAGATTTTTGCATTCAATGTTTTTTTTTCCTTATGAACCCTAATCTACAATTAATTAATAGTTTTTGGATAAAAAGCATAATTGAAGCTACCAAAATTTAGAATGTTCTTACACTAACAACACTACAAGGCAAAGACAATGAGTTAATCCCTAGTGGTTACTTTATATATTGTACAACCTTTAATTTCAATGTCACTATAAGTATTGAATGTCACAATTTCAACATCCAACCTATTTTGATTCTTCAGTTTGTTCTTATATGCTGCAGTCAAATGTTAGCATTAGCTGAACTTAATCAACCTCAAAATGATCACAGTCACTGACTCCTAAGCATGCATGTTCATTTTACTACAATCTTACTAGCCATTTTTGAATTTAATGCAATCTTATAATGTAAAACATTGCATGTTATGTATATAGTACATGATCAAGGTTGGGAATTCAAATTTTAACAGCTTATTTTCTATTAGAAAATGTACAAGAAATAAAAAATTACTAAAATAAGTTATGTTTAGTTTGGTCTTGATGCATGAAATTGGTTGTTGTCACTTAGTAACTAGGGGAATGTATGTTGAATCTTTGTTGAAATATGTGCTCGAACAATTTCTTACAAATAGTATTAATTTTCTAGTTAGAACTCAATTTTTCTAAAAAGAAGCACTTAAAATATTGTATTATTAATGTGTTCAATTTCAGGGAGTAATGTGTATGTTCATTTAACTTGGTTGTCATTGTTGACTTTTTAAATCTTTACCTTCACTAATTAATTAAAATCATGAATGATTGATGTTACTTAAAACTAGCAATAATTGAATCTTTGTAATCTACACAACAAACATTTTTGAAAAACATTTTTGGACAAAAAATTGGACATGCATATTGACAAAAATAGTATTGATTTAATTTTGAAAATTGTGAAATTGATGAAGATTATTTTAGTTTGTATTAGAGAGAAAATATTTTTGGACTAAAAAGGACTTGTATTTTTATATTGATAAAAATAGTATTAAATTAGTTTTGAAAATTTTGAAATTGATGGAGATAGTTTTAATTTGTATTTAAAATTTAAAATTTTATATTTTTAAAATTAGATGGATTTAAATAAAAATAATATTTATTATTTGATCATCAAATTTAAATAAATATGTAAATTATTATAAGATTCATATGTAAATATTTTACAAAAATTCATATTAATTAATGCACTACATTTTGCAAATATATGAATGTGATTAATAATTTAAACTAATATTTTTATTATTAGCTTATATAATTATACCAAATTTCTAATACATATAAAATTAATTAAATTAGGAAATTATAAAATTACGAAAATAAAAATTCTATGGATTGATAAAAAAAAATGACCTATTTCACAAGATTTATATACAATATAGATATATACTTTACATGTAAGTAACTAAAAAATGTAATTATTTTTTAGCAATAAATTTCAATCAATTAAGAAAAAAAAATTCTTTATAAAGTGTCAAAGAAAATTTTATTTGATTAATATTTTAAATTTCATATAAGCTAAATATTTTAATTTAAATTTAAACGTATTTTAGCGCAAATAATATTTGTTATAAATTTATATTTAATTATATCATAGATAAAATAATATTACTCTTCCAAATACACAATTAATTTTATATAATTCTATATCTATGTTGTATGTTTAACGTTTTCATGCCTAATGTTTAATACTATTACTATTAGAAATACATGATAATTTTTAAATAATTATTTTTATATTAGTATTCATTTTTATAACTCCTAAAATGTAATATGTAACTATATAATTACCATTAGTAATGAATATTATTTAGTATTAACAATTTTTTCTATTTATATTATAATAATTTGTACATTTTACAATATAAAATTAAAGTAATTATTCATTTAATAAATATTTTAACGACATTTGTTGCATGTAAGTAAAAATTAATAAGCTAGTAGATAAATCATATACGGTTATATGGATATGCTGTCACTTATAAATTAGTGTGCTCTGAGTAGCTAAATCATATACAGTTATATGGATATGCTGTCTCTTATAATTCAGTTCGATTGATTGATTGATGTTTTTAGGCATTTATGAAAAAGTTGGACAAAAAAACAAGAAGGAAAATGAAGAGGAAACCAAAGATTGCTAGCTTTATGTTCAAAAGATTGCTAGCTTTTTTCTTTATTTTTTTTTTCTTTTAGGTTCTTTAGCTAACAATATACAAAAAGAACAAAAAAATGCAGCCTTTGTTGAAACTAGAAAAATTGATCAATTTTGGAAGGCAAATTAAAAGAAGCCAAACAACATACAGATTGGCCTGGCCTTTATTCATTCACTATTTCCCATGACAACAACGACCAAAATAAAAAGAAAACAAAATCAAAGCAAAGATTTTGTCTCCTCCTTGGAATTAATCGAATATTTCCATGTCAATGTTTTAAATCATTAACAACCGATAATAACATCATCAACTAAGATTTTTCCTAGTTAATCATGTTTTTTCTTTTGAGCAGACTAGTTAATGATGTTGATCATGGAATAACGGTACCTTGTGTTTGATGGATAAAATTAAGAGGAAAAAGAGAAAAAATGGAAGGAAATTATATTTTCACATGTTAATAAAAAGAAGTTATATCCTTTATATATATACATAGAAAATTTATTCATATTCTAATTAAAAATAGAATAATATTTTAAATAAAATAAAAATTTTATTTTTAATTGCATATAAATATTTATTTCTTAATATATATATATATATATATATATATATATATATCAAAATATTTACTTTATCAATACTCCCCCTTAAATTAGTGAACATATGTTAATCATTCCTAACTTTCAAATGAGTTGTAGAACAATTTTCCGGATACAGCCTTCGTGATGATGTTAGCTAGTTGAGTCTGAGAAAAAACAAAAAGATCAATTGTTCCTTAATTCATATGATCTTTGATGAAATGCTTGTCAACCTCTATATGCTTAGTTCGATCATATTGAACCTAGTTATTTGCAATTGTTATGGTTGCCTTATTATCACAATGTAATAACATAGACTTCGAATGTTTTAGTCTCAAATCCTGAACAATTCGTCTTATCCAGAGCAACTTACAAACTCCATGAGTCATTCCTCTGAACTTAACTTCAGCACTCGACCTTCCTATGACTTTCTATTTCTTACTTATCCAAGTGACCAAATTCTTTCCAATAAATGTAAAGTACTAAGATGTTGATTTTCGATCAATCTGATCTCTGGCCCAATCAATATCTATATAACCAGTAATTTCATAATCCTTATTATAAACTTTTTCCCGAAGTAGACTTCAAATATCTTAATACTCGGTATATTGCACCCATTTATTTTTTACTCGGAGAATGCTTGAACTGACTTATAACATTTACTGCATAAGCAATGTCCGGCTGAGTATGAAATAAGTAGATCAACCTTCCCACTAATCTTTGATACTGGTCTTTATCAGTTGGGACTTGATTTTCTTGGATTGATAATCTATGGTTAACTTTAATTGGAGTCTCAACTAGCTTACAATCAAGCATGCTCATTTTGTTAGTAGATCCATGTTAGTGATATGCACTGGGTCAATCATGTATGACCATGTTTTGACTTTATCATTTTATTTAATAAAGAGGCATTTTTCATTATCATTTTGTGTTATGATAATTACTTGAATAGTCAATTCTTACTAAGGTCATTAAGTATATGACTTGATAGTAAAATCCTTAAATTAAATATGAGTTCTATTCAAATTATCCCTAGACATAACAATATGTTATAGCTAGTATGATGTTGATTGATGATTATGTTTTATTAATCATGAATATGAGATATTAAGTCAACTCATAGGTACTTATTTGGAAAATAATGTACTGGATTGACTCATCATGAGAATACTACATAGATAATTGTTATAAGTAATTCTCATCATAATAATATTGATTGAGCCCTTTAACCTTGAAATCATCATGGATTTCTACATAACTATTATATATTTTGACATAATCTAACATTGTCTTTAACAGGATGATTAAATAGATTGTTGTTGGATATAAAATGAGTTATTTGAGGAATGTGAGTGATTGAGAAGGAATTTGTCCCTCATTTAATATGACTAAGATATCTATGGGCCCTTTAATAAGATAGATTGAGGAAAATGCATAACCATACTAAAGTGAATTGATAAAGAGTTATTATTCTCAGTCTACTAAGAGTTTAGAAATAATATGATTAAATTATATAACGATGACAGAAACTATGCCTTATATTCAATCGAGTTATTATATGACAAAGGGATTACAATATTTATTATAAATTAGGTTATGTCGGATTATTGACTTCACATGACTTGGGTAGTCATAATGTCTTGCTAGAGGCCACTTATGACTTGTAGTCCTAAATAGAGATTTCAGGCCCACTGCCAATGTCATGTGAACCTACAGGGTCACACACTTAAAATAAGCCCAAAAATGGATATGGGTTTGAGAAGCCTAAATATGCTCTGTGAAAATAAATAAATAGTTTATTTATTTAAGGTAAAGGTTATCTTAAATAAATGAAATATTATATCTGATTTAATTTTAAATAAAATCAGAATAATAATAATTAAGGAATTACCAAAAAGTTATTTTGGTAAGTGAAACCCTAATTAGAGGTCTATAAATATGTTATATTCTCTAGGGTTTCACTAACTCAATTATTAGCCACCAAAATTTATTTTTCTCCTCTTAGAAAAACTAAAACATAAAGTGTTTTATTCTTGATTTGTGAGAAATCAAAAGAAGTGCTAGCACACAAAGTTTTCATTTTAATCAAGGGTTATTCGTGTGGACGCTTATGGAGGACAGATTCTTTTGGAGATGTCTTGATCCAAACTACCAAAATCAAAAGCTCGAGGTAAGGTGTCACTGGAGTGAACCTCCTCTCTGCCTTCCAACAGTCTTGCCTCTTTTGCGTTTATGGTAAGATTTGAAAATCCTAGTTTTAAATCAATTAATCGAATTACTTGGATCTGAGTTAGGGTTTGTGGTTAAAATTTTTAATTTCTGCTGCGTTTTTGAATCACAAAACCCAACTGTAGACGGCGGGGTTTAGTGCGCGTTCAAGATTTTAGCAACCACAACACTGTTTAGGCTCAAGGCCTTAGAGAACACACTAACCACTGTTACAAAGACATGGCGTGGAGATGAGGAGTCGCCACCCAAGGTAATAACTTGAAAAAATTGAAAAGGTGGTACTCAATTCTTTAAAAGAAAGCTAGCACCACAACCAGGAGATTCTGGATACGGAATACTAACTTCTCTTAGTCTCGTGTTCTTTTAGAATAATTTTATAAATGATTATTTCATCCTCTAATTACATGCAATTTTATTAAACCTTAATTTACGTCCATCTAACCCAAAAGGCAACAAGTCAATAAAATTACAAGTAAAAATGCATAAAAAGGCAATGTCCCTATGTCTACACTATGTTAATTTTATTTTATAAGTTAGTTAAGTCTACATAGTATTTATAAATGAAAAATGTACTATAGGTGGGACTACATTTTTATTAATTAGTAAGCCTAGATTTGTTTATTTTAATTTGTCTAAGGAATGGGCTTAAGTCTATTCAATTTTAAAGAAAAATGAAATTAGTGAGCCTAAGTCTAACTTAGTCTTACTTTGAGTGAAATGTGGGCCTAGGTCTATTTATTTTAAAAGAAATGAAATTAAGTGGGCTGAGCTAAGTCTAAACAAGTTTTAATTAACTAAGTGGGCCTAAAATCTAATTAACCTAATGGGCCTAAATTGATTTTAATTATTTAAAGTCCTAAACCACTTTTTAAACCTATGTATTAAGTGGGTTAGACCTAAACGTGGACTTGGGGCCCATAAGGATAAAAACATAAAAAAACAAGCCCAAAACAAATAAAACACAAAAAATGGATCAAATAAATATTACAATGATTTTCTTAAAAAAAACCTAAATTAATTATATGCAAACCCTAATTTAAGCTACTTCCACCATTGATTTTAATTTATTTTTTTACCCAATTGAACCTAATTACTAATCAATTTTAAAGTACAGAAAAATTAAAATTTTCATTATTCCCACTACTGGGGCTATTACAAACTATGTACAAAAAAAATAAATTTAAATGATTATACACCTAGAAATTAAAATAACTATACAGAACACAAAAAATGAAAAAAAATAAAGACAAAACCCTAAATTCTACTGGAAAACAACACAGGTTCTTCCATGGACCTTATGCTCAATTTAAATATAGGCAATATCCTCTTCAATCCACATACATATATCAAAATAAATAAAACACAAGTAATCAGATTAGTAATAAAATTAAACAATAAAAAAGAATAACAAAATAACAAAATAAAAGAAAAATCACAAAAAGAAAAAAATAGAAAGAATAAAAAAATGAAATAGAAAATAACAGTGATGATTTAGATGTTGTGCTAATGCCCTTTTTGGTGTCTTAGATTAGGATTTTCACCGTTGAAATTGACTCAGTATTGATTTGATTCTGGACTGGGACTAAAAAAAATGCTAGATCGTCCTCGTTAAATGAATTGAAAAAATTAGGGTTTTGAAAGAACAGAAAAATCAAAGTTTGATATATGGATGTGTGAGTTTCTCTCAGTTCCTCCCTCTGTGAAAAAAAATTTCCTTCCCCTTCCACACGCATATAGACTCTGCTTTTAAATGCAGAGTCTGCACGTATTGACTTCCTCCAAAGGAGGAACAGACTGATGATCAGATAGCGTTTATTTTTTTTTTTATTTCAAAAATCTTCTGCGTTAAAAAAAACCTTATTAGATAATCATAAAGATAAAATTTGAATTTTCAACCAATCAAAACACTGAAAAAATCGATAAAAAATAAGAGAAAATACGTGAAAAATAAAAAAAAAGACTTATTGCGCGTCGACATTGTGCAATGCCGACCGGCATTGTATAATGCCAATCGGCATTGTTTAATGCCGATCGTAAAAAATTATTTTTTTAACTTTTAATTACCAAAAGACCCCTGAAAAATTGACTTATATGCAATCAAATCCTAAAAATGTTGCAATTTAGTCTTTAAAGTCCAGAAAATCGACAACCAAGTTCAAGTTTTGAATGAATTTCATCATAAGGGCTTACGTTGAAATTGTGCACAATTGCATCCCAAAATTGGGTGCTTACACTAATAATCCATTACATACTTTTGTTGGCAGAGGAAAATTCCTTGAGTTGATCTTGCAACTTCAATCCCTAAAAAATACTTCAAGTTACCCAAATTCTTAAGTTCAAACTCAGTTGTTAACTATCTTTGTAAGATTATTGTCTTACTCGGATAATTTCCAATAACCACTATATCATTAACATATACAATCAGAGTGATGACTTTACCTAACTTTTGTTTGATGAATAACATATGATCAGCACACTTTGCTTATAACCGAGCTTCCTTATGAAAGTTGAGACTCTTCTAAACCATGCTCAAGGCAATTCCATAAGCCCATACAATGCCCTTTTTGGTTTCTATACTTAGTCAGTACATCTTATTCTGGGTGGTGAATCCATATACACTTCTTCATATATGATTTTATTAAAAAAAGCATTCTTTACATCAAATTACCTTAGTGGCCAATCCAGGTTGGCAGCTAAGGAGATAAGAACTCAGATGGTATTTATTTTTGCTATTGGAGAAAATGTATCTTCATAGTTAATTTCATACTTTTGAGTATATCCCTTTGCTACCAATCGAGCTTTATATCGATTAATGCTTCCTTCTGGATTGAGTTTGACAGTAAATATCCTCTTGCACCCTACCATTTTCTTTCCTTCAAGGAGTGTAACAAGATCCCACGTGTAGTTCTTTTATAATGCCTCCATTTCATCATTCATGGCTTTCTTCTAATTTGGATCAACTAAATCCTCATGCACATTATTCAGAATAGATACAATAGATAATTGACTCACTGTATGTGCATGAGATTTAGATACATGGTCAATTGATATGAAATTATTAATAGGATATTTAGCTTTGTTATGAAGGTCCAGATTATATTGTTATTATGGAACCCCTCTATTGATTCTAGAAGGATAACGAGGCTCAATAATTAGAGTTATTAGAGGAGATAAGTTTACTTTATTGTGCACAACTGGAGTTTCTTTAACTTCTGGTGTGGGTTAGGAAGATGTATTATCTTGATTTATTTCAGGTCTTGAATTATCTTCAATTGTCCATCTAGATGAGATGCTCAGACCATTCAAAACTTTAAATGTTTGTCCAGGTGAGATTCTTAGAACATCTAAGATACTAGGAACATCTGAGATACTCAGAGTGTTATCTTTAAAGATGCTTTGAATTCTCTCCCTCTGAAGAGAGCACTCAGATTGGGTGAATAAGGGAGCACTTTCATGGAACTGAACATCTCGAGTGACATACATCTACTTGGCATTCGGATCATGACACCGATATCCCTTTTGAGATTTATATAGCCAACAAAGATACACCGAATAGCTCGAGGATCTAATTTTCTGAGTTATTAATGAATATATACCGATCATCCAAAGATTCGAGGCTCAAGATTATTGAGAGGTGGAGATATGACAATTTCTTAAAGTTTTTACTGAGGCATCTTAAAATCAAGTACTCGTGATGGAGTTCAGTTTATGAGATACGTAGTGGGTCGAACAACCTCTCCTTAGTATTCTCGAGGAACATTCATATCAAATAATGATGGTCAAGCATCTTTCAATAACTGTTGATTCTTCCATTTGGCTATACCATTTTATTGGGGAATGCCGGCACATGATGTTTAGTGGCGAATGTCATGCTTATGGCAAAAAATCTTTAAGAGTCGAGTTAAGAAGCTCCCCACCATTGTCAGACTGCAAAACTCAATTTTTACTCTTGTATTGTATAACTATCATTTTGTACAGGTTTGGAAAATCATGGCACACATCTCCTCATTTGAAAGTAGTGATGCCCAGGTCATTCAGGTACATTCATCAATAAATGTTACAAAATATCGAGCACTAAACAGAGTAGGAATCCGAGTAGGTTATTATAACCCGATATTTTTATAAATTATTAAATTAATTTTGACATTTGTAATGTTAATAAATATTTTAAATTTTTATATATTTTGATTATTTTGTGTAATTTAATTTTAGTGTTGATATTTATTTTATTTTATTATGGTATTAATATTAAATCAAGATTTAAAAGTTTGATTTAGTGTTATATATTATTATTTATTTATTTAATAATATCATTATTGTTATTATTTATGAATAGTATTAATTTATTTTATTTTAAATATTTTAATATATAGTGGTGGATTTAATTTGAAAGTGACTACTTAACTCAAAATATTATTATTATTATCATTGTTATTATATTTTATATGTAATATCCCGTGTTTTTAAACATTTTAATACTGCATCGGGATATGCAGTGTTAATAATTTTTGGTATATAATATTGATATTTTATGAGTTTGTTATTTAATTAACACTTATTTAATTATTCTATGCTATTTTAAGTACTTTACGTAAAATTTTTCCGAGAATTCTATTTTCGGGGAAATTTTCACGTAAATAATTTATTATTAATTATTTTAAGTAGATTTACGCATTTGCATGAACTCATATATATTTTTAAAAGTGTTAAAATAAAGTATATATGTGTATTTATTTAAATTTAATTAGGGTTTAATTAATTACCCTAATTTTTATTATTTATTATTAGTTTAATATTATTTAATTATTTTTTTTAGTGTATAAATTATTTAATATATTAAATTATGTGTGTGGTGTATATTTAATATGTGTGGGAATTTATATTATTATAATATATAGTGTAATAATACATATACATATATATATATACATATTATAGTGTTAAAATCAAAAATTTTTGGCAAATTACCATTTCGGCCCCGACTCCTCCTCCTTCGTCCCCGATCACCCGATCACCCAACCACCATTTGTCACATCGTTCTCTTGCCGTCAGTGTGCCTCTTGGCATGCCACCTTCCTCCTCAGCCTTCCCCACCGCCTGCTGCAGCTATTTCCGGCGTCGAGAAGCTCGTTTTTGGTCGGAAAGCCGAAAGTCGAAGCTAACGTCGATCGACGTGATTCCGGCCATTGTTTTTGACACCGGCAGTCTCTATCTTCTCCTTGAGCTCTGGTGAGTGTGATTCCAAGCTTTGTTTCACTTAAAATGGTCTAGATTTGCTTAGGTTTCGATTTTGCAATTCGGCCTATTAGGGTTTTTGAATTTTTTTGAGTTTCAATTGATTGATTCATGAAAAATTACTTCACAAATGTTGATACTAGTAGCTTAATATTCATGTGTGAATTTTTGTAGAATTTTTGGAATTTATTTTTATTTTTGGGTATTTTTGATATTTTATTTTTATTTTTTAATTTTCAAAAATTAATTAAATAAATTATGAAATTGTGTTTTATGGTAATTATAGGTGTTTAAATGGATTATGAAATTTATTTATAATTTTTTTGAATTTCTATGTATTTATTTTGAATTTAATTAGTTTATGTAATTTTGGAAAAATAGGGTTAATTGTGTTTTTAATTGAAATTAATTAGTTAATTGAGTTTATTTATTGATATTATTGATAAATATGTTAATAAAATTAATTTTGAGCTATTATATTATTTTTGGTGAATTTTTGGATTAATTTTAGTATATTTATATATATAGGGGTATTTTGGTAATTTTACCCTAAATTGGCTAAAAATGTAATTATATTGGTTTTAATAGTTATTAAGGGCATAAAAATGATTTCTAAAAATTATTTAGTATTTTTAACTAATTAAAACTATTTTTCGTAAATTATTTTCAAATTATATATATAATATACGATTTTTCTAAATAAATGAGTTTTATCGATTTTTAATGTGTTTTAGGGTTAATTACGTAATTTCTACTGATAAAATGTATTTTTAGTATACAAGGGTATTTTCGGTATTTTGTGAATATTCAGTGAATTGTGGATCTCGATCGGTGATTTATAGCTTGGAGTCCGACCGAGGGGTTGTGATTGTGATTCTGTGTCTATTTTTTGAAGTATGTTTTTTTGCAGGGCTGGCTCTACTCTTTGAGTAGAGAGATGTTCGTTTTACAGGGGAGGTTTTGTCGGATTTTTGATAGAATTCTCGTAAAACGTGATATCTGATCGGATTTTGATTTAATTCTGTGTCTAGTAAATTAGATCGAGTTTTTAGGAGTTTTCATTAGATTTAGTCTGATATTCTGTGGTCGTTTGCTTGTTTAGTTACGCCGAGACCGAGGCCTAGTGGACCAGGCCCATCGGATCCATCTCGAGGAGCGTAATAATTTGTGAGTTGCTATTATATATATATATATGTTTTAGGGTGCATGATTTTAGAAATATATGTTTTATTTTGATTAATTGTGCATAAATAATTCAATTAGTATTTAAGTTTGTTTTTAGTTTATTTTAGTTTATTTTTAGTTTATTTTCGGTATATTTTCAATTATATGCATGCTTTATTAAACATTCATATTTAAAATGTTTTTAAATATATATTTAGTTTATTTTACAATTATATTGGATTTATTTGACGTATATATACTCGAAATATACCTGGTTTACTTTTGGTATATTTCTAGTATATATATGGTTTATGTTGCTACTTATTTCAAATTTGTGCATCATTTATTTGTGAATGTATGCTTTATATTTTAATGAAGGATATCAATAGAACGTGCTACCTAGTGGGTAGCACTAGGACCGAGTACGTACCAGTACACTTATAGCATTTAGGCTATATTACTGTCACGACCCAAAACAGGGGTCATGACCGGCGCTAGGGAATGAGAATTCTTTCGAATCCGGAACCCGTAGCAAGCCTAAAAAGAAAATAAAACATGCAATAGTAATAATAACAACACAATTAAGTAAAATACTATGCAGCGGGATAAAATCATAAATGTCAAAATAATAATCCACCACAGGATTTAAATCAAATCCTCATCTCATATATAAATAAACTCTTTTAATACAAATCCAGTTCAAATTCTTAAAATACATAACTCATACAAATATAATATAACAATCTCACAGTCAACCATAACTACTGCATTATCTAGATTATAAAATAAAACTCAGATAAGCAGTTTACATAAAGAAGCCAGAGTGGAAGAAATTCGACGTACAGGTCTGCTACTGAGGTCTGAGGAAGATGACTCTCCTGAAAAATAGTCAACGGAGGGAAGTCAGACCTCACTGAGTGAATTATTATAATATATATACATGCATACTAAATGCCAATGCACACAGTCAAAAGTATATATAATATGTATGTATACAAGCAATTACACACAAATGCAATAAAAATCATTTAATATATTTTTGTTGAAAATCACAGTTTATGAAGGATCAAATAGAACCCTAGAATATCGCAACCTCAAAACAGTGCTAGACAACACTCTAGCCACACAGGCTCACTTATTCCAAAATATTCACTTATTCTATTTAGACAGTAGACTAGCCCCGAGACACTAAGTCAATCGAGCTTCAACAGTCTGACTGTCAGTGTGATTGGCCCCGAGACACTTGGTCAATCGAGCTCCAGCAATCACACTCCCAAATCACATCACACATCAAATAATCATATCCAATCGATATCCACAAATGGTTAGTAATATAGTGTCACGACCCAAAATAGGGGTCATAACCGGTGCTAGGGAACGGGAATTCTTTCGAATCCGGAACCCGTAGCAAGCCTAAAAATAAAATAAACATGCAATAATAATAATAACAACAACTCTTAATGCAGCGGAAATAAAATCATAATTATCAAAATAAAAATCCATATCTCATATATAGATAAATCCTTTGATACAAGTTTCAGTTCAATTTCTCAAAATACATAACTCACACAAATATAATACATAAAACCCATTATTTATTTACAACTACTGCAGTGTCTAGATTATAACAATAATAAAACTCAAGACTGATATAAGCAGTTTACATAAAAAAGCCAGGGCGAAAGAAATCCGACGTACAGGCCTGCTACTGAGGTCTGAGGAAGATGACTCTCCTGAAAAAAATGGTCAACAGAGGGGAGTCAGACCTCACTGAGTGAATTACTATAATATATATACATGCATACTAAATGACATTGCATACAATCAATAGTATATATATAAATACATATACAGGCAAATACACACAGATGCAATAAAAATCATTTTTATATATTTGTTTGAAAACCACTGGTTATGAAGGATCAAATAGAACCCTAGAAAATCGCAACCTCAATTCAGTGTCAGACAACACTCTAGCCACAGAGGCTCACTTATTCCAAAATATTCACTTATTCCATTTAGACAGTAGACTGGCCCCGAGACACTAAGTCAACCAAGCTCCAGCAGTCTGACTGTCAGTGTGATTGGCCCCGAGATACTAGGTCAACCGAGCTCCAACAATCACACCCCCAAACCATATCTCACACATCAAATAATTATATCCAATCAATATCCAAAAATAGGTTAGTAATATAGCCTAAATGCTATAAGCATACCGGTATGTACTCGGTCCTAGTGCTGCCCATTAAGTAGCACGTTCTATTGATATCCTTCATTATTAAATATAAAACATTCATTCACAAATAAATGATGCATGAATTTAAATAAAATAACAATATAAACCATATATATACTGGAAATATACCAAAAGTAAACCAGGTATATTTTGAGTATATATACGTCAAACAAGTCTAATATAATAGCAAAATAAGCTAGAAATATATTCAAAAACATTTTAAACATAAATGGTTAATAAAGCATGCATATAATTGAAAATATACCGAAAATAAACCAAAAATAAACTAAAAATAAAATTAAATACTTATCAAATCATTTATGCATATTTAATCAAAATAAAACATACATTTCTAAATCATGCACCCTAAAGCATATATATATAGAATAGTAACTCACACTTAGTGCGCTCCTCGAGAGGGGTCCGACGGGCCTGGTCCACTAGGCCTCGGTCTCAGCGCAACTAAACAAACAATAACGATAGGAATCATAATAAATCTAACAGAAGTTCTAAGGACTCAATCTAGATTACTAGACACAGAATTAGAATTAGGGTTCGACCGGATATCACGTTTTACGAGAATTCTATCAAAAATTCGATAGAACCTTCCCTATAAAACGGACATCTCTCTACTCAAAGAGTAGAGCCGACCCTGCAAAGAAACACACTTCAAAAAATAGACAAAGAATTACATCCACCACCCCTCGGTCAGACTCCAAACTACAGTTTACCGACCGGGGTCCACAATTCACAGAACAATATAAAAATACCAAAAATACCCTCATATCACATAAATACATTTTATAAGTAGAAATTACATAATTAACCTTAAACACAATAAAAACCGATAAAAACTCATTTTATTAGTAAAGTCCTATATTATATATATGATTGAAAATAATTCACGAAAAATAGTTTTAATTAATTAAAAATACTAAATAATTTGTAGAAATCATTTTTATACCTTAAATAATTATTAAAACCAATTAAATTACATTTTTTAGCCAATTTTGTGTAAAATTACCAAAATACCCCTATATATATAAATATACTAAAATTCATTCAAAAATTCACCAAAAATAATATAATTATCCAAAATTAATTTTATCAAAATATTTATCAGTAATATCAATAATTAAACTCAATTAACCAATTAATTTCAATTAAAAACACAATTAACCAAATTTTCCAAAAATTCCATAAACTAATTAAATTCAAAATAAATACATAGAAATTCATAAAAATTCCAAATAAATTTCTATAATTCATTTAAACACCTATATTTATCATAAAACATAATTTTGTAATTTATTTAATTAATTTCCGAAAATTAGAAAAAAATAATAAAATATTGAAAAATACCCAAAAATCAAAATAATTCCCAAAATTTCTACAAAAATTCACATATGTAGATTAAGCTACTAGGATCAACATTTATGAAGAAATTTTTCATGAATCAATCAATTCGAAGTTCAAAAAAATCAATAACCCTAAAATGGCCGAATTACCAAAATCGAAACCTAAGCAAATCTAGACCATTTTAAGTGAAACAAAGCTTGGAATCACACTCACCGGAGCTCAAGGAGAAGAAATAGACCCACGGTGTCAAAAACAGTGGCTCAAGTGTCGGCTTCCCGAGCTGATTCCGGCCAAATCACGTCGGAATAGGGCGCTGCTGGCGACGAGGAAGGTTGGAGAAGGAGGTGGCACACCGGGAGGCACACCGACGACAAGAAAACGGTGTGACAGACAGTGGAACGACGATGGAGGCAATCGGGGAAGAAGGAGGAAGAGTCGGGGGCAGAATTGTAATTTGCTAAAATTTTTGCTTTTAACAATATTTTATGTATATATATATACTTACACTATATATTAAAATAATATAAATTCACACACATTAATTATACACCACACACATATAATTTAATATTTTAATAATTTAATACACCTAAAAATAATTAAATAATATTAAAACTAATAAATAAATAATAAAATATTAGGGTAATTAATTAAACCCTAATTAATTAAATAAATACACATATATACGTTATTTAGTATTTTAAAAATATATATGAGTTCATGCAAGTCCGTAAATCTATTTAAAATAATTAATAGTAAATTATTTACGTGAAAATTTTCCCGAAAATGCAAGTCCCTGGAAAATTTTACGTAAAGCATTTAAAATAATATACAACAATTAAAATAAACTTTAAATAAATATCAACTCGTAAAAAATATCATAATTATACACAAAATTATTAACACTGCATATCCCGATGCAGTATTAAAATATTTAAAAACACGGGATATTACATATAGCCTAAATGCTATAAGCGTATCAGTACGTACTCGGTCATAGTGTTGCCCACTAGGTAACACGTTCTATTGATATCCTTCATTAAAATATAAAGCATACATTCATAAAAGTAAATGATGCATGAATTGAATAAAATAGCAACATAAACTATATATATACTAAAAATATACCAAAAGTAAACCAAGTATATTTCAAGTATATATACGTCAAATAAATCCAATTAAATTACAAAATAAACTAGAAATATACTTAAAAACATTTTAAATATAATTCATTAATAAAACATGCATATAGTTTAAAATATACCAAAAATAAACCAAAAATACCCTAAAAATAAACTTAAGTACTAATTAAATCATTATGCATATTTAATCAAAATAAAACATATATTTCTAAAATCATGCATCCTAAAACATATATATATAAAATAGTAACTCACAATTAGTGCGCTCCTCGAGATGGGTCCAATGGGCCTGGTCCACTAGGCCTCAATCTCGGCGCAACTAAACAAACAATAATAACAGACATTAGAATAAACCTAACATAAAATCTTAGAAACTTGATCTAGAATATTAGACACAGAATTAAAAATCAGAATTCGACCGGACATCATGTTTTATGAGAATTCCATCGAAAATCCGGTAGAACCTCCCCTGTAAAACAGACATCTCTCTACTCAAAGAGTAGAGCCGGCCCTGCAAAGAAACACACTTCAAAAATAAACACAAAACACAATCAAAATCCCCCGGTCGGACTCCAAACTACAAATCACCGACCGAGGTCCACAATTCACTGAATATTCACA
The DNA here is from genome assembly GCA_947683625.1 of Mallotus nudiflorus. Taxonomy (NCBI): domain Eukaryota; kingdom Viridiplantae; phylum Streptophyta; class Magnoliopsida; order Malpighiales; family Euphorbiaceae; genus Mallotus; species Mallotus nudiflorus. The sequence goes on along the minus strand of CANTUR010001291.1, from coordinate 100,625 downwards.
AAATATCAAAAATACCCTTGTATACTAAAAATAAATTTTATAAGTAGAAATTACATAATTAACCCTAAAACACATTAAAAATCGATAAAACTCATTTATTTAGAAAAATCGTATATTATATATATAATTTGAAAATAATTCACGAAAAATAGTTTTAATTAATTAAAAATACTAAATAATTTGTAGAAATCATTTTTATACCTTAAATAACTATTAAAATCAATTTAATTATATTTTTAGCCAATTTAGGGTAAAATTATCAAAATACCCCTATATATATAAATATACTAAAATTACTCCAAAAATTCGCCAAAAATAATATAATTGCACAAAATTAATTTTCTCAACATATATATCAATAATATCAATAAATAAATTCAATTAACTAATTAATTTCAATTAAAAACACAATTAGCCCTATTTTTCCAAAATTACATAAACTAAATAAATTCAAAATAAATACATAAAAATTGAAAAAAATTCCAAATAAATTTCTATAATTCATTTCAACACCTATATTTATCATAAAATACAATTTCATAATTCAATTAATTAATTTTCAAAAATTAAAAAATAATAATAAAATATTCAAAAATACCCAAAAATCAAAATAAATTTCAAAAATTCTACAAAAATTCACACATGATGATTAAGCTAATGGGAACAACATTTTTGAAGGAATTTATCATGAATAAATCAATTGAAGCTCAAAAAAATCAAAAACTAATAGGCTGAAATGGAAAAATCAAAAAACAGAAAAATTGAGGGAGTTTGAGCTCAAACCAAAGCTAGAATCGAGATCACCAAAGCCTAAGGAGCTCAAAGACACCAGAAACACGAAGAATGGTGGCCGGAGGAGGAAGAACGGTGGAAGCTTGAGTCTCGGCCAAAAATGGAGGAAATCATGCTTGATCGGCGCCAGAGAAGACAACAGAGACGGCGGGACTTGCTGGCAAGGTGGTGGTCGACGGTGGAAGGCTGGGAGGTGCTCTGGTCGGAGGAGAAATGGATGGTGAGGGTGAGGGGAGGGGTAGTGTCGGGGAAGGAAGGGAAAATAGAAGAGAAAAGAAAAAAAAAAGAATTATATATATATATATATATATATATTATAATATTAATAATAGTTTAATAATTTATAATATAGTATATTAATATAATACTTGGAAAAATTACACACCACATATTTAGAATGCACAATATATATACACATACATATGATAATTAAATAATAACTATATATAATATATACATACACAATTGAAATTATTATTAAACCCTAAAATTATTAAATATATGAATATATGTGCATGTATATATATATATATGTTTTAATATAGCATTAAAATAATGCATGGACTCATGCAAATTCATAATTTTATTTAAAATAATTAATAGTAAATTATCTACATGTCAATTTCCCCGAAATTGAAATTCTCGGAAAAATTTTACGTAAAATACTTAAAATAATATAAAACAATAAAAATTAGTTTTAATTAAATAACAACTCATAAAATATCAGTATTATATATGAAAATTATTAACACTGCATATCTCGATGCAGTATGAAAATGTTTTAAAAACTCGGGATATTACAATTACTAACCATTTGTGGATATTGATTGGATATGATTATTTGATGTGTATGATATGATTTAGGAGTGTGATTGCTGGAGCAAGGTTGACCAAGTGTCTCGGGATCAATCACACTGACAGTCAGACTGCTGGAGCTCGGTTGACTTAGTGTCTCGGGGCTAGTCTACTGTCTAAATAGAATAAGTGAATATTTTGGAATAAGTGAGCCTGTGTGGCTAGAGTGTTGTCTAACACTGTTTTGAGGTTGCGATATTCTAGGGTTCTATTTGATCCTTCATAAACAGTGATTTTCAATAAAAATATATAAAATGATTTTTATTGCATCTGTGTGTATTTGCTTGTATACATACATATTATATGTACTTTTGACTTTGTGCATTGGCATTTAGTATGCATGTATATATATTATAGTAATTCACTCAGTGAGGTCTGACTCCCCTCCATTGACTATTTTTCAGGAGAGTCATCGTCTTCAGACTTCAGTAGCAGGCCTATATGCCGGATTTCGTCCGCTCCGGCTTCTTTATGTAAACTATTTATCTGAGTTTTATTTTATAATCTAGACACTACAGTAGTTATGGTCGACTGTGAGATTGTTATTTTATATTTGTATGAGTTATGTATTTTAAGAAGTTGAACTGGATTTGTATTAAAAGAGTTTATTTATATATGAGATAAGGATTTGATTTAAATCCCGTGGTGGATTATTATTTTGACATTTATGATTTTATTCCACTGCATAGTATTTATTTAATTGTGTTGTTATTATTACTATTGCATGTTTTATTTTATTTTTAGGCTTGCTACGGGTTCCGGATTCGAAAGAATTCCCGTTCCCTAACGCTAGTCATGGCCCCTATTTTGGATCGTGACATTATATATGTGTAATATTTTGTCTTTTTCCTAATTAAAAAAAAAAAGGTAGAAGTATTAAAATTTTTCGGGTTTTTTCTTCTTTCCCTTCTCTTTCTTTTTTCTTTTTTTTCCTTCTTCTTCTCAGTCTGCATAGTTCCATCGCCAGCCACCATCACCGAACCAACTTCACCCCCCTTTTCCCTTCCCTTTCCACCATCGTCTGCCAGCTCCCTCCTCCCCTGTCTCCATCGAACACAACAACACAGCAGCAGTGACGTCGATGACATTTTCGATGGAGAAAGTTTGTTGTTCCAAGCTCATTGGACTCTTCTCAGTCTGGGCAAGCTAAATCTTCAGTTGTATCAAGCTTAGGACGTCTGGTAATTGGTTTATACTCAAGTTTTAGTTTAGGTCAATTTATGTTTTCATTTTAGGCTTGATATAGTTTGATTCATGCTTAATTCCTTTAAAAATGTTATTATGTGCATCAAAAGCTACCTAAATATATTTTTGTTTGATTTTTCTAAGTTATTTAAAGTTTTGTGTTTTTGCTTTTTGGCGAGTCATTGTTTTGGTGACCCTCGCTAGAAATTTTTTATATTTTTAGGAAATTGTTTAAATTATTTGGATTATGGTTTGTGAAGGAAATTTGGTGAAATTAATTTTAGATTTTTAGTTATGAATTTATTTAGTTTATGTATAAAATTGTATTTATGAAAAATAAGGTTAATTTTATTAATTATACAATTTTTATTGAAAATAATGCTAATTAGTATATTTAATATAAATATTAAGCTTTAGAAATGAGAAAATAAATTTTTATGAATTTATAGTAATTTTGATTACTTTTCGGAAAATATTTAATATTATGGTAATTTTTGAAAAAATTAGTAAAATTTGTATGTTAATAGAACTTATTGTTAATTAGTGTGTTTTGGATAATTTTTGAATAATAAATAGTATTAAAATAATTTTTACGAATTATTTACCATTTTTAGCTAATTAATAATAATTTTTGAAATTTTACTTAAATAATATATTATTTATTACTTTTATGATTAAAATTAATTTTTAGCTATTTTTATTATATAATTGAGCAATTTAAATAATTAATTGTACTTTATGCTATTTAACTTTGAGTATTTGAAAAGTGAAATTTTTATTAATATTATTTAACTCTATTTGAGATTTTTTTAAATTAATTTGAAAATAAATGATCTTTAATATTTTTGTTATTTAAATAAATTGTATTGAGGTATTTTATTGATTTTTAATATTTATTATTAAATTATTGACTTTCGTGTATTTTGATTCTCGGTTGGGCAAAATTGTGTAGTTCGGGGGCCTAACCCGAGAAGTTGGGCTATTATGAATATTTGAAGTGTGTTTGTGTGCAAGATTGACTCTACTTTTAGTAGAGAGATGTCGATTTTACAGAGAAGACTCTACCGAATTTTTGGTAGATTTCTCATAAAACGTGACATTGGGTCGATCCTGAGTTTTTAAATTTTGGTTAAGTCGTGTCCTATATTAAGTCATTTCTTAGAATTTCTAGAAGTATAAAATTAGGATTTCGATTTTAATATTATTATTTATTTATTTTTCTTAGTTGCATTGAGACCAAGACCTACTAGACTAGCCAGTTAATCTCTTTTAAAGGAGCGCATTGCATATAGAATAAATATTTGTGAGCATCGAAATTTTAAAAAATGTAAATTTTAGTATAATTTATTTTATTAAATGTTTATATCTACGTTTATATATATATGTATATATTTTTGGTATATGTTTGGTATATATTTAGTATATTTCTTTAAAAATGGATGCTACTATGTTTAAATTATGTATTTTATTATTTTTAATAATTATAAGATTTATTTGAAGGATAGCAGTAGAACGTGCTACCTAATGGGCTACACTAGAACTGTATACGTACTAGTGCGTTAGACTTTAGGGTTGATATTATGAAATTATTTGATGTGAGATTTGATTATTTGATTATTGAGGTTTGTGGTGAGAGTGGTGTGATTGCGAAAACTCGGTTGACCTAGTGTCTCGAGGCCAATCACGCCGACAGTGAGACTGTGGGAGCTCGGTTAACTTAGTGTCTCGGGGCCAGTCTACTATCCAAAAATGGAAAAAGAGAGCTATTTTGGAATTAAGTGAGCTTGTTGGCCAATGAGGTTCAATGATTAAAGTTGTGAACCATTTAGGGTTCTGCTCCGATCCTTCACCCAAAATGAATTTTTTTCTGCATCTATTATTATATAAAAGTGGATTTAGTATTTGTGTAAAATGCATGTATATATATATATTTATACGGATACTTGATTGTATATGACTTTAGGTTGCATGTATATATATTATAATAATTCATTCAGTGAGCTTTGACTCCCCTCAATATTTTTTTAGTATCTACTACTTTAGACTTTCCTCATAGTATTACTATTCATCATACTCTTTCCTCTCTAACTGATTTATGTAAATACTGAACCGTCATCTTCTTGTATTTTAGTAATCACTGTAGTAGTAGTGTTATTGTATTAGTAGTGTGTTGTAATATTAGAGATATTTTATTTGAATATTGTATGAAGATATTTTTATTATGTTATAATATAAAGATTTGCTTTTACATTAATTAAATTTTTAATTCTAGCATATTTTTGAATTGTGTTTGCATGTGTTTTTATTTTAAGGCTTGCTACAGGTTTCGAATTTGAAAGAATTCACATTCCCTAGCGTCGGTCATGACTCCCCCGGTTTGGGTCGTGACAAAGTTGGTATCAGAGTTTAGGTTTTTAGTGTTGTGGACCTTGGTTATCAAAGTATTATTTTCTTTGAAACTACTACATTAAATTAGGTTTGATTATGTCTTTGATAAGTTTTCTTTGATTTAGTTTTCTGCATAATCATTATGATGTTTGTTCGTTAGTTGTTAATTTTGTCTAAATTTTATTGGTTTTTATCTTTTCAGAATGAGGAGATGAGTGTGTATCGCTCCATCTGTCGTTAAGGCTGAGGATGATGAGTCCTTTTAGGATGAGGTTCTACCCCTAGAGCCGCTAGTCAGGTGCAGAGGCAGAGGTAGAGATAGACCTCGAAGAGCAGCAGGTCACCGTAGGCAAAGAGAGCTACAAGACAAGGAACCTGTAGAGCAGGAGTTTGAGGAAGCTTCTATACCTCTAACTGTATCAAAGTTGTAGCTTAGTTATCAGCAGGGTATATTTGACCCTAAGGACGCGCCATAGTTGGCAGGATATCATTCGACGGGACTACAGACCCTCTAGACTTTCTGCATACCATTGAGATGAGGACTTAGATTGCTCACACCGAGTATCAAAGGATCATGATAGTCGAGCTATCTGTACAGGGGCCAGCCTTGGATTGGTTCGTTCAGGTCATCTAGCTGCACATGACGATACTCACCTAGGCTTAGTTTTAAGAGAGATTCATAAGATGTTTCTACCCAGAGCCTAAGCAGATAAGTTATAGACTTTGACTGATAGGTATTACCAGAGGTGACAGATAAGTAGAGGAGTACGCCAGAAATTTCCTTAGACTAGGTCGTTATGCAGAGGACTTGATGAGAGATAAGTACTTCATAGTCACTACGTACATCACCAGACTGGGTTTTGCGTTCATTAGGATTCCTATTATAGGCCTTACTCTTGAGTCAGTGATAGAGTTAGCCAAGGAGATAGAGCTCAGATTAGTCAGGCAGGGAGTTATGCCTGATTATTATCAGCTAGGAGGTGTAAAGGCAAGAGGATTACAAAGCACTTAGTAAACCACATTTCAGATTGGCTTTAGTAGTTGGTAGAAAGGATCTTATCAGTGGAGCTAGAGACTTCAGCAGAGAGTCCACAGGAGTAGCATACATGGCGGTGGTGGACCGTGTAGACCTATTAGATTCAGTTTTAGTGCTACCAGTAGTAGTAGTGGTCAGAGTGCAGGTTATGGCAGTACAGGATCGGCAACCAGTGCTTGTTAAATGTGTGGGAGAGTCCATAAGGGACCGTGTTACATGACTCCTGAAGCTTATTTTAGATGTAGACAGACGGGGCATTTTTCTAGAGCATGTCCATATTCTGGCTACCAGCAGTAGTTTTTATAGCTGTCCATCGCTAGTTCAGCTCCAGCTCCTTATCAATTACCTCTATCTTAATATCCGAGTATGCCGTAGCTTGTAGCCCAATAGGGCATGGTAGAGGTAGTAGAGGAGGTGCCCGGGGTTTTGGTCAGGCTTCCACCAGCTAGCAAGAAGGCCAAGGTCAAGCCAGAGTTTTCACCCTCACCCAGCAGGATGCTCAGGCATCCAACGCCATTGTTGTAGGTATACTTCCAATTTTTTATTTAGATACCAGAGTCTTGACTGATCCAGGTGCCACACATTCTTTTATGTTCCCCGTTTTTACTTTAAAGTCATGTTGTCAATCTTCGAGGATGATATTTCCTTTATCTATCACCACTCCTCTAAGTGATTCATTAGATACCAATATGGTTCTTTCGAGATGTCCAATGTTGATAGGAGGTTGGGAATTGTCAGTGGAATTGGTGTTGTTAGATGTGATCCTTGGTATGGATTGGTTATCTTAGCACTATGCTGTTATAGATTATCGAAGTAAAGAGGTGATTTTTAGAATTCTGGATGAATAAGAGCTTAAGTTTGTGGGTGATAAGAGTTTTGCACCTTAGAATCTCATTTCTGTTATCATGGTTAGAAAGATGCTGAGGAAAGATTGTCAGGGATACTTAGCACTAGTTAGGGATACTTCGGTGTAGAAATTGTCTCTCACAGATGTTCTAGTAGCTTATGAGTTTCCTAACATTTTTTCTGAGGATTTGCCAGGTTTATCACCTCATAGAGAGATCAAATTCTGTATAGATCTGGTCTTAGGCACAACCCTTATTTTGATGTCGCTTTATAGAATGGCTCCTACAGAGTTGAAGGAATTAAAAAATCAATTATAAAATTTATTGGATAAGGATTTCATTAGACCTAGTGTTTCTCCTTGGAGTGTCCCAGCCCTGTTTATGAAAAAGAAGGATGGTACACTGAGACTATGCATTGATTATAGAGAGTTGAATAAGGTGACAATGAAGAATAAGTATTCTCTTCCGAGGAATGATGATTTGTTTGATCAACTTTAGGGTGCACAATTCTTTTCCAAGGTTAACTTGAGGTCGAGTTATCATCAGTTGTGGATCAGTGAAGTTGATGTTCCTAAAACGACATTTCGCACTTGATATGGTCACTATGAGTTTCTGGTGATGTCCTTTGGGTTAACTAATGCACTAATTGCTTTTATGGATCTAATGAATAGGGTATTCAAACTGTTTGTGGATCAGTTTATGGTAGTCTTCATTGATGATATACTGGTGTATTCGAAGAGTATGGAAGAGCATGTATATCATTTGAGGATTGTACTGCAAACACTAAGAGAATATCAGCTTTATGCTAAATTCTCGAAGTGTGATTTTTGGTTGGAGAGTGTTGCATTCCTTGGACACGTGGTGTCTAAAGATGGTATTCAAGTTAATCCATAGAATATTGAAGTAGTGTCTGAATGGCCCAAACCGACATCAGTCATAGAGATTTAAAGTTTCCTAGGTTTAGTTGGGCATTATAGAAGATTTGTGCAAGATTTCTCAAGAATTGCAGCTCATATAACTCACCTAACTCAAAAGAATGTGAAGTTTGTGTGGTGAGATGCTTATAAGAATAGTTTTCAGTTACTGAAGGAGAAGTTGACCACAGCTCCAATTCTGACTTTACCTAATAGGGAAGGCAAATTTACTATATATTGTGATGCCTCTGGAGTCGGCCTAAGTTGTGTGTTGATACAGAATGGTAGGGTGATAGTTTTGAGGCAGTTGAAGAAGCATAAATAGAATTATCATATTCACGACCTATAGATGGATGCAGTGATCTTTATTCTCAAGATTTGGAGACATTATTTGTACAATATGACTTATGAGATTTTCATAAATCATAAGAGTTTAAAGTACATTTTCTAGTAGAGAGATATGAACTTAAGGCAAAGGAGATGGTTGGAACTCCTGAAGGATTATGACTGCGATATTCTTTATCATCCAGACAAGGCTAATGTGGTAGCAAATGCTTTGAATATGAAGTCCTTAGGTATTCTTGCTCACATTAGTGGAGAGGAGACTTTTGATCCAAGAGTTACACTAGTTAGTAGATCAAAGTTTGATGATGAAAATTAGCAAATCAGGAGGACTGTTAGCTTAGTTCAGAGTTAGATCAGTGTTGAGAGATAGGATTAAGGCAGCTCAAGGCCGAGATTTTATTTTAGCAAAGCTTGAGGAGAATGTTCGTGAAAGGAAGTTAACTAATTTACACTAGATGATGAAGGTGTTTTATGGATTAGTGGCAGATTATGCGTTCCTAATGTAGATAATTTGAGAGAAGAGATCCTTGAAGAGGTGCATTCTAAAGCTTATAGTGTACATCTAGGAGTTGCTAAGATGTACCATAACATCTGAGATTTGTATTGGTAGGATGGATTAAAGAAGGATGTAGCTGATTATGTTTCTAAGTACTTAGCTTGTCAACAAGTGAAAGTTGAGCATCAGAAGCCTTCTAGGAAGCTTCAACCTCTTTCTATTCCTGAGTGGAAATGAGAGAGAATTGCTATAGATTTTATGGTAAGGTTACCTTATTCAAAGGATGGATACGATTCCATCTGGGTGATTATGGACAGGTTAACCAAATCAGCTCACTTCTTACCAGTTAAAGGTACTTATTCTGTAGCTAAGTTGGCTAAGCTGTATGTTAAGCATATTGTGTGCCTTCATGGAGTGCCCGTATCCATTGTATCTGATAGAGATTTAGTGTTTACCTCTCAATTTTAGCAGAAGTTGCAAGAAGCAATGGGCATCAGGCTTGATTTCAGTACTACTTTTCACCCTCGAACAGATGGTCAATCTGAGAGGATGATCCAAACACTTGAGGATATATTAAGGATATGTGTATTGGATCTTAGAGGTATTTGGGATGATCATTGCCACTAATAAATTTTGCTTATAAGAACAACTACCTTAGCAGTATTGAAATGGCACCATATGAAGCTCTGTATGGAAGGAAGTATACATCTCCTCTATGTTGGGATGAGATTGGAGAGAGAGAGTTGACTAGACTTGAGATTATTCAAGATGCAGCTAATAAGGTTGCTTTAATCATGAGAAGATTAGAAACCGTAGCTAGCAGACAAAAGAGCTATGCGGATTCGAAGCACAAAGATGTGGAGTTTCTTGTTGGAGACTATGTGTTTCTGAAGGTGTCTCCGATGAAGGGTGTAATGAGGTTTGGCAAGAAGGGAAAATTAGCACTAAGATATATTTGACCGTTTGAGATTTTAGAGAGAGTTGGCATGGTCGCATATCAGTTGGCTTTGCCTCCAAATCTGCCATAAGTGCATTTAGTGTTCCATATCTCAATGCTAAGGAAGTATATTTCAGACTCTTCGCACGTATTGCAGCATGAGAGTGTGGAAGTGAATGAAACCCTAACGTATGAGGAAGAGCCAATTGAAATAGTGGATTATCAAGTTCATCAGTTGTGTTCCAAGCAGATCTCGATGGTCAAGGTGTTGTGGAGGAGCAACAACGTGGAGGAGCACACGTAAGAGACCAAGGCTGAGATACCGGTGGCCTACCCTTACCTTTTTCCTCGATGAATTCCTATTTTCTGTTCTTTATTTGAAAATTCGAGGATGAATTTTTATAAAGGGAGAAGATTGTTAGAACCTGATATTTTTATAAATTATTAAATTAATTTTGAGATTTGCAGTGTTAATAAATATTTTAAATTTTTATATATTTTGATTATTTTGTGTAATTTAATTTTAGTGTTGATGTTTATTTAATTTAATTATGGTATTAATATTAAATCAAGATTTAAAAGTTTAATTTAGTGTTATATATTATTATTTATTTAATAATATCATTATTGTTATTATTTTTTAATAGTATTAATTGATTTTATTCTAAATATTTTATTATATAGTGGTGGTGGATTTAAGTTGAAAGTGACTGCTTAACTCAAAATATTATTATCATTATTATTATATTTTATATATATGTAATGTTTTGTCTCTTTCCTAATTAAAAAAAAGGTAGAAGCATTAAAATTTTTTGAGTTTCTTCTTCTTTCCCTTCTCTTTCTTTTTTTTTTCTTCTTCATCTTCCTGGTCTGCCCAAAGCCACCATCACCAAGCCAACTTCACCTCCTTTTTTCCTTCCCTTTTCCCCGTCGTCTGCCAACTCCCTCCTCCCTTGTCTCCGTCGAACATAGCAGCGGCGACGTCGGTGACGTTTTCGATGGAGAAAGCTTGCCGTTCCGGGCTCGTTCGACTCCTCTCGGTCCGAGCAAGCTGAATCTTCAGTTGTTTCAAGTTTAGGATGTCCGGTAAATGGTTTATACTCAAGTTTTAGTTTAGGTCAATTTAGGTTTTGATTTTTTTAAAACTTGATATGGTTTGATTCATGCTTAATTCCTTTGGAAATGTTATTGTGTGCATCAAAAGTTACCTAAATATATTTTTGTTTGATTTTTCTGAATTATTTGAAGTTTTGTGTTTTTGCTTTCTGGCGAGTCATTGTTCTGGTGACCCTTGCCTGAAATTTTTTATTTTTTTAGAAATTTTTTTAAATTATTTGGATTATGATTTGTGAAGGAAATTTGATGAAATTAATTTTAAATTTTTATTTATGAATTTATTTAGTTTATGTATAAAATTGTATTTTTGAAAAATAAGGTGAATTTTATTAATTATATGATTTTTATTGAAAATAATGCTAATTAGTATATTTAAAATAAATATTAAGCTTTACAAATGAGAAAATAAATTTTTATGAATTTATAGTAATTTTGGTTAATTTTTAAAAAATATTTAATATTATGGTAATTTTTGGAAAAATTAGTAAAATTTGTATTTTAATAGAACTTATTGTTAATTAATGTGTTTTGGATAATTTTTGAATAATAAATAGTATTAAAATAATTTTTACGAATTATTTACCATTTTTAGCTAATTAATAATAATTTTTGAAATTTTACTTAAATAATAGATTATTCATTACTTTTATGATTAAAATGAATTTTTAGCTATTTTTCTTATATAATTGAGTAATTTAAACAATTAATTGTACTTTATGCTATTTAACTTTGAGTATTTGAAAAATGGAATTTTTACTAATATTATTTAACTCTATTTGAGATTTTATTAAATTAATTTGAAAATAAATTATCTTTAATGTTTTTGTTATTTAAATCAATTGTATTGAGGTATTTTTATGGATTTTTAATATTTATTATTAATTGATTTTCTTGTATTTTGATTCTCGGTTGGGCAAAATTATGTAGTTTGGGGGTCCAATCCGAGAAGTTGTACTATTGTGAATATTTGAAGTGTGTTTGAGTGTAAGATTGACTCTACTTTTAGTAGAGAGACATCCATTTTACAGAAGAGATTTTACTGAATTTTCGTAAAACGTGACATTGGGTCGATCTTGAGTTTTTAAATTTTAGTTGAGTCGTGTCCTACATTAAGTAATTCCTTAGAATTTCTAGAAGTATAAAATTAGGATTTCAATTCTAATATTATTATTTATTTATTTTCTCTAGTTGTGCCGAGACCGACGCTTACCGGATCAAGTCAGTGTATCTCTTTTAGAGGAGCGCACAACTGTGAGTTATTATCATATATATGCATTGCATGTAGAATAAATATTTGTAAGCATCCATATTTTAAAAAATGTAAATTTTAGTATGATTTATTTTATTAAATGTTTATATCTACGTTTTGATATATATATATATATGTTTGGTATATATTCGGTATATTTCTTTAAAAATGGATGCTACCATGTTTAAATTATGCATTTTATTATTTTTAATAATTATAAAATTTATTTGAAGGATAGAAGTAGAACGTGCTATCTAGTGGGCTGCAATAGGACTGTGTATGTACCAGTGCGTTAGACTTTAGGGTTGATATTATGAAATTATTTGATGTGAGACTTGATTATTTGATTATTGGGATTTATGGTGAGAGAGTGGTGTGATTATGGGAGCTCGGTTGACCTAGTGTCTTAGGGCCAATCACGTTGATAGTGAGACTGTGGGAGCTCGGTTGACTTAGTGTCTCGGGGCAGTCTACTATCCAAAAATGGAAAAGAGAAATATTTTGGATTTAAGTGAACTTATTGGCTAGTGAGGTTCAGTGGTCGATGTTACAGACCATTTAGAGTTTTACTTCGATCCTTCACCCAAAATAATTTTTTTCTGCATATATTATTATATAAAAGTGGATTTTAGCATATGTGTGAAATGCATGTATATATATATATATTTATACTGATGCTTGATTGTATATGACTTTAGGTTGCATATATATATATTATAACAATTCACTCAATGAGTTCTGACTTCCCTCAATATTTTTTTCAGGATCTATTACTTCAAACCTTACTCGTAGTACTATTCGTCGGACTCTTTCCTCTCCAGCTGATTTATGTAAATACTAAACTGTCATCTTCTTGTATTTTAGTAATCACTGCAGTAGTAGTGTTATTGTATTAGTAGTGTGTTGTAATATTAGAGATCTTGTATTTGAATATTGTATGAAGATATTTTTATTACGTTATAATATAAAGATTTGCTTTTATATTAATTAAAGTTTTAATTTTGGCATATTTTTATATTATTTTTGCATGTATTTTTATTTTAAGGCTTGCTATGGGTTTCGAATTAGAAAGAATTCTCATTCCCTAGCGCTAATCATGACTCCCTAGTTTAGGTCGTGACATAGGTCCCCATACATCAGAATGAATGGTCATAAATGGAATCAAATTTTTATTATGACTAGGTACATATGAAATTCAGTGGCTTTTTGTCAATTCATAAATATCACACTTGAATTTAGAGTCTGTGGTACTAAAAAACAAGTTTGGTTTTATTTATTTAAGATAATGAAAAGAAAGATGACCAAGACGATGATGCCACAACTTAGTCATTAGTCGAGCAACTTCTACTAACCCTATTGACTTGACTTGACTTCTGACTCAGATTACCATGCAAATTAAGATAATATAAATTTTCACGTTTAATACTAAAGCCAAGAATCCAAAGCATTGTAATTTCCTAAAATACATAATAATTAGGCCAAAATTTGACAGTATAATTCAAGGTTTCAGTGATTTGGCCAACAGATAGTAGATTACAAGAAGGAGATGGACAAAAATAATATCTAGATTAAGAGAGTTAGAATTAGTACTGATCCTTCATGAGTGGCTGGTGCTATACCTCAATTAGCAGTTAAGATATTTTATTGGGTTGATGGTCGGATGGATGTAAGATGGTGAGTGGAGTTTGTCATATGATCAAAGCACCTGTATCAATAATCCATATAGTATTTCGAGTAAGATTTTTCATACTTGATGTTGGATCAAGATCACCACTTAGTTTAGTACCCCTAGAGGTGGCAATTATAGCTTTGTCGAGTTTCTTACAAGGCTTTTTATTAAAATCCCACCATTCTAGATATCTCATAATTTCATAGCATCATTCCTTGGAGTGTCCAACTTCGCCATAATGAGTACAAGTGTATGTGATGGACTTACTCAATACTTTCCCTTTGAACTAGGGTGAAGTCTGAGCTACTACAAGTATTACATAGTCTGGTAAAATCTTTAGCCCTTCCATCGTATGTCATTGGTTGTGATCCCTTCGTATATATGCATAACTAGACTCAAGATCAAGAGGTCGATCCTTCCATACTACTTCACTTTAAGCATTATTAAATTCTGAATCTAGTCCGGCTAGAAAAATATATGTTCGAAGTTGGATAATATGTTTGTGGATTGATAATAATTCATTAACATCCTCCCTTTGAGCATAAGTCTGGGCATCGATTTCCTAAAATATTCTAACCAACTCATTATAATATGCAGATAATGGCTTACCATTCTGACGTGTAGTGAATGATTTCTAGTTTAATTCAAACAACTGAGTTTCATTAGATCCATCATAAAAAGTTTTTAAGATAGTATCCTATATCTCCTTTGTTGTTGGAAGATGGATGAATCTCTGTATCAATGTTGGACTCATGGAATCAATTAGCTAACTTTTGACTCGGTTATTATCAATAAGCCAAGTCTCTAAAGCTTTGTCTTCTACTGGTGGTTTTGGCATTGTGTCAAAAAGGAAATCATATTTATTTCTAGCTCCAATTCATATCTCCATGAGTTGTGACCATATATGATAGTTCGTATCATCAAAAATAATTCCCGTAGAAAATGGAGAATTATCTTGAAGAGTTAGAATAAAATTAGGTGTTTCATGGGATACAATGAATGTGTTTGCAGTGGTCATGGTTTCGAAAATTCAAAAATTTTAAAATATAAAGAAAGAAAAAAAATACAATTTAAAGGATTCAATAAGAAAAAATTCGATTTCAATAGGTATGTTTTGATATTATGAAAAATAAAATTTAGAGGAAAGAACAAAAAATTTAAGAAAATTATGTTTTCATATATTTATAAAAAAAGAGGTTATAACTCTTTTATATATATATATATATATATATATATATATAGAAAATCTATTTATATCCTAATTAGAAATAAAATAACATTCTAAATAAAATAAAAACTTTATTTCTAATTATATACAAAAATTTATTTTCTAATATATACAATCAAAATACTTACTTCCTCAATAGTGTTCTTCATCTTTTTTTTCTTTTTTTTTGCCGTTAATGTGTGCTATTAAGTGATTAGCATTTAGTTGATTTAACAATTATTGATTTAATTAATAATGCACATTGAAAACAAATTATTCTTAGCTACATAAAGACCAAACATTAAACATTGATTCATAAATTATATCAAGCAATTCAAAAGAAAAAATATAACGAATCATATCAAATAAATATATCAAGCAATTCAATAAAAAAAATATTATGGACAATACCAAGAGTTTGTTTTCGTTTAAAAGGCTTTTTTTTTTTTTTTAAATTGCCACATGTATAATATTGAGTTTTAAATATTGATGATTATAACAATCATTTTATAAGCATCGATCTATAATGATGTTTTTAAATATTATATATATATATAAAATCAAGTTTATCTATTCACTTTAATTAAAAATTCTGTAAAAAAAAGCCTTGTTGCATTATGATTTCAAATCAATAAAAATAGTGTAAATTTGCTTATTATCTAGCCTGAAATTCAGGTGCATTAAACTATAGATGATCAATAGCAAATATTTGATGGTATCATTTGCAATCAAGTAGGTATCTTTGTGGCATACAACTATTTATTTAATAAACAAGAAAAGTCTAGGGAATGATATCGATCTAATCAATTGAAAACATACATATTGTCTAAATCTCCATGATTTAACAAACTTCATTTCGCATTTAGCAAACATACAATAACATAAATCCAAATGCTTCATAAAATAAATTAAGGGTCGTCTATGTGTTTGTGTATATATATATATATATATATATCAATCAATCAATTATTACATATCTACCAATCTATATATATATATATTGAATGCTTAGTTAAGTTGATATTGTTAAATTTTCATTTTCAAAGTCATTGTTGTTGTAGGTGTCCCACCAAATATTCTTGTCTGCTTTTTTTCTTTTTTTGGTTGCAATATTTTTTTCTGCAGGTTCATGCATGAAAAATTTGTATTAGTTTTGTCCTTTGATTAGTTACAAATATATCTTTGAGCTTGTATATATTATGGACATGCATAGATTAGTTCTATTTATACACCCTGCACAATTAACAATTTTTTTTTTTAGAAAAATAGGAAAATAAGATGAATTAATGTAGAGATTATTGTGGAATTCGAGTTAATTTCCACCAATAATAACAAATTGACAACTATTGCACAGATGACTAAAGTGTAAATAATTGTACTAAAAATCACCCCAAGGTATATTCTCAAGAAAGAGTGGAGGGGTCACAATGGTCCCATTTAAAAATCACTTTCCTTAGACAGAATTTTACTAAGATAAGTAATTTTAATAGCACAATAAATAACAACAACTATACCCGACAATAACTATTAAATAAATATAAAAGAGAATACCAAAATTTAACGAGGTTCAGCCAATTATGCTTATGTCATTAGACATTACCAAAATAATATTTCACTAAATGAGAAAATATTACAAAAGAGAGAGAAAGAATATAATTGCCTAAATATATAGGAAAAACAATTTAGGATGATCTAACTAAAGAGGGGAAGGAGTTTATTTATAGCCTTAGGACTCCTCTCACTCCTTTTAAATTTTCAATGTGGGATTGGCAATTTTATCAAAAAAACAACAAATCTCCACCTTGGCAAAATTTCATACAATTCTCTCTCAAATCCAACTTTTAGTAGTATTTGCAAATTTCATCTTTCAATTTATAACAATATTGATCAAGTCTAAACAATGTTTAAACTTGACCACAATTGCCACTTTTGTCATCATATCAACAGGATTCTCAGTAGTCTGAATCTTCTGGATTGTGACTTCACCTTCTTTCAGAATCTCTCGTACAAAGTGATATCAAACATCGATATGCTTCGTCCTTGCATGATAAACCTGGTTCTTTGCCAAATGAATAGCACTCTGATTGTCATAATGCACTTTTGCTCCATTCCCAATTCACCAAGCAACCCTTCAAGCCAAATTGCCTCCTTTACAGCCTCTGTAACTGCCATATACTCTACCTCTATAGTAGACAAAGCAACTATTGACTGTAAGGTGGACTTCCAACTAACTGGTGCCTTTGCAAAAGTAAACACATAACCAGTAGTTGACCGGTGCTTGTCCAAATCACTAGCATAGTCAGAATTATAATATCCAATTACACACTGACCATCTTGTCTATTTTGCTGAAATACCAAACCAATGTCTATAGTGTTTAGAATATACCATAGAATCCATTTCACAGCTTGCCAATGCTCCTTTCCACGATCATGCATGTACCTGCTCACAACCCCAACTGCTTGTGAAATATTTGGCCTCGTATACACCATTGCATACATCAAGCTACCAACAATACTTGCATATGGTACTTTTGACATTTATTCTCGTTCTGCATCATTCTTAGGTGATATGGATGCACTAAGCTGGAAATGAGGAGCAAATGGTCTACTAACTGGTTTTGACTTTTCATTCATGCCAAAACGTTTTAGTACCTTTCTTATATATTCTTTCTGAAACAAACAAAGCCTCCCCAATTTCCTATCTTTAGATATTTTCATGCCAAGAATCTTCTTTGCTTCACCAAGATCCTTTTCATCTCAAACTCCCTATTCAATTGAGTCTTCATTTTCTCAATCTTTATCTAACTCCTAGAAGTTATCAGTATATCATCAGCATAAAGAAGAAAATATATATAGGATCCATCTTGTAGCTTGCACAAATACACACAATGATCATATTTGCTTCTTATGTACTTTTTCCCTATCATAAACTTATCAAATTGCTTGTACCACTTCTTTAGAGATTGCTTCAATTCATACAATGATTTTTTCAATTTACAAACCATCTTTTCTCTATTAGCAACTTTGAATCCATCTGGCTGAGTCATGTAGATTTCCTCATCCAAGTTTCCATTCAAAAATGCAGTTTTTACATCTATCTAAACTAGTTCCAAATCCAACTGTGCTACCAAAGCTAATAAAATTCTGATGGAGGAATATTTTACAACTGGAGAAAATACTTCATTATAATCAATTCCCTCTATTTGCACGTAGCCTTTAGCCACCAATCTTGCTTTGTAGTGAACATTATCCTTGTCAGGAAATCCATTTTTCTTTGCATATACCCATTTGCACCCAATTGCCTTTTTTCCCTTCGGAAGACTAGCTAGTTTCCATGTTTAATTCTTTTGAAGGGACTGCATTTCTTCATTCATGGAAATCCTCCACTTTTCATACTCTGAACTTTGGACTGCTTCATTATAAGTGGCAGGAATGTCATCCATTGCAATTGGTGATGCAGAAGAGACTATTTCATCATAGCGAGTAGGTTGTCTAATGTTCCTCTTCCCTTTCCTTAATGCAATTGATTCATGTTGTTGTGGAGGTTCTTGGGTCTGAACCTCTTCTTCATTTGACTCTTCTTTAACCATAGGAGAGTCATTATCAGTTTCTATATTGGCTGGGATAATTCTGTTGCCATCAAACTCCACCTATTTGGGAGTACCATCTATCTGCTCCATTTTTTCTGAAGTCACCTTTCTCAATATGGTAGATTCATCAAAGGTAATATCCTTACTGAAGATTACTTTCTTTATTTCTGGACACCAAAGACAATAGCCTTTCACACCATAAGTTATCCCCATAAAGATTGCCTTCTTTGCTCTTGGATCTAGCTTTGACTCCTTAATATAGTAATATGCAGTGGAACCAAACACATGTAAGGAATTATAATCTATAACAGGTTTTCCAAACCATTTCTCCAATGGTGTTTTACCACCAATAGCAGTCGATGGTAAACGGTTGATAAGGTGACAATATACTACAGCCTCAACCTAAAGTTCTTTGCCTAACCCAGCATTAAACAACATACATCAAACCTTCTCCAGCAATGTTTGGTTCATTCGCTCTGCCACCCTATTTTGTTATGGTGTATATCTGATGGTGAAGTGTCTGACAATACCTTCATCTTTATAGACTTTTAAAAATGGATAATTTTTTAACTCTCCATCATTGTCTGCGCGGAGACGTTTAACTATTCGCCCTGTTTGAGTCTCCACCATCTTTTTCCATTTAAGGAAAATTCCTAGCACCTCAACCAAAATTTAACGAGATTCAGTCAATTATGCCTACATTCTTGGACACTACCAAAATAATATTTCACTAAATGAGGAAATATTACAAAATAGAGAGAGAAAGAATACAATTGCCTAAATATATAAAAGAGGCAATTTGGGATGATCTAATTAAAGAGGGGAAGGAGTCTATTTATAACCTTAGGATTCCTCCCACTTCTTTTAAACTTTCAATGTGGGATTGGCAATTTTACCAAAAAAACAACAGAGATTAATTAATATTTAAATTTTAGGATTAAACCCTAATTATTTTATAATTACATTTAGCTTAGATATATATAACTAAAAAACATATGATTCAGTTAAAAAAAATAGTAAATAGATTAGCTAGAATCTAATTGATTGTCTAAATTAGTAGCTCATACAAAAAAAAAAAAAAGACTTGTTTTAGAAGGTTGGAAACAACTTTAAATTCTTGAAATTTTAGGAACCAGGCGGAAATTTAATTAACTTAACAAAGACATGTATTCATTAAGCTAGTTTACTTAATTACAAGATCTTGATGAGTTTTTTTTGGACGTAAGCTCTTGATGAGTTAATAATATCAAAATATTGCATAACAAACCAACAATCAAAATTTTCAATTTTTTTCCATTATTCCATTTAAGAAAGCAATGATAACGAATTTTTTTTTAAAAAAAAACCCTTGTCAGGATTAACATAAGCATTTGTTAATTTGCAATATTCCTAAAATTTTAACCATATATAGACACACACATAGTTCTCTATTATTAATTTGAAGATTCGATCAATATATCCAAATATATATATACCTACCCAAGTCCATGTGTGGTTTCAATGAATTATATATTTTAGCCACAGGACATTCGAATTTGAGTTGGAGAGATATTGTCGAGAAAATGTACTTTTCCCATAATCCAAACAGATTTTTCTCTGTGCATATGTGTGTGTGGTGTCACAAGAGGAAACGTGGATATCTGTATGACATTACGAAGGATGATTCTTTGCAAGAATAATTTAAAAATGAACTAGAAATAATATTCCCTTGCCATCTACTAAAAAATCTATTTATGCTTCTAATCATTAATGTTTATATATAATTTTTAACTAAAAATGTACTTTTTTTCTAAAAATTAAAAAAAATATTGAAGAAAGTACTTGTTTTAGTTGCAAATAATGCATAATTAATTAATTAAATTCAAAATTATCAAATAAATACATATGTAATGTATATATAAATGGGCATGGATTATATATGGGAAAAGTATAGTCACTATCATGGTTAGTTACTCGAAAATGTGCTGTTATAATCGTGACTTTTTGATTTTGATGGTTCTAACTTTGCTATATGCATGCGCAAGAAATTAAAATGGATGACTATGCAATTTATGATTAAAAGAAGACCTAATTTAATTATAAGTTTATAGCTTTTATGCGGTTGAAGAAAAATTAGTTGAAATATATAGTCAACATAAAATGCACTTACTTTTACTTTCTTTAATTTGACTAATTTGCGTTCTTCACATTCATGCACCACTTTTTTTTTTTTTTGGGCACCATAATATAAGGTTTTCTGCTGTAAAATTAAATTTTAATTTTTTCTACTTTACGTTACTTTTATTTTTTTTATTATCGTTAAATAAAATTTGACAATTATTTACAAATAAATTCTATTTTACAAAATAAAATCAAGCTCACTTATCCATAAAAAATGTAAAAAAATCTCAATATATAGTAATCATGGGATTCAATAGTAAATAAAATCACAAAGAAATACAACTCCCAATTCCACTGCCCACTCTTGCTTCAATGATATAAAGAAATTTTTTTACTATTTCACTACTCAATTTTCAATGTGAAAATTATAATCATCTGTTATACATTTAGAAAAATAGTCTCTCTAACTTGACATCTAAGGAAATGTGTATAAAAAACATTTAGATTAATGTGTCACTTTAGCTAAAGTTAATTGGCAATATAAAAAAAAAAATTACTTCACTTGTGGCCTTTCCTTTTTTTCCCTCTCTTTTCTCTTTTATAGTGGTTTTAATAGTGAATCAGTGATTTTGGCAATTTTAAGCTAAAATTTAGCTACCCATTTCTTTTTTTTTTTTTTTTGTAACACTAAGTATAAATGAGTGGGTTTAAAGTGTGATTTATAATTTTATGTATTTTTTCTAGTTGATATATATATCATGTTTTTATCATTCCAGAAATCTAGTTATGGAGGATTTGATTTTAAAATGTGTTTTTGGATTTTTGTTGAGTTATTTACTCTCCATGATGGTATATTTACTCTCTCTTTATAGAGTTGTTTTGGATCCTCTATTAGAAGATTGTTGTTTTAGGAATTGAAATCTCAATTTGTACCGCTCTTCAGTGGTGAAAATTTGCTGCTGATACTATATAGTATTTTGATATTATTCGTTTTATAAAATTAGAATAGAACAAGTGCATATATTTCACGCATTGTTAATAAGAATACGGCTAAAATCATATAATCTTTGTTTAAATTTGTTTTTTAGTTTTTAGTTTCCAAATGCTTGATAAAATTATATTGTGTAGTTGATAGTATTACATTGTAACTAATCCATGTAAATGTAAAAACTTGTGAGATTACATCAATACTATTTATTCCTTTAGTCATAGTTCATGGTATATGTTCAATGTAAGTATTGATAGAACTATAGTTTTACTATTTTATATTTAGCTATAGATATATTTGAATTTGCGTAATTTATTGATATATTTTATTTATTTAATTATTTTCTTAGAAATGAAATGAAAATTTCAACGTTGATGGGAACAAAAATGATAATATAAATAGGGTTTCTAGATGCATAAAAAAAGACTAGGAAGACATGAAATATAATATTGGTAATAAGGATCATCTTGATCATGAGGTCGGTCCTAACTACTTCAACACATGCCTCAATATTTTAGGAACTTGAACAAATCCACTCTCCAACTCAACAAAAGTTATGGGTGGCGTGGCCTATCCCCACTAATCTATCACTTCAGGCTAATTGGTGATGACACATTTGCATTGCGATAAGTTGGTAGCTAGCACTTTGCCCTAATTTTGTATGCACGGAAGTAGCTTGCATGCTTAGTTCAGCTTTACACCAAAATTCATTTCATGTTTTAAAAGGTAAAACGTAACATCAAAAGCAGCATTTGTTGAAATTAAAACCAAACTTTTTTATAGGGTATTTTCTTCTTAATTTCATTATTAATTCATATGTCCCTTTTTAATTTACATCCTCATATTGGTAGTGGTTGAATGATGATTTAGACAAAATAGTTTCTACTTCATTAATCACTTGAATCTGACTTTGTCTATTAGTAACTTGGGGAATGGATCTTGACAAAAATGGTTTCCTCTCATTGTGGTAATTGTCAATTTACCTCCAATCAAGGAATCACATGCATGATTTTTTGACTATAGTTTAACATTTTTACAGATGTAAATCAAATATCATGCGTTATACAGTCATTATTTGACTCATTGATGATAAATTTATTTGATATTAATGAAACAAATTTAAACGATTTTGACATTTACAGATATTTCATATGATCAGATTTTTTTTTTTAAATTAGTGTAATAAATATAAAAATAAAATAAAATTTAAGTTGTTTTCATCTACAATATTTATACAATTTAAAGCAATCACCTTATATGATGAATAATTTTTTTAAAAAAGAGCTACCCTCGTTATATAATCTAAAAAATTTTAGTTTGGTAGACTTTTATTGAGTAAAAAGAAAAAAGAAAAAAAGAAAATACAACTTCGATGCATTAAAAATGGGCTTTACTTCAAAGCAGAGTTTAAGAGCTTGAAGTCTTATTGGGCCATGGGCAATCTCAACATTATAATACATATGGTTCAGGAGAATCTATTCTACTACCACCATGGATGGGCATGGGCCTTGTTTAAAAACATTCTTCATGCACAATTTTATTTATTTATTTATTTTATTAGAGAACAAAAATTTGGAAAAGGCCTTGTTATTAATCTAATTTAACATATCAAAAAATTCACTCTGCATAAGTGCAAAACTACTTTTTGTAGTCTTATTAAGGAAAAATTACAAATTTGGTATATGAATTTTTGTGGTGTTTTTTATTTGAGTGTCTAATTTTTTTTTTTTTTCTATTTGAGTATATGAACTTTGAAAAAACATATCAATCAGATATATTTGATCTATTTTAAGCTGACTGTGTGCTTAGTCAGCTCAAATAGGGTCCACTTTTTTTCAACTCATCCTCCACTATTGTCCAATAAAAAAAAGAGTAAAGATAATTAGAAAAAAGTGGACCCTATTTTAGCTAACTAAGCATACAGTTTACTTAAAATAGGTTGGATATAACTTACTGATATATTTTTAAAGTTTAGACACTCAAAATTAAAAAAAAAATAATAATAATTCAAACACTCAAATAGAAAAACTACAAAAGTTCAGACATCAAATTTATAATTTTTCATTTTATTAAATTATTTTATTTTGAATGACAACAGAATTATAAAAAAAAAATATGTACTATAAATAAATTTGATTTTATTTATATAATTATTTCTTATTTAGTTTTAATGTTGAAATTAACTCTAAACAATATTTTAAATTCGCAATGGTCGAATGCATAGTGTCACCTATGAACTTTACTCAATTAACCTATTATACTTCTCGATTTTTATCATGTTCTATTCAACTTTTAAACTTTTATTTTAACCTATATAACTTTTATAATACATACAATTGAAGTATTTTTTATAAATCAATGTTAATTTCAATACAAGAGAAACATATATAAAGTAAAATAATATTTAATGTAAAAAATAATTAAAAATAAAATTTATCTAACTATTTGATATTAGTTTTTAATCTTTTTGATATTATTTATATTGTTTTAAAGCTAATTTTAGCATTTTATGTGTTTAAAATCATTTGAAATTAAATTTCTATCTTTTTTGATATTATTTGTGTTAAATAGAATTAAAAAGTAAAAATTAAATAGTGCAAAGATTTAAAATTAAAGTTTAAAAATTGAATACAAAATAATAAAAATTGAAGAGTATAGGAAATTAATTATATAAAGTTTAGGGGTAAAATTATACATTCAACCAATTTGAATTGTGTGATATTGCTGAGAGAACTTTTTGTTGCATTTATATATATATATATATATATATATATATATATATAAACATGTAAACAAAAAATTTATTTGACTCGTTATATAAAGTAAATAAATAATTAAATATATTATTATTATTAAATAAAATTTTTGTAAATAATAACAATGTTATTGATTTATATAACAATTTCATATTAATTTAATATAGTTATAATTCATTCCAATTTTTATAAATTTTTATTTAAATAATTATATAATGTTATTTCAATATTTTTTATAATTAATTTTTCTCAACTCTAGAATTGATTTTATATTAAAAAAATATTAATAAAAAATCATTAGCTATTTGTTAACCAAAAATTCAAAAATAATAAAAGTTATATTTTCTTTATATAAAAATTTAAATATTACAACCCCATTAAATTTATAATTTATTACAATTTTATTAATTTTTTATTTGAGTCATGACACTTTATTTATTCAATATTATTGATATTAATACTTTTATTAACACAAAAATTAATTTAATGTAATTTTTAAATTCAACTAATAATTAAATGATAAATATTAATTAATTTAATTTTATCTATTTTTTTAAAATTTATAAAAATATTTAAAAACAATAATTAAACTACTTTTCTTACAAAAAATATATTGTCAAACAAATTATATGCTCTGTTTTTTTATTTATTAATTTTTAGTTTATAAAGATATCTACTTTTGAAACAAATTATATACTTTTCCTATTTTCATAAAAAAAATTAATTTTGATTTAATTATTTACTTATTAAATTTAATATAATAAGTTATAAAATTATGTTATCTAATTGGATTTATATTAGATAAAGTATAAGTAGATCTAATTAAAATAGAATATATATATATTTTAGCCAAAACTATCACTAAAACATAATTAAAATAGTAAACATACTTTCAATTAACTTAAAATTATAAGTCAATTAATTTTATTTTTATTAGAGATAAAATAGAAGTTAACCTAATTAGAATACAAAATATACTTTCGATTGAATTGGAATTACATTTTAATTAATTTAATTTTGTTAGATATAAAATAGAAGTTAACCTAATTAAAATAAAAAATATATATTTTAATTAAATTAATTTTTATTAGAGATAAAATAGAAGTTAACCTAATTAAAATAGGAAATATATATTTTAATTAAATTAATTTTTATTAAAGATAAAATAGAAGTTAATTAATTAGAATAGAAAATATACTTTCAATTAAATTAGAATTTTTGTTAGAGATAAGATAGAAGTTAATCTAATTAAAATAGAAAATATATTTTCAATTAAATTAAAACTAGTCGAATGCGTAGACTGTAAATTAATATACATTTTAATCGATATTTTTAGAATATAAATAAATTTGTTAACAAAATATAACTACAAACGGTGTAAAATAAATTCAAATATATTAATAAAATTATTTTAATAAAATAAAAATTATAAACTAATTAGGTTTTATAGTTATACTTATAAGGTTATTTATATGTATTTGTAGGAATAAAATATAACAAAAAATTCACCTATTTCATTGACAAATATAGAACTGAAAATAGGTGAATTTCTATTTTTTTATATGTTCATTACTATGTTTTATTTATTTTTAAAAATACTCATTATATATATATATATATATATATATATATATATATATATATATATATTATTTTCCTTTTCTAACTGATTCGTGGTACTTTAATAATATCACAATTATATTATCTATACCATAAATTAGAAATTTGTGTTCCTAACCAATTCATGCAATTAGTTAATGAAGAATAAAAATCAGAGAAAAAAAGAGAAAATTTAAGGGAAATATTTTTTCATGATATTCAAAGAAAGGTTACACCTCATATATATATACATAGCAATTCTAATCACAACCTAATTATGAATAAAATAACATCTTAAATAGAATAAAACTTTATTCCTAATTGTATACAAATATTTACTTCCTAACATATACAATAAAAATATTTACTTCCTCAACACTCCTTCTCAAGTTGGTGAATGTATGTCAATCATTCCCAACATGCCAAGTGAGTTGTAGAATATTTTTCTAGATACAACCTTTGTGAAGATGTCAGCTAGTTGAGTATGAGAAGAAACATATGGAAAATCAATTGTTCCTTGGTTCAGATGATCTTTTATGAAATGTCTGTCAACCTCTACATGTTTAGTCCGATCATGTTGAACCGAATTGTTTGCAATTGCTATGGTTGCCTTATTATCATAATGTAACAACATAGGCTTCGAATGTTTTAATCCCAGATCCTGAACAATTTGCCTTATCGAGAGCAACTCACATATTCTATGAGTCATTCCTCTAAATTCAGCTTCAGCACTTGACCTTGCTACAACTTTCTACTTCTTGCTTCTCCAAGTGACTAAATTATTTCCAACAAACGTAAAGTACTCGGATGTTGATTTTCGATTAGTTCGATCTCCAGCCCAATCAACATCAGTATAGTTAGTAATTTCATAATCCTTATTCCTCCCAAAGAATAACCCTTTACCCGGAGAAGACTTTAGATATCTTAATACTCGGTATACTGCATCCATATGTTCTTTACTCAGAGAATGCATGACCTGACTTACAACACTTACTGCATAAGCAATGTCTGGTCGAGTATGAGATAGGTAAATCAATCTTCCCACCAACCTTTAATACTGATCTTTATCTGTTGAAACTTGATCTCTTAGGATTGAAAGTCCATGGTTGACTTCAATTGGAGTCTCGGTTGGCTTACAATCAAGCATGCCTGTCTCTGTCAATAGGTCCATTACGTACTTTCATTAGTAGAGGGAAATTCCTTGAGCTGATCTTGCAACTTCAATTCCTAAAAAATACTTCAAGTTACCCAAATCCTTAAGTTCAAACTCGGATGCTAACTGTCTTTGCAAGATTATTGTCTCACTCGAATCATTTCTAGTGACCACCATATCATCAACATATACAATCAATGCGGTGACTTTATCTAACTTCTGTTTAATGAATAGTGTGTGATCAGCATCACTTTGCTTATATCCGAGCTTCCTCATGAAAGTTAAGAGTCATATAAACCATGCTTAAGGTGATTACTTGAGTCCATATAATGCCCTATTTAGTTTGCATACTAGGTCAGTATATTTAGTTATGGGTGGTGGATCCATATATACTTCTTCATCTATGGTTCCATTAAAAAACACATTCTTCACATTAAATTATTATAGCAGCCAGTCCAGGTTGGCAGCTAAGGAAATAAGGACTCGGATGGTGTTCATTTTTTCTACTGGGGCAAATGTATCTTCTTAGTCAATTCTATACTTATGAGTATACCCCTTTATTACCAACCGAGCTTTATATCGATTTATGCTTCCATCTGAATTGAGTTTGACAATGAATATCCACTTACACCCTACCATTTTCTTTCCTTTCGGAAGATGAACAAGATCCCATGTCTGGTTCTTCTACAATGCCTCCATTTCATCATTCATAGCTTTCTTCCAGTTCAGATCATCTAAGGCTTTCAGCACATTACTTGGAATAGATACAGTAGATAATTGATTTACAGTAAGTGCATATGAGTTAGACAAATGGTTGGTTGATATGAAGTTGTTGATAGGGTATTTAGCTTTGGTATGAAGGTCCGGATCATTTTTTTTTGGAACTCCTCTATTGATTCTAGAAGGATAACGAGGATCAGTATTTGGAGTTACTAGAGGAGACAAGTTTACATTATTGTGCATATCCGCATCTGGAGTTTCTTCAACTTCTGGTATAGGTTGGGAAGATGAACTATCTTGATTACTCAAATTTTCTTCTATTATCTATCCGAGTGAGATGCTCGGACTCAGAATATCAAATGTCTATGAGATGCTCAGAACATTGGGAGACTTAGACTCAGAACACTCATAATGCTATCTTCAAATTCAAAGAGGTTCAAATTTTTCTCCCTCTGAAAAGAGCACTCGTAGTGGGAGAATAAAGAAAAATTTTCATGAAATTGAACATTTTGAGTGACATACATCTTCTTTACATTTGGATTATAACACCGATATCCTTTTTGTAGATCCGCATAGCCAACAAAGATACACTGGATAGCTCGAGGGTCTAATTTGCTAAGTGTCTGATGAATATATGTCGAGCATCTGAAGACTTAGGGCTCAAGATTATTGAAGGGTGGAGATATGACAAGTTTCTAAAGTTTTTGAAAAGGGATTTTAAAATTGAGTACTCTTGATGGTGTTCGATTTATGAGGTACGCAGTGGATCGAACAACCTCTCCCTAATATTCTCGAGGAACATTCATGTCAAATAATGATGCTCGGATAACTTCTAATAACTATCTGTTCTTCTGTTCAGCTATACCATTCTGTTGAGGAGTGCCAACACAGGATGTTTGGTGGTGAATGCCCTTCTCGTGGTAGAAATCATTTAGAATTGAGTTAACATACTCCCCACCATTGTCAGATTGCAAGACTCAAATTTTACTTCGGAATTATGTAGCCACCATTTTATACAGGTCTTGGAACTTAGAGCACAAATTGCCTTTATTTGAAAGTAATGATACCTAGGTCATCCAGGTACATTCATCAATAACGTTATAAAATATCGAGTACCAGATAGAGTAAGAATCCAAGCAGGTCCCCATACATCAGAATGAATGGTCATAAATGGAATTGAATTTTTATTATAACTCGGTACATAAGAATTTCGATGTCTT
This sequence comes from Mallotus nudiflorus, assembly GCA_947683625.1. Taxonomy (NCBI): domain Eukaryota; kingdom Viridiplantae; phylum Streptophyta; class Magnoliopsida; order Malpighiales; family Euphorbiaceae; genus Mallotus; species Mallotus nudiflorus. The sequence continues at coordinate 71,465 of CANTUR010001291.1, read as the reverse complement.
TTTGCCAATTCATAAATATCACACTTGAATTCTGAGTCTGTGGTATTCAAACATAAATCCGGTTTTATTTGTCTAAGATAATGAAAAGAAAGATGACCAAGACGATGATGCCACGAGATTACTTGGTCTTTACTCAAGCCACTTCTACCAAACTTGACTTGACTTCTAACTTGAATCATTATGAAACTCAAGATAGTATAACTTTTAATGTTTAACACTAGAGCCAAGAATCTGATGCATTGCAATGTCCTGAAATACATAATAATTAGGTCAAAACTTGATAGTGCAATTCAAAGTTTCAGTGATTTGGCCAATAGATAGTCGATTATAAGAAATAAATGGAACAACAAGAACAGTATCTAGATTAAGAGAGTCAGAGTTAGATATTGATCCTTCATGAGTGACTGGTACTATGCCTCCATTAGCAGTCATAATATTTTATTGGGTTGGTAGGCGGATGGATGTAAGATGGTGAGTAGAGTTTGTCATATGATCAGTAGCACCTGTATCAATAATCCATGTATTATTTCGAGTAAGATTTGTCATACCTGATGTTGCATTAAGATCACCACTTGGTTTAGTACCACTAGAGGTGGCAATTACAGCCTTTTCGAGCTTCTTACGAGGCTTTCTATTGAAATCCCACCATTCCGAATATCGCATAATTTTATAGCACCGTTCCTTGGAGTGTCCAACATTTCCACAATGAGTATAGGTGTATATGATAGACTTACTCGGTATTTTCCCTTTGAACTGGGGACGAGTTTAAGCTGCTACAAGTACATAATAGTCCAGCAGTATCTTCGGCTCTTCCATCATATGTCGTTAGTTATGATCCTTCCGTACATATGCATAACTAGACTCGAGATCAAGAGGTGGATCCTTCTAGAGTATTTCACTCTGAGCATTATTAAATTTCGAATCAAGCCCAGCTAGGAAATATGTGTTTGAAGCCGGGTAATATGTTTATAGAGTGATACTACTCCATTAATATCCTCCTCTTGTGCATACGTCCGGGCATCGATTTTCAGAAATATTCCAATCAGTTCATTATAGTATGCAGGTAATGGCTTACCATTCTGACATGTTGTGAATGATTTTCGGTTCAATTCAAATAACTGAGTTTTGTCAGATCCATCATAGAAGGTTTTTGAGATAACATCCCATATCTTCTTTACTGTTGGAAGACGAATGAATCTCTGCATTAATGTCGAACTCATGAAGTTAATCAACCAACTTTTGACTCGATTATTATTAAGGAGTCAAGTCTCCAACGCTTTATCTGTTGTTGGTGGCTTTGGCATATTGCCATTAAGAAAGCCAGATTTATTTCTAACTTTAATCTATATCTCCATGATTTGTGACCATAGAGTATAGTTTGTATCATAAAAAATAATTCATGTGGAAAAGGGAGAATTATCTTGAAGGGTTTGAATAAAATTAGGTGTTCTATGGGATACAATGGATGTGTTTTCAGTGGTCATGATTTTGAGGATTTAATGAATTCAAAGGAAGAAAGAAAAAATATGACTTCAAGAATTCAATAAAAATTTCGATTTCAATGGGTATGCTCTGATACCATGAAAAATAAAAATCAGAGAAAACAAAAGAAAATTTAAGGAAAATATTTTTTCATGATATTCAAAGAAAGGTTACACCCCTTATATATACATATAGAAATCCTAATCACAACCTAATTAGGAATAAAATAACATCTTAAATAGAATAAAACTTTAATCCTAACTATATATAAATATTTACTTCCTAATATAAACAATTAAAATATTTACTTCCTCAACAGTTATAAATAAAACATACAATATAAAATTAGTTAATATGTGTTATAATTATGTTACGACGGGTTCAATATGTAACCACCATAAAACACTATTAAAAAATTATTAACTTTTCACATTAATATCAACAGTATAAAATTTCTTATGGAAAAAAATATAGTTTCTTATTAAGCTGATCTAGTCATCAATATACACATTGCACAAATTACAAATAATAAATACTTTTAAAATTATTAATTAATAATTTCAATAAAATTAAAACTATAAATTAATTAAATAGTTTATAAAATTATTGCAATAATATAAAATAAAACAAAAAAGATAAAAATTAAAATAAATAAAATAAAATTATTGTTAAAGTAACAAAAATATAAAGGGCATGATGCTTCCTTTTATTCACCTACTATTTTACAGTAAACAAAAGTCTATTTTAAGGAATATCGTCATCTTTATCCTTCTGTATAATATTCAAAAATCATATTCAACATGTGCCACTAATCATAGCATTCCAATTACACAAATTAAACACTACCTATAAGGTGCAAAAATAATTAAGGTAAAAAGCCAGCAATTTGTACACTTAAAATATCACAAGTTTCTCTTTAAAAAAAAATAAATCACAAGTTTAGTTGAAGAACAAATATATTAAGTGATAGAAACATATAAAAAATATAAACTATACAATTTAAATTAATTACCTTTAATCTAGAATTACTACCAAAATTTTTTTTTTTTTAAATCTCTACCTCAAAGTTGAAGTGAACTAAATGTCACAACCCAAATCGAAGGCCATGACCGGTACTATAGAACAGAAATTCTTTTGAATCCGGAACCCGTAAAAAAAAAAGCATGCAATAAAATAAAATAAATAAAATATTTATGCAACAGAAATTAAATCTCAAATAATAAAATAATTTCCTCAACTTCCTTTTATAAAATAATATCTCATCTCATATCATAAATAAAATTTCTTAATACAATTCTTCAGAGAAACACTCTAAATTAAAATCTCATACATGCATAAAATTAAATAAAAGTCTTGATAGAATCAAATACAACTATTATTGCAACGTCTAGAGTACAAAATAAAACTCAAGTAAGTGATTTACATAATAGGGCCGGAGCAGAAGAAATCCAACAGATAGGTTAACTGCTGAGATCTGAAGATGAGGACTCTCCTGTAAAAATATCAACTGAGGGGAGTCAGACCTCACTGAGTGAATTGTTATAATATATAAACACGCATTACTAAATGTCAAATGCAATCAATCATATGTATATAATAAATATATATACAGGCATATACATACATATGCTAAAAATCACTTTATTTATAATACTGAAAAATATTAGTTTAAAAAGGATCAAATAGAACCTTAAATGATCGCAACCTCAGTTAACAACAAACATCACTCTAGCCATACAGGCTCACTTGTTTCCAAAAAAATTCACTTAATCCTTATTGACAGTAGACTGGCCCCGAGACACTAAGTTGACTGAGCTCCAGCAATCTGACTGTCAGTGTGATTGACCTCAAAACACTAGGTCAACCAAGCTCCAGCAGTCTGATTGTCAGTGTGATTGGCCCCGAGACACTAGGTCAATCGAGCTCCAACAATCACACTCTCATTCACCTCACACAATAATCAAATCAATCAAGTCATGATCCACAAATAGGTTAGTAATTAACCTATAATTTATTATTGTACCGGTACGTACTCGGTCCTAATGCAGCCCACTAGGAAGCACGTTCTATTGATATCCTTCATTAAAAATAACTCATTTCATTCATAAAATAATGATGCATGATATCATTATAAATAACATTATAACCATATATATACTAGAAATATACCTAAAATAAACTAAGTATATTTCAAGTATATATATGTAAAATCAATTCAAATAAATCATGGAATATATTAAATTAAACCAATAATATATTTTAAAAGTAATCTAGATTTAATTAAAAAGAAAAAAATATGCATTTATTTCATAATATACCAAAAATATACTGAAAATATACCTAGAATATACTTAAGCATTTATTAAGTCATTTATGCATAAATCATACAATTAAAACATATATGTCTAAAACATGCAACCTAAATGCACGCATATATAAAATAATAACTCACAGGTGTGCGCTCCTCGAGACGGGTCCGATGGGCTTGGTCCACTAGGCCTTGGTCTCGGTGACACTAACAATAAAATAATAACACGAAAATCAAAATAAATCTAACTTAACTTTTAGAGACTCGATGTAAGATTACTAACACAGACAGAGAATTAGAATTAGACCCAATGTCACATTTTACGAGAATCCTACCAAAAATTCGGCAGAACCTCCTCTATAAAATGGACATCCCTCTACTTAAAAAGTAGAGTCGGTCCTGCAAAAAAAATATACTTCAAACCGTAATTCTCACAATTCCTCGGTCGGGACCCTAAACTATAAATTCCCCTGACTGAGGTTCACAATTCACAACACAATACAATAAAATATATAAAAATTCAATAAATACCAAAAATACCCTTTAAGTACCAAAATGTAGCAATTTAAATATTAAAACACCAAAAATAATTATTTTACCAATAATTACTTAAAAACCCTAATTAATAATATAGTATTATTAAAATCGATATTCCTCGATAATTCCACAAATATTAATAAAAATTCATTTTATAAATCCAAATTACTTAATTAGTCCAAAAACATATTAAAAATTACTAAAAATCCATTTCTTTACAAAAATAGTATATTATATATAATTTGAAAATAATTTTTAAAAAATAGTATTAATTAGTTAAAATTAGTAAACAATTTTTAAAAAATCATTTTTATACCTCAAATAATTATTAAAGCCAATTAAACTTAATATCCAACTAAAATTATTACCAAATTACCCATAATATTTAAAAATACACATAAAATACTAATAATATTAAAAAATTCAACAAAAATTATATAAATACACAAAAATTATTTTTTCAACATATTATTCATTAAAATCAACAAATACACTTAATTAACCAATAATTACTAACAAAATATATATTTAACCTATATTTTCAAAACTAACATAAACTAAAAATAATTATAAAAATTGCAAAAAATTTGTAAATTAAATTCTAAAATTAATATTAACCACCAATAACACCAAAAATCACAATTTCATAATTTATTTAATTGATTTACAAAAATAATAAAATAATAAAAAATTCACAAAAATCAAAATAATTCCCAAAAATCACACAAAAATTCTGAGATATAGATTAAGCTAAGGGAAACAACATTTGTTAAGGCATTTCTCATGAATCAAGCAAAAATAATAAAAAAAAAATAAAAACCCAATAATGGTCGAAAATGAAATCAAGCTAGAAACCCTACCAAATCATATTTTCAAGCTGAAAGAAGCTTGGAATGTTCCTCCTTGAAGTTCTAGGAGTCCAACAACACTGGAATCATCCAATTTGATGGTCAGACGGAGGAGAACAGAGGAGGAGAAGATTTCGAGTTTTCCTACTTCAAATGGACCAAACAACGCTGGAGAAGAAGACTGGTGGCGGCTGAGTTGGCTGGCAAGGAGTCACACCGACGGGAGAAGAAACGGACAACAGACAGTGAAGATGGGGGGTGATCGAGAAAAATGGTAGAGGGGGAAGGTTTTTGTGTTTTGTAAATGTATATATTATATGAGTGTGTGTATATATATATACCTATATATATATATATATATATATATATATATATATATATATATATATATATATATATATATATACACACACACACACACACACACATTTATATATTACATATAATAAAATAATAATACACATTTAAATAAATATTAAACCCTAATGCATGCAAATATATATATATTAACACATAAAATAAAAATGTATAAAATAATATGATTTAATAAGATAAAATGACATTAAAATAAAATATACTAAGTTAAATGACATTAAAATAAAATATACTAAGTTAAATATTATTCAAAATAAGATATATATTTATTACACAAATAAATTATCCAAATACTAATCTTAAAATAAATATTTATATTGAAACCCTAATTAACATAAAATAATGATAATAAAACTCATCAATCGATAAATAATCAAATTTATCTTTAAAATTTATTAACACTGCATATCTTATTTTAAAATAAAATAATTTAAAAATTCGATTTATTACACTAAATTAGAATACAATTTTTTTTTGTCATTCTTTATATTTTTTCTCTAAATTCTCATCCTTTTATCTTATAAGTCTTCTCCCTGTTTTACTAAATTTCAGTTAAAAAAATTGACATAAATTAGGCTAATAAAAAAGCTCAAGAAAATCATGAGCACAATTTCAATTGAAATTTGAATAATATAAAATGTAAAAAATTAATAAAATATAAGAAAGAAAAAATAAAAAATGGCATACTAATTTTTTAAAAAAAGTTAAATAGAAAATAAAGATGTGTTCATATTGATGATAAGCAATTGAACAAAACTAAAAAAATATAAACATACATTTGCCAAAAACAACAACAAAAAGAAACTAAAATTGAAAATACCTCACTTCAAAAGTTCAATTATCAATTTGTCAAGCTTAATTTTGTCTCGATGGCTTAATTTCCCCATATAAAGACACAACAAAAGTGAAAGCTCCATAATTAGAGATTAACATAATAAACAAATTTATAAATCATCAACAAATAGACTAAATCACTAAAAAAAAGCCAAAAAAATTAGGGTGCAAATATATAACAATGTTTGATATATAACAGTGTTTGAGATTAGTACATTTATTTAATAAATACAATTCCTATAATACACAAATTGCTTAAATGTGGAATAAAAAATAATTTTTTCTAAAAACAATGATTTTTTTAGAATATTATGAATGTTAATGATTCAACACTCATGAGTGAAAGCTGAATTATAAGGAGAGACATTTATCAAAAATTAAATTTAATAATTTTGAAGCTCAACATTTAATATATAAGATTAAAAAATATGTATTATATAAAAACTTTTATAATTTGACTAGTATTAGAATGTGTATAATACTATTTTAGTTAAAAAATAATACTAAAAAACTATAATAAATATTTTATTTTTGATAAAAATTAGGATTTTTAAGAATTTGAAGGATTTTTAAGAATTTAACACATTAAATTTTAGGGTGAATACTTAAATATGAAGATAGATATTTGTCAACTTTTTGCTTAATAACTTTAAGACTCAACATTTAATATATATGTATAGATTATACTTTAGTTAATTCAATTTTTATATAATAATAAGTGAAAACTTTTTTATAATTTTACATGCCCCTCGTGTGTGTATATATATATATATATATATATATATATATATATATACTAATAAATAATCACATGTTTCACATATGAATAAAAAATTTATTTAACTCGAGATATATAATAAATAAACAATTAAACATCATATTATTATTATTAAATAAAATTTTAATAATAATAATAATAATAATAATAATAATAATAATAATAATAATAATAATAATAATAATAATAATATCATTTAACAATTTGATATTAACTTAATATAGTTATAATTCATTACAATTGTTATAAATTTTTTTTTAAATAATTATATGATATTATTTCAATATTTTTTTCTCTAGTTTATAACTAATTTCCTATGAAAAAGTATTACGATCATGATTAATCATAACATAATAAAACATCATTAGTTATTTGAAAATTAAAAATTTAAAAATAATAAAAGTTATATTTTCTTTATATAACAATTTAAATATGACAACCATATTAAATTTATAATTTATTACAATTTTACTAAATTTTTTATTTGAGTTATAACACTTTATTTCTTCAATATATTTAATATTAATACTTTTATTTACACAAAAATTAATTCAATGTAATTTTTTAAGTTCAACCAATAATTAAATGATAAATATTAATTAATTTAATTTTAACTTTTTTTTTAAATTTTATGAAAATATCTAAAAACGATAGTTATGCTACTTTTCTTACAAATATACTTTTGGACAAATTATATGTTCTATTTTTTATATTGATTTTTAATTTATAAAAATATCTACTTTTAAAACAAATTATATACTTTTTCTATTTTTATTAAAGTTATTAATTTTGATTTTATTTATTAAATTTAATATAATAAGACTTATACAATTATATTATCTAATTTGATTTATGTTAGATAAAATATAGTGTTAGGCAGATTTCGCAAGTGCACGGTTCGCAATAAGTAGTAAAAGTGAGTATGAGTATCGTTCCCACGAGGAGATTAATACCAAATACCAGTCCTAATTATATTTCCACAATCTAACAAAATCAAATAATTGTAATGCAATAATAAATCACTAACAAAATTAGAAAACTTAAAGCTGAAATAATTCTTTTTAAAATTCAATAATTAAAAATCTAGAGCCTGGATTTGCTTTATTAGTTTTTACTTAGATTACAGGATCTTTTCACAATTTAATTTGTTAACTCAATCAAGGGCAAATCACTCAAATTACCTAGAGTCTCTTTCGAGTTCATCCAAGAATACCAAAGTTAATTATAATCTATTTTCATGGTCACGTCAATTAACTAGGGTTCATTAAGTTCCTTAGCGATTTATTACTCCTCAAAGAATTCATCTACTTTCATGATTGAGGTTCCTAAGTTTTACAAGGCTATGAGCTAATAGATCATGCAATTTTTCTTGTCTCTAATCTACAAATAAAAAAACAATCACTCAGGTCTAAAATCAAATACAATATATTAAACATAACTTGTAAAATTGACTGAAAACTAATTTATTGAAAGGAAACAAGAATCCAAACAAGTAATAGACTAGCTATGTAAATCCAAACCCTAAGAAGAGTTTAGCTATGCATAATTGCGATGATACAGAAAAACATAATTTTAGGAGTTAAAGAAAAAGAAGAAATTATGATTTTAAGCTCTTGAATCTTGCACAAGTTTTCTTTAATCTCCTTTAGAATATGTCTTCAAAAGTGTTTCTCTATGATCAAGAATTAATAAAAATATCTTTTAATCCCCCTTTTATATTTAAAACTCAATGGAAACCTATGATTTGAATTCTTAAGTTTCCTCTTAAAAGGAAAATTTCTCTTGCTCGACATGGCTTAAGCACGACCATGTCACGTCCTCACTTTTATGGCACGGTTTAAAGCATGGCCATGCTTAAACCATACTAATCTTCTCATATTTTTTCAATTCGCACTGAAGAGAGCACGGTTTTGAGCATGCCCGTTGATGCAAACCCACTAGACGACCTGCTCTAGGAACCCGTTCAATATGAACCCAAACCCATGCTCTCAAGGAAAGTTCAAATCAAGTTCCAATTCAGATATAAAGAACCTTCACCTTATATTTAGTTAGTCCAAACAACCAAAGCTATATTAAAACTTTAACCGTTTGAACAATAAAGAACAAACAACAAAAGTTATTAGAAAGATGCCACAATCTACTGTCTAAAAGATAGATTGATAAGTCATAAAGGTGACATGGTTAACCACCAAGTAACCAAAAAGAATCCTCTCTAAATTTTATTAATCATCCATGATTGCACACCCTTTAGGTTACATAAATAAGGCCTTTATATAGGCATAAAGAAACCCTAAATAAAACTTAATTAATATCCTAACTAAATAAGAAAACAACCCTAAATAAAACTTAATTAATATCCTAACTAAATAAGAAAACAAAATCCTTCTTAAATAAGAGAATATAATTAAATAAGAAAGTATAATCCTAGTTAAATTCATATTTACTTATATAGTACATTGTAGCACACTTTTCAACATGATAAAGGACGAATTGACTCAAGCCTAAAGCATAAAAGTTGTAGCTCTTGTTGTTATCTTTCTGAAAAATCTTGAATTACTTTATTTGGATTTATATTTAGTGAGATATGGCCCATTTACTGATGTATATTCAGTCTGCCTAGTTTTGTTCATGATCTGATAAACTTTCATAATTTTATCTTAGGTATAAGACCGAATTAACTCTAGATTTCTTCATCAAAGTTGTAGATCTCTTTCTTAGCTTTCAATAGTCTCTTTAATCACCTCAATCCGAGTTTTTTAGAGTGAGTTATGACAAAAATACTAAAGTATGCTACATAAATTACGAATTTATACGAATTGCTCTTTTCTTGAATGAAAGTTGCCTTATTAGCACAAACAAATCTTGAACTCTTTCTCTTTGGAAACTAGGATCACATCATTCTCCCTTTCTTTAAAAAGATTTATCCTCAAATCTTTGTCTTCCATGAAATTGAATTTTTTTTTTAATTTAAGAAGTTAAGAACACCACACAAGAAAAAAAAATAAAGAAATTTTAAATAGACTAAAAAAAATTCAAGACATATGTATTTTTTTAACTCATAAATAGAAAATAAATTCAAAATCCTAAAAATTAAAAAAAAAGAATGGTAGAAGATTAGCAACCTTAAGCTCATTTTGTATCAACCAACTAAAACCTTAGGTATATCAAACCTAAGATCTTTCGTTACAAATTAATGAAATCAAATTTAAGGTATAAAATCTAATTGATATGACCAACTAAAACCTTAGGTATATCAAACCTAAGACCCTTTGTTACAAATCATTCAATTAAATCAATCTAATACCAACAAAATCATAATTAAAAATCTTTTAAAAAACACAAAAATGAACTTCTTTTTTTGACATAAAATAGAAAATTTTCAAAACCACAATAAAAAAAATTAAATAAAGGATATGTAGAATTGAAATGAACAAAACCTGATTTAAGCCAAGCTTTGATACCAAGTGATGCGAACCCACTAGATGACCTGCTTTAGGAACCCGTTCAACATGAACCCAAACTCACGCTCTCAATGTCATGACCCAAAACAGGGGCCATGACCGATGCTAGGGAACGAGAATTCTTTTGAATCCGGAACCCGTAGCAAGCCTTAAAATAAAATAAAACATGCAATAATAATATTAACATAAATAACATATTCTGCAACAGAAATAAAATCATAAATATAATAAAATAAATATCCACTACTGAAATTAAATCGAATAACTCATCTCATATATATATAATCCTTTAATACAAATCCAATTCAAATCTTTGAAATACATAACTCACACAAATATAATACATCAACTCCACAACTGTTTACAACTACTGCAATGTCTAGATTATAAAATAAAACTCAGATAAGCAGTTTACACAGTGAAGCCAGGGCGGAAGAAATCCGGCGTATGGGTCTGCTACTGAGGTCTGAAGACGATAACTCTTCTGAAAAATAGTCAACGGAGGGGAGTCAAACCTCACTGAGTGAATTATTATAATATATATACATGCATGATAAATGACAATGCACATAGTCAATAGTATATATAATAGATATATATACAAGCAATTACACACAAATGCAACAAAATCATTTTTATATATTTTCTGAAAATCACTGTTTATGAAGGATCAAATAGAACCCTAGAAAATTACAACCTCAAACAGTGTTAGACAACACTCTAGCCATACAGGCTCACTTATTCCAAATATAATCACTTGTTCCACTTGGACAGTAGACTGGCCCCGAGACACTAAGTCAACCGAGCTCCAGCAATCTGACTGTTAGTGTGATTGGCCCCGAGACACTTGGTTAACCGAGCTCCAGCAGTCACACTCCCAAATCACATCTCACATCATAAAAATCAATCCAATTAATATCCACAAATAGGTTAGTAATATAGCCTAAATGCTATCAGCGTACCGGTACGCACTCGGTCCTAGTGCTACCCACTAGGTAGCACGTTCTATTGATGTCCTTCATTAATATATAAAACATACATTCATAAATAAATGATGCATGAATTTTAATAAAATAGCAACATAAACCATATATATACTAGAAATATACAAAAAATAAACTAGGTATATTTCGAGTATATATACGTCAAATAAATCCAATATAATTGCAAAATAAACTAGAAATATACCATGAATATACATAAAAATATTTTAAAAATAATTTATTAATAAAACATGCATATAATTTAAAATATACCAAAATATACCGAAAATATACCAAAAATAAACCTAAGTAATAATTAAATCATTTATGCATACTTTATTAAAATAAACCATATATTTCTAAAACATGCACCCTAAAACATATATATATAAAATAACAACTCACTGTTATTGCGCTCCACGAGATGGGTCCGATGAGCCTGGTCCACTAGGCCTTGGCTTCGGCGCAACTAAACAAACAAACGACAACACGACATTAGAATAAATCTAACGGAATTTCTAGAAACTCGATGTAGAATACTAGACATAGAATTAGAATCAGAGTTCGACCGAACATCACATTTTACGAGAATTCTACAGAAAATCTGGCAAAACCTCCCTTGTAAAACGGATATCTCTTTACTCAAAGAGTAGAGCCAGTCCTGCAAAGAAAATACACTTCGAAATAAACACAAAACACAACCATAATCCCTCGATTGGACTCCAAACTACAATTTACCGACCGAGGTCCACAATTCACAGAATAATTGCAAAATACCAAAAATGCCCTTTTATAATAAAAATACATTTTATCAATCCAAATTACATAATTAACCCTAAAACATGTTAAAAATCGATAAAAACTCATTTATTTAGAAAAATCGTATATTATATATAATTTGAAAATAATTTACAATTTAATTATATTTTTAATCAATTTAGTGTCAAATTATCAAAATACCCCTAGTGTCATAAATTCACTAAAATTAATTAAAAATTCACCAAAAATAATAAAATTACTCAAAATTAATTTTCTCAACATATAATTCAATAATATTAATAAATACACTCAATTAACCAATTAATTTCAATTAAATACATAATTAACCTAATTTTTCAAAATTACATAAACTTAAATAAGTTCAAAATAAATATATAAAATTCAAAAAAATTACAAATAAATTTCTAAAATGCATTTAAACATCTATAATCACCATAAAACACAATTTCATAATTTAATTAATTATTTTTTGAAAATTAGAAAAAAATAATAAAATAATAAAATATTCACAAAAATCAAAATAAATCCCAAAAATTCTACAAAAATTACCACATGTAGATTAAGCTACAAGGATCAAAGTTTGTGAAGGGATTTTTCTTGAATCAATCAAATTGAAGTTCAAAAAATTCAAGAACTCAAAGTGGCCGAAATTGTAAAATCAAAACCTAGGGAAATCTGGACTATTTTAAGTGAAACAAATCTTGGAATCATACTCATCCTCAAGGAGAAGATAGAGACCGGTGGTGTTGAAAACGGTGGCCGGAATCGGGTTGATCGACGATGGAGATGAGTTTCGGTTTTTCGATCAATTCGAGCTTCAAACGGCGCCGGAGAAGGAAGAGAAGGCGGCGGGGCTGGCTGAGAACGATGGTGGCACACCGGGAGGCACACCGACGGTGAAGAAATGGCGTGACAGGTGCTAGGTGAGGGAGGAAGGCGTCGGGTTGATGGGTGAGGGAAGAATGACAACTATTGTAAATTTAACAAACTTCTAATTTTGTATATATATATATCTTTAACTTTAATTATAATATTATATATTATATTTCAAATAATTGTACACCACATGATTTAAAATAATTAATATATATACATAAACACATGTTAATTAAAATAATAACTATATAATATATACATACATAATTAAAAATAATTAATAAACCCTAAAATTATTAAATATTTATATATATGCTTGTATATGTATATACTTTAATGTGACAATTAAAATAATGCATGAAATCATGCAAATTTGTAAAACTATTTAAAATAATTAATATTAAATTATTTACGTGTTAATTTCCCCGAAAATAATATTCCCGGAAAAATTTTACGTAAATATGTTAAAATAATATAAAATAATTAAAATTAGCTTTAAATAAATAACAAACTCATAAGATATCATAAATATATACAAAAATTATTAACACTGCATATCCCAATGTAGTTTAAAAATAACTAAAAACTCGGGATATTACACTCAAGGAAAGTTCAAATCAAGTTCCAACTTCACCTTATGTTTAGTTAGTCCAAACAACCATAGCTATATCAAAACTTTAACTTTTTGAACAATAATGAACAAGTAACAAAGGTTATTAAAAAGAAGCCACAATCTACTATTTAAAAGATAGATTGATAAGTCACAAATGTGACATGATTAACCACCAAGTAACCAAAGAGAATCCTCTTTAAATTTTATTAATCATCCATGATTGCACACCCTTTAGGTTACATAAGATAAGGCCTTTATATAGGCGTAAAGAAACCCTAAATAAAAACTAATTAATATCCTAACTAAATAAGAAAACAAAATCCATCTTAAATAAGAAAATATAATTCTACTTAAATGAGAAAATATAATCCTAGTTAAATTCGGATTTACCTATATAGCACATTATAGCACACTTTTCAACATGATGAAGGCCGAATTGACTTAAGCCTAAAACATAAAAATTGTAACTCTTGTTATTATCTTTTAGTAACATCTTGAATTGCTTCATTTGGAACTATATTGAGTGAGATATGGCCCATTTATTGATGTATATTTAGTCTGCCCACTTTTATTCACAATCTGATAATATTTCATAATTTTATCTCAGTTATAAGATCGAATTAACTCTAGATGTCTTCATCAAAGTTGTAGATCTCTTTCTTAGCTTTCAATAGCCTCTTGAATCATCTTAATCTGATTTTTGTAGAGTTAGTTATAACCAAAATACTAAAGTATGCTATGCAAATTATGAATTTATGCAAATTGCCCTTTTCTTGAATGAAAGTTGCCTTATTAGCATGAACAAATCTTAAACTCTTCCTCTTTGGAAACTAGGATCACATCACCCATCCTCCATCCCGTGTTGCAACTTCTTCAATTTTTATGGTTGACGCAACTTCTAGAATGGTCATGCTTAAGCCATGTTGCCATAATTCTTCTTCGAGAACATGACATGGGCACAAACACGCCCATGTCATGGTCATGTTTAACATTCCTTAACTATTTATACTTCCTTTTCAATCTTTCCTACAAAAATGGAAAAATCTTATTAATATTAATTAAAAACTCCTAAATAAACTAAAAATAAATAGGAAACTAGAATGAAGGTCTAACTTAAATAAATGCATAAATAAACCTAAATTCTTCCCAATTATTACTAACTATTTATTCAAAATTCATTAAAATTCAAGTTAAGAACCTGTGTAAAATTACACACAACTCATTCCTTTATCCTAGAGCTTTGCTTATCCTCAAGCAAACATTAGATATAGAAATTTAAACACTAACTCAATTACAACTAAAGAGTTACAGTTCTAAGACATGCAAGTTGATAGTACCGAGACTAAAACATGTTTACTAAAGAAGATAATCAGATAAAAATACATCATATATGAACAATTTACTAATAAAAAACCCATGCATATAATCTATTTGAAATACAATGAACATAACCTAAGGAGAAAGAACAAAATTGGTTGTGAATGCATTTTACGCTCCATTTCACAACATCTTTTCTTTTATTTTACTTTTTCTCTCTAATCAAATCTTCCCATTTTTAGTAATCCCCCATCATTCCCGCATTACTAAGCGTGGATACTACTATGTGGGTCTTTTGAATACTCTTACTCTAATTAGAGCATTAGAGTAGATTCAAAGCATATAAAAATTTAAATTTAAGCATTACTCTTACTGGAGAAAAGAGAGGTTTTTTTTTTTAGTAAAACTTCGTTTAATCTCCCAAATTCATGCTCAAATTCAAACATTTAGCTCATGTTTAATCATAACAACTAAATTCCTTATACATAACGACCATGTTCAACTATCTTAATTAATAAACTATTCAATATTTTGATAATTTAATAAAAAATGCGAACTTATACAATGCAACCCTTTAATAGCAATTAAGCTTTAAATTTGCACAAAACTAAAACAAAAATTTTTAAGGACAAGCATTACTATAAATGTGGAAAAATGAGTTGAAAGTTAATGAAAATTTGAACAAATTACTTATTTACTATTTTATTTTGTTTTGTTTTTTATTTTTTTCTGTACACATGGAAAATGAAACCTCAGCACACTGAATCCTTAAATGCATGGGACATGTAATATGCAAAATATATATAACCTCCCCCATAGTATCCTAGGCATTGTCCTCAATGACTAAAATAATAAAAAGAAATAAAGAAAAAGAGAAACAAAAAAAATATAAAGCAAGTAAGAAAAATGACTTAAAATAAATGTGAATGGAAGTACTGCCTTGAATTGGTTGCATTGGATCATAATATGCATTAGCTCCAAACATAAGAAAATTTAAAGAAAAGGGAAACAAATATAAAACAAAAACAAACATAAAGTATTAGATATTTAAAATAGAAACATAAACATAAGTACTAAAAAAACATAAAAATACATCTAAAATATCTAAAATAAAGGTGAGTATCTAAAAGCAAACATGAAATTAATCAGTCATTAAGAGAAACATCATCATCATGAGCAGTCTCATCCCTATCAATAGCCTCATATATAGTATCAATATTATAAAGCTCTTTGATTTCAGCAGCGGGGAAAAGAAAGGAAACATCGGGTAAGGGGCCATAGGAAGACCTTAGCTTTAATAGATATTAGAAACGCTATTATATAGCCAGTGGAGAAGGTCTGAGTGATATTGAAGGGTGGCCTCAATGTGTGGTGTTAAAGAGGAAAATGGTGCACCTGAGGGAGTAGCCAGAGGTGGATTAATTGGATAGGGAGCATCACCAACGCTAATGTCAATATTGGGTTCAAGTAAAATAGACTATCAATCTCTAATCTTAACGAAACAGATTTTCCTCATGATGTTCAAGTTGAAAAGAATCATACCACACACTTGATTTAAATTTAAAAAAGCATAAAAAACACCCAAAATTCCTAGCTAGATTATTAATGTAAGAGCCTCCGCACAATGCACCCTTTTTCTTCCTAGACATTCCTTCCATGTAAACCGCAAAACCATAGCCTAAGAATGGTACTAGCCCTTATCAAAATAGCATAAATAGAATAAATCTCTAAAGGTACCACATATAGTGAAAGTGATAAGTCTATGTAAATAGCAGAGAGCATGACTAGCTATTGCGGTACTTTTACTAATCCTAGGGTCATAGTTTGCATTGGCAGTGCCATGAATGATTTCTCTCCAATATCCCACTGGGTTTTCTTAGCCAAAATTAATAAGAGTGGAACTACATGCATCACTAGTGGCAAAGATAAGGTCATGAAAACCACAACTAACAGTAAAGGCATTCAAAGAAAGAGAGAATTATTTACCCCCAAGTTAGAATTGCATAGCGTTAGGTTTATTAAAACCCATTAATCCTTTAGCAAACAAGAAAGTAGATAAAAATTTGATAAATAGCTAAAAAAATCAATACTTAATAAACTTGCCTATTTACATCCCTCAATTATACTTGAAATAATTTCATTCAACCTAATCAATTCCAAATTATAAAAAATTATTCTATAGGAAGGGTGGATAGGTAAAGTATATAAGATGACACACTTGTCTTTGTGCGTTTTTTGAGAAAATTATAGAAGAGGATAGAGTGCAGGTGATGATGGTTATTGGCATGAAGATAAAAGGTGAGTGGAAGATAATGGTGCCATCGTTCTTATGTCGTGGCGAAGAGGGCCATCCGAAGTCGTGCGAGGTATTTTTCGTGGTAGGTTTGTCTTTTTACCGATTAATTTTGGCTTTCCCATAAGAAAAACATGGAGAAGATGATAAAATTGGAAGTGGGGTAGGTAGAAATTGAAAGAAAAAGGGCTAAAAATGAAAAGAAGAGAGAGAGAAAAGAAAAAGTTAGGAGAAAGAAACGTGGAGGTAGTTAGGGTTTAAACATTATGTTTTTATATAGATGACGTGACATGAGGATGTGCTTCCCATATTATAAAATGATGTCACTGAATGATTGTAAGCACGATGGTGCACAAGTCGTGCCTTATATCGTGCACAATTCAGGATTTTTTTCAAAAAAATGATTCGAGTACACATGGCCATGTGCAAGCTGTGTGCAAAAATGTGCATTAACAGTGCATGGGTTAGTGTTTGGACACAGCCATGTGCATACTGTGTTCTAAATTGTGTGATGTTTCAAGCATAAAATATAAATAAAAATCAATGCTACACAGTGTCCACACGTCCAGGTTACAAGCCATGGATGCTATTAAGTACATGAAATATAGGAACACGACTTGGCATATGACCATGTTGATGCCGTGCAGATTAAAAAAAATATAATTTAAAAATGTGTACCTTGGCATGACCATGTGCATGCCATGTGGTTGGGTGTGCTAAGTATATGACTTATAATCCTTAGCTTTTTCATCTCTTCTCTTTATACATGATGTTTCTATGTGAAAAATAAAAGACAATTAAGGTAAAAATAAGCATAAAAATAAAAGAAAAATAAAAATTAGAGTAAGAAAATATTAGGTTACCTCCTAATTAGTGTTTATTTAAAGCCATTAGCTTAATTGTCATCACGTAAGGTCAAATAGCATTAAGAAGTGCATAAAAGGCACTAGCTAGAACATTCTTATTATTGATATAGATCTTGAGTCACTATCCATTAACTTTAAATGCTTAAGTTTCTTTGCTCCAAACTTTAATTGTTTAATGAGGGAAGACTTGCTTTACTAAAAAAGTGCTCGACTATCTAGACTTCAATTTTCTAGGAAAAAGTTTCAGCCTTGAATTAAATAAAAGTACTTAATCACCCTCCTTGAATTATTTCTTCATAATGTGCTTGTCGTGCCATTTTTTGGTTATTTCTTTATAAATCTTTGCATTCTCATAGGAGTTAAGTCTAAACTCATCAAGTTCATTTAGTTGAAGTAATCTCTTCTCCCCAACTCTCTGCAAATTGAAGTTTAGGAATGTAGTGGCCCAAAATGCTTTGTGTTCAAGCTCCACAGGAAAATGGTAAGATTTTATGTAGAGTAGCCTAAATGGAAAGGCACTAATGGGTTTTTTAAATGCATTTCTATATGCCCATAAAGCATCATCAAGTTTAGATGACTAATCCTTCCTGAAAGCATTCACAGTTTTCTCAAGTATAGTCTTGATGGCTTTATTAGAAATCTCAACTTGACCACTAGTTTTGGGATGATAACGAGTTGCAACCTTGTGAGTGACTCCATAATTTTTCAATAAGCTCTCAAATTGGTGGTTGCAAAAATGTGAGCCACCATTACTAATAAGTGCTTTAAGTGTTCCAAACTTTGAAAATACATTCTTACAAAGGAATTTTGTCACAACTTTTACATTATTGGTTGGGGATGCTATTACTTTAACCCACTTGGACATATAATCCACTCCTACTAGAATGTAGTTTTTCCCATAAGTGCTTGGGAATGGACCCATAAAATCAAGCCCCTACACAGCAAAGATCTCTACTTCAAGAATGTCATTGAGAGGCATTTCATTGCACCTTCCTATGTTGCTAATCCGTTGACATTTATCACACTTTATAACATAATCTCTAGCATCATGGAGGAGGGTGGGCCAATAAAATCCACATTGAAGTACTTTGGTTGTAGTATTAGTAGAGCTAAAGCGTCCACCACACTCAAGAGAATGACTGTCACGACCTAAAACAGGGGCCATAACCGGCGCTAGGGAACGGGAATTCTTTTGAATCCGGAACCCGTAGCAAGCCTTAAAATAAAATAAAACATGCAGTAAAAATAATAATAACATAAGTAATATAATTTGTAGTGGAAATAAAATCACAAATAAAACAAGGTAAATATACATCAATGGATTTAAATAATCATCACATCTCATAAATATAAATAATCTTTCAATACAAATCCAGTTCAAATCTTTAAAGTACATAACTCATATAAATATAATACATAAACCCCACAACTGTTTACAACTACTATAGTGTCTAGATTATAAAATAAAACTCAGATAAGGAGTTTATATAGTGAAGCCGGGGCGGAAGAAATCTGGCGTATGGGTCTACTACTGAGGTCTGAAGACAATGACTCTCCTGAAAAATAGTCAACGGAGGGAAGTCAGACCTCACTGAGTGAATTGTTATAATATATATACATGCATAACTAAATGACAATGCACACAGTCAATAGTATATATAATAAATATATATACAAAAAATTACACACAGATGCAACAAAATCATTTTATATATTTATTGAAAATCACTGTTTATGAAGGATCAAATAAAACCCTAGAAAATCACAACCTCAAACAGTGTTAAACAACACTCTAGCCATACAGGCTCACTTATTCCAAATAAATTCACTTGTTCCATTTGGACAATAGACTGGTCCTGAGACACTAAGTCAACCGAGCTCCAGCAGTCTGACTGTTAGTGTGATTGGCCCCGAGACATTTGGTCAACCGAGCTCCAGCAATCACACTCCCAAATCATATCTCACATTAAATCAAATCAATCCGATCAATATCCACAAATAGGTTAATAATATAGCCTAAATGCTATCAGCGTACCGGTACGTACTCGATCCTAGTGCTGCCCACTAGGTAGCACATTCTATTGATATCCTTCATTTATATATAAAACATACATTCATAAAACAAATGATGCATGATATTAAATAAAGTAACAACATAAACCATATATATACTAGAAATATACCAAAAATAAATCAGGTATATTTCGAGTATATATACGTCAAATAAATTCAATTTAATCATAAAATAAACAAGAAATAAACTATGAATATACCTAAAAACATTTTAAGTATAAATCATTAGTAAAACATGCATATAGTTTAAAATATACCAAAATATACCGAAAATAAACCTAAGTAATACTTAAATCATTTATGTATACTTTACTAAAATAAACCATGCATTCCTAAAACATGCACCCTAAAACATATATATATAAAATAACAACTCACAGTTATTGCGCTCCTCGAGATGGGTCCGACGGGCCTGGTCCATTAGGCCTCAGTCTCGGCACAAATAAATAAATAAATGATAGCAGAAAATTAGAATAAATCTAACGAAAATTTCTAGAAACTCGATCTAGAATACTAGACACAAAATTAGAATGGGAATTCGACCGGACATCATGTTTTACGAGAATTCTATCAAAAATCCAGCAGAACCTCCCTTGTAAAACGGACATCTCTCTACTAAAAGAGTATAGTCGGTCCTGTAAAGAAATGCACTTCGAATAACCACAATTTACAACCCCTCGGTCGGACTCCAAACTACAATTCACTGACCGAGGTTCACAATTCACAGAATAACCACAGAAATACCAAAAATGCCCTTTAATACTAAAAATACATTTTACAAATCCAAATTACATAATTAACCCTAAAACTTACTAAAAATCAATAAAAACTCATTTATTTAGAAAAATCGTATATTATATATATAATTTGAAAATAATTTATGAAAAATAGTTTTAATTAGTTAAAAATACTAAATAATTTGTAGAAATCATTTTTATACCTTAAATAACTATTAAAACCAATTTCATTACATTTTTAGCCAATTTAGTGTCAATTTACTAAAATACCCCTAGTTACGTAAATTCCCTAAAATTAATCAAAAATTCATCAAAAATAGTGTAATTACTCAAAATTAATTTTCTCAACATATAATTCAATAATATCAATAAATAAACTCAATTAACCAATTAATTTCAATAAAACACATAATTAACCTAATTTTTCAAAAATTACATAAACTAAATAAATTCAAAATAAACATATAAAATTCACAAAAATTACAAATAAATTTCTAAAATGCATTTCAACACCTATAAACACCATAAAACATAATTTCATAATTTAATTAATTGATTTTCGAAAATCAGAAAATGTTAATAAAATAATAAAAAATTCACAAAAATCAAAATAATTCCCAAAAATTTCACAAAAATTCACAGAGCAAGATTAAGCTACAAGGATCAAAGTTTGTGAAGGGAGTTTTATTGAATCTATCAAATTGAAGCTCAAAAAAATTTAAAACCTTAATAGGCCGAAAATGGAAAATCAAAACCTAGGGAAATCTAGACCATTTTAAGTGAAACAAAGCTTGGAATCACACTCACTGGAGCTCAAAGAGAAGATAGAGACCAGTGGCGTCGAGTTTGGTGGCCGGAATCGGCTTAATTGGCAGTGAAATGAATTTCAGCTTCTCTTAGAAAAATCCGGCCAAACGCGCCGAAAATGGAGGCTTCAGGCGTTGGGAAAGGCTGGAGGTGGTGGTGGCAAGCCAAGAGGCACACCGATAGCAAGAAAATTGAGTTTCAGACACCAAAAACTGAAGGAGGACGATCGGGAAGAAGAAGGTGCAGATGATGGCATTTCTATAATTTTTGAAAACTTTTCTTTTTTGATAAATAATTATGTATATATGTATATATATATATATCTATACTATATATTATAATAATATATAATCTCACACACACTAAATATACACCACACATATTTTTTAATAATATATACACATATATAATTAATTAATTAATATTAAAAAAACTATATAATATAATTTAATTATAAAATAAACCCTAATTTAAATTAAATAATGTACATATATGCATTCTATTTAGCACTTTAAAATTATATATGAGTTCATGTAAATTCATAAAACTATTTAAAATAATTAATATTAAATTATTTACGTCTTAATTTCTCCAAAAATAAAATTTTCGAAAAAATTTTACGTAAAACTCTTAAAATAATATAATAAGTTAAAATTAACTTTAATAAATAACAAACTCATAAAAATATCATAAATATGTATAAAAATTATTAATACTGCATATCCCGATGCAGTTTAAAATTATTTAAAAACTCGGGATATTACAATGACAATGGGAAAGCCTCATGGACTTCATCTTTAGGTGGGCATCTCCTATTCAAACCATCCCCACATTTCTTATAGAGAAGGGGTTCCTTATAATAGTAGTACTTAACATCCAAAAATAATTTCTTCTTTTATTAGTAGGAGAGGTTAAGAGGTAGGATGCCACAAATAAGATAGTTCACAAAGTTAGCATACCAAGCTATTGAACTCTTAATTTTCATGAGATGTTCACCTTCAAAATAATCATCAATGGGTAGCTTAATCTCCTTATTTTTCAACTCTTGTGTTGAGAGGTGATCTGCTACAACATTTTTAGCCCCACTTTTGTCTTTAATTTCTAAATCGAATTTTTGAAGGAGAAGAATCAATCTTATAAGGTATGGCTTTGCATCTTTCTTTAAAAGGAAATACCTTAGGGCAGTATGATCAATAAAGACAATCACCTTGATATTTGTTAAATAAAAATGAAAGTTATTAATTATAAAAACCACAATTAAAAGTTCTTTTTTAGTTGTAGCATAATTTAATTGAGCCTTATTAAGAGTGTGACTAGCATAATAAATAACATAAGCCTATTTGTCTCTTTGCTGTCCTAAAACAGCTCCTACAGTATAGTCACTTGCATCACACATAATTTCAAAAGGAAGACTCCAATCAGGAGGTTGTAAAAATGGTGTAGAAATTAAGGCTTCTTTCAATCTATAAAAAATATCAAGACAATCTTTGTCAAATAAAAATTAAACATCTTTAGACAAAAGATTAGTGAGGGGTTTAGCTATTTTGACAAAATCATTAATGAATCTTCTATAGAAACCAGTTTGTCCCAAAAAGCTATAAATCCCTTTCACACTTGTAGGTGGTGGAAGCTTCTCAATGACTTTGACTTTGGCCTTGTCAACCTCTATGCCCATTTCAGAAACTAGGTGACCCAAAACAACTCTTGTGACCATAAAATGACACTTTTCCCAATTTAAAACTAAGTTAGCTTCTTCATATCTCGACAATACTTTAGATAAATTATTTAAACAATCATCAAAAGAAGAACTATAAACTGAGAAATCATCCATAAAAACTTCCATAATATTCTCTACGAACTCAAAAAAAATGACCATTACACACCTTTGAAAGGTAGCAGGGGCATTGCATAACCCAAAGGGCATGCATCTAGAAGTGTTATGACCTAAACCGAGGAGTCATGACAGATGCTAGGGAACGAGACTTCTTTCGAATCTGGAACCCGTAGCAAGCCTTAAAAATAAAAACACAACATGCAATAAATAAATAAAATACATCATAAATAAAAATTTAAATCGATATAAAAATAAACACATAAATTTCATATCATAAATAAAAATGTTCATACAATATTTTAATACAAAGTCTCAAACTAGTACAACACACTACAAGTACAATAACACTACTACTACAGTTTTCTAGAATACAATAAAAGTTCAGATAAATAAATTACATAATCTAGTCGGGGCTGAAGAAGTCCAATGTAAAGGTCTATTATTGAGGTCTGACGACGAGGAGTCTCCTGAAAAAAATATTGAGGAGAGTCAAACCTCACTGAGTAAATTATTATAATATATAAACATGCAATCTAAATCATATACAGTTAGACATCAGTATAATAATATACATATACACACATTTCACACAGATGCTAAACTCCGCTTTTATATATATAATAAATGCAAAAAACATTTACTTAAATTAAGGATCAAATAGAACCCTAATATTCGCAACCTCAATCATAATATCTTACTAGCCATTAGGCTAAATTAATTCCAAAATAATTCTCTTATTCCATTTTTTATAGTAGATTGGCCCCGAGACACTAAGTCAACCAAGCTCTCGCAATCTCACTGTCGTGTGATTGCCCCGAGACATTAAGTCAACCGAGCTCCCGCAATCACACTACCCAATCACATCAATTCTCAATAATCGATCAATTAAATCTCACTTTAAATGACTTAATAACTTAACCCTAAAATTTATCACATCGGTTAGTATGTACACGGTGCTAGTGCAACCTACTAGGTAGAACGTTATATCGATATCCTTCATATAAAATCACGTATATATATTGGAAATAATAAAATGCATCATTAAACATAATATACCACTTGTATACCAAAAATATACCAAATAAATATGCTGAAAATATGTCAAATATACTGCATTTATACCAAATAAATACTAACATATATATGTCACATATATACAAAAGATATACCAAAAATATACCTAGCATATATGTCTCATATATAGTACATATATCAAAAATAAACCAAAAGTATATCAAATCATTTAATAAAATAAATCATATTTAAAAATATAATGAAAATATAAAAATGTTTATTCATGCATCTTGTATGCAATGCATATATAGAATAATAACTCACAAGTTTATGTTCCTCGAGACTGACTCGACAGGCTTAGTCTGATAGGTCTCGGTCTCAGTGCAGCTAGAAAAATAAATAATAATAAAAATATTAGATTTAATTTTAACTTATACTTCTAAGAATTCTAAAGGAAGACTCAATCTAAGAATTCAAAACTTAGTCAAAACACAGAAGCTCAGGATCGACCTGACGTCACGTTTTATGAGAATTCTACCGAAGAATCAGTAGAACCTACTTTGTAAAATGGACATTTCTCTACTGACAACAGAGCTGATCTTGCAAGGAAAACACACTTCTATAACACAGATTGTACAACACCTCGGGTTGGGACCCCAAACTACACAATTCTCAACTGAGGTTCACAATTCACGATAAAAATAAATAATTCAATATTAAATAATAAATATAATAAAAATCATTAAAAATACTTAAAATAATCAAAATGACACAATATAATATATTTAAACATCAAAACACTAAATACAATTATTTTCACAATAATTAAAAAAAATTCTCAAATAATAATATAATATTAATAAAAATCCAATTTTTTAATAATTCAACATGAAATAGTAAAATTCATATTTAATTACTAAAAGAGTTTAAATATATTATAAAAGTAGTTAAAAATCCATTTAATCACCAAAATAGTAAATAATAATATTTTTGAATATAATTTTCAAAAATTAGTATTAATTAGTTAAAAATAGTAAATAATTCGTAAAAATTATTTTAATACCCTATAAAATTCTAAAATCATTCAAAACATATTATTTAACTATAATTTTTTTTAAAAAAAATACACATTTAACCTATAAATCCATTATTCACATAATATTAAAAATATTCCCAAAAATTATATAAAATCGCTAAAAATTATTTTATCAATACTAAAATTACTAACTTAAATGAATAACACTAATACTATATAAAAAAAAATAATAGCAATAAAATAATAATAATAGTAATGAAAATTAGTATGAGTACTTTAAATAATAAAACTCACAAATTAATTATTTCACGTAAATAAAATACTTAGAATAAAATTAATGAACAATATACAGAACTAATGAATATATATAAATAAAATTTAAAATTTTATTAACACTGCATATCTTAAAATAATTTTATATTATTTAAAATATCGGGTCATTATAAGAAACATAAGTTCCGTAGGGACAAGTGAAAGTAGTTTTCTCTTAGTCCTCAGGGTGAATTGGGATTTGAAAGAATCCCGAATACCCATCCAAATAGCAAAAGAAAGAGTGTTGAGCTAACCTTTCTAATAATTTATCAATAAAAGGAAGAGGAAAATGATTTTTCTTAGTGGCCTTATTCAGCTTTCTATGGTCAATGCACATCCTCCATCCTGTGACTATTCTAGTGTGGATTAATTCATTATTTTCATTTTTAATAATTGTCATTCCCTGCTTTTTAGGAACCACATGAATTGGGCTAATCCAATTACTATCCAAGATTGGATAGATGACACATGCATCAAGAAGCTTCATAATTTCTTTCTTAACCACTTTTTTCATGTTAGGATTTAACCTATATTAATGCTCAATAGAAGGATTACATCCTTCTTCTAAATACATCCTATACATGAAAAAAGAAGGGCTAATCCCTTTCAAATCATCAATGGTATATCCTATACTCTTTTTATGATCTTTAAGTCTTTTAAATAATTTATCAAGTTACTCATCTTTTAATTTAGCATTAATAATAATAGGATAAGTAAGTTACATCCTAGAAGGCTTGCCTTAGATTGGGCAAGAGCTATTTAAGTTGCACTTTGGGTGCATCTTCCTCCTTTAAAGCATTTATAGAATATAAATCATAAGGTAAAGGTTCATACCTTTGAGATTGACGACATGGAAGTGCTAATTGTGCATTCAAAGTATTATTAAATGTAACTACCTTATGAGCTTCCTCATCAAACTCCACTTCATGAACTAGTCAAACTTCAAGTGGATCTTAAGGGTGTTGTTTCTTGAACAACTTTTCAATGCAGCCCTGAATTGCATCCACCCTAAAACATTACTTTACCATTAAAGGATCTTGTACCATTTTAAAGACATTAAACTTTACTATTTCTTCCTTAACTCCAAGCTTAATTTTTCCTCTTTTAACATCAATTCTTACTTCAGTTGAAGCAAGGAAAGGTCTTCTTAGAATTCTTAGAATTTGAAGATCTTCTTCCATCTCTAAGATCACGAAGTCATATGGCACATAGAATTACCTAATATTGATAGGTACATCTTCCAAGATTCCTTCGAGATAGACTATGGATCTATCAGCTAGTTACAAGGAAATATTGGTGGGTTTAGGCTCTCCAATATTCAATTTCCTGTATAAAAACAAAGGCATTATAGTTACACTACCTCCTAGATCACAAAATGCTCTACCAATAAACAATTTGCCAACTACATAAGGTATAGTGATACTCCTTAGATCCTTAAGCTTTAGAGGAAGCTTATTTCTGATGACAACATTGTAGATGGTGAGGTTTAGCATACATCCAAGATTTTATCAACCGTAACACTATTTGAGCTCAAGGCTCTAGGGAACACATTGTCATATCACAAAAACATAGCGTGGAGATAAGGAGTTGCCACTAAAGGTAATAACTAGGACAAATTGGAAGTGGTGACACTCGATTCTCTAAAAGAAAACTAGTACCATAACTAGGAAATTTTAGGAACTAAATACTAATTTTTTTAGTCTTGTGTTCATTTAGAATTACTTTATTAATTACTAAATTATTCCCTATTTACATACAATTTCATTTAAATCCTAATTTAGCATACATCTAACATGAGGCAACTAGTCATGAAATGACACATAAAAATTATATTTGTATAATGAGACATCCTTAAATTAGTCTAAACTATGTTAATTTTAATTAGGTTAGCTAGGTTTATATTTTTATTTACAAGTGAAATGAAACTAAAGGTGAGCCTACATTTTAATTAAATTAGCAAACTTCTTTTTATTTATTTTAATTATCTAAAGTTAGCTTAAATCTACTAATTTTATAGAAATGAATTGGATTGGATTTGAATTAATGTGCCTAGTTCTAATTAATTTTAATTTAAGTGAAAATGGGCCTAAGTCTACTTATTTTAAAAGAAATGCTTTGTGGGTTGAGTTAAATCTAAATTAATTTAAATTAAACTAGAATGGGCCTAAGTCTAAATTAATCTAATGGGCCTAAATTTTTTTTAAATTATTTAAAATCTAAAATCAATTTTTAAAAGGCCTGTTATTAGTGAGTTGGGCCTTAATGTGGGCTTAAGGCCCAAAACGAATAAAAACATACAAACAAGCCCAAACAACAATTTAAAACAAATAATGAATAAAAAACATACATATTGTGATTTTCAATCCAAATTCAATTTGCATGCATCCCTAATTAGCTAAAGCCACCATTGATTTTAATTTAGGTTTTACCAAATGAACCTAATTACTAACCAATTTTAAGTGTAGAAAAAATAAAGGGTTTCACTATTCTCACTACTGGGGCTATTACAATTCCTATGTATGTAAATTAAAACTAATTAATTACATACCCAAATAAATCAAATAAATAATAAAAAAACATAGAATATTAAAAACCTAAAATCTAATTAAAATTGCTACATATTTAAATCCATGACATCCCATTGATCTTCATGAATTTTCCTCACGTATTCACCCCACGATTTCGGTTATGCCCATTACAGTCAAAATCACAAAAATAAAATGTAAAATAGAATAAAAAGAATTAGTAGATGATCAAATGATAAAATGAAATCAAAATCAAAGAAAATAATAAAATAGAAGAAAGAGAAAAAATGAGATGATGTTGTGCAATTTGATTGCCCCTCAGAGTGGGAATCACCATTGAAAAATTGACTTTCAGATTGATTTTGGATATCAATGGACGTATTGTGTTTATAAAACTAAAGAACGTATTCTCTTTCAATTTGTAAGCTTTTTTTTTTTTAACTCAGCAGCGTCTCTTTTTTCTTTTTTCTTTTTTAAGTAGTGTCCCCCCTTTTTTTCTTTCTCTCTCCCTCTACCCTTTAAATAAAAAATCTCCTTCATCCAGGAGTCTTAGCTCCTGATAAGATTATTTTTCTTTGATAATTTTTTTGTGATTTAATCCAAGATAAATAAGCTATCTAATACACGGAGAAAACACATAAAACATGCGTAAAACATGATATATTAAATTTATTTATTTATTTATACTATTTTTATTATTTTTGACGAATCAAAAACTTAAATAAATGTACTAAAAAATAAAATAAAACTACGCTGATTGGAATTATGGAAATTCAATTGGATTTCTGTATTTCTGATAAAAAATTTATAATTTCGATCGGAATTATAGATTTATGATTGTAATTACAAAATTTCGATCAGTTTTTTATAAAACCGATCCATTTTTTTTAACTTTTAATTACAAGAAAATTTAATTTTGCAATTAAACCCCCAAAAAATTATAATTTAGTCCTTTAAACCCACAATTTTAGTCCTAAAAATCCATAATTAATATCTAGAGATAAATTTTAATCATAGGAGCGCTTGTCACATATATGCATCAATGCATCCCGAAATTAGGTGCTTACAAGCACTGCATTCCTCATTTCTTGGCATAGTCTCATGATCATCCCACTTCCTCTTGTTGGATATGATACTTTAAGGCATTTGGCATGCTTGGGCATTTGAGTGACTGCCTCCAAGAAAAGAATGGTGATGTCTAGTTGCTTTAACACCTTTAACACTTTTTAAAATTACTTATCAAGTGTTTCATTATTCATCCTTTGAGGGAATGATAAGTAAAGTGTCTTTATCTGCTTAGGTTCGAGCTTGTTACTTTTTGGTTTATTACCTTTAACTTGAATTTATTTTGGCTCATCTCTTGGTTAATCACTTTTGTGCCCAACTTCAGGTACTTATTTTCCACTCCTCAAGGTTATAGCTTTTACATGCTCATTTGGATTTCAAGTTGGCTTGGAAAGTGACCTATCTCACGAAAATTTAAGGAACATACTTGAGATGCTATTTGGTGTTCTAGCATCTTGTTGTGCATGGCTAATTGTTCCATCCTTTCCTCATGCTTCTTTAAAGTTACTTAAACTATTTGCATTGCCTTGTCTTGTGATTGGATGAAATTCTTCATCATTATCTCGAGGTTTGACTTGGGTTCAGGTTAAGGATAAGAACTTTTCTACTAAAAACCCGATAGAAGTGGTACTTTATACCCTCGATTTGAGTTTAAAGCTTGATTCCCTCCTTAATTTAACCATGAGAAATTCAGGTGATTTCGTCATCTAGGGTTGTAAGTGTTAGAGTAAAGATTCCCTTGAGATTTACCGTTAAAATTATTCAAGGCATTGAGTTATTTAATTATGCAACCTTAGGAATATGATTCACTTTATTGACACTCTGTAGTAGAATGCCCTCCTCCACACATTTCACACGATAACACTTGTGATGGGTAACCTGCGAAGTTGAGCTTTTCTAACTTCTTTATGAGGGAATCCAATTTAGCATTTACCAAGCTCAAGCCATCAACCTCGTGTACTTCTGCTACTTTCTTGGGCTGATTTCTCTCCCCATGCCATTGATAATTATTTAACGCCATATTCGCTAAGAGAGTATGGGCATCGTCAGGTGTTTTGCTTATGAAAGAACCTTGTGCAGTAGCATCAATGGTGATTTGCAAAGACTCAGAAAGTCTTTAGTAAAATGTTTGCATGAGGAGCCAATTCGGAATGCCATGATGAGGGCAATGTCTTTTAAGTCTTTAAATCTCTCCCAAGCTGCATAAAGAGATTCTCCAGGTTGTTGCTTGAACCTTGCAAGGTCTTAGTGATATTTGGAAGTCTTTCTAGGTAGATAATACTTGGTAAGAAAGGCCTTAGAAAGTGTATCCCATGAGGTGATGGAATTTAGTGCCAATGATCCCAACGATAATTTTGCATTATCCCTCAATGACAATGGAAATAGCCTGAGGCAAATAACATCGGTGCTTACTCTATTGATCTTAAAAGTGTTACAAATGTCAAGAAGGATAGAATCCAAAATCATCTCTGGGGGCCGAGTTAGGAGCATTAAGTCAACTTTAGGATATCCTTCATTTTTAAAGTGTTTGGGTTCTTAGTCTTCATAAATATTTTGTTTTATTTACTTGTTTGTTCATAGGTTCATTGACCATTTTGTGCTATGTTTATGATATGATTTATCAAGTTACCTGACACAGTTGTAAGTTATGAGTTATTTGTATTTTATTTCATTTACTTAAGATTTAAGGAAGTTGTAAGTTAATACTACGTCTGTTCATCAGGCAATGCCTTTATAGAGAGGCACCACCTCTTCGACTTCAGGCAATGTAATATCACCTTTATGTCAAGAGGCAACACCTCATTAATGAGGCACCGCCACTGTATCAAAACCCTGCATAAATTTTTTCTATATTATCATATCTTAAGCTTTTGGATGATTATTGTAGTATTTTTAATTAGATATTTATGTGTCTATTGTTTCTATAAAATTAATTTAATGGTTTCTTTTTGAAGGTTTCATATAGTTGTGGAATTTAATATTTTGTTATTTGCAGGAATTTTAGGATGATTTTTATCATAGAGCCTTAACCCCCCTAACCTGCTTGTGGATTTACTTGTTTTATGACTAGTTTGTTTTTGGTTTATTTTATGTTTATTTTACCTTTATTTGTATGATCAAGGGTTGTAACTCATTTCTCCCCCTATTTCTTTGCATGAATATTTATTATCTTTATAAATGTTTGGAATATTTGTAATAAGCGTAGTGAATCATTCTTAACAAGTATGGAATTTGACTAATGTGCAAATTTTGACTAAATTGAAAAATTGGAGTAAACTGCAATTTGCTTGTTAATGAAAAAAATAATTGAATAATTAAAGGTAATAAAATACAAAACACATATGAAGGCTAACTATAAGGTTGGGTGGGCATTCCAAAAACCCATACCTAGTTTTCAAATATGTTCTCTGAAGACGGCTATTGGAAACCTCCGTGAAATCCTATTGTTGTACAGTGTGTCTCCAGTCTTATCTAGGTGGCGACTCATTCTCTAATTTGGATTTTGAGTCTACTTTATATTTCTTAGTGAGCCTTGAGTCCATACATTGTCGTAGTCGTCAAATACTTGGGTGCGCATTTAACCCCACCGCCTACAATATGTTAATTAATTTCATTTTTATTAGAGATAAAATAGAAGTTAACCTAATTAAAATATAAAATATGTTTTCAATTAAATTAAAATTATATTTTAATTAATTTAATTTAATTAAAGATAAAATAAAAGTTAACCTAATTAAAATAGGAAACATACTTTCAATTATATTAGAATTATATGTGACACGACCCAAAATAGGGTCCATGACCGGCGCTAGGGAATGAGAATTCTTTCGAATCCGGAACCCGTAGCAAGCCTAAAAATAAAATAAACATGCTAGTAATAATAACAACAGCTCTTAATGCAGCGGAAATAAAATCATAAATATAAATATAAAAATATTAATTCACCACCAGTGAATTTAAATCAAATTCATATCTCATATATATAAATCTTTTAATACAAGTCCAATTCAAATGCAATACAACATCTCTTTAACAACTTAATGACTACTGCAGTGTCTAGATAAAATAAAACTCAAGTGAGTAGTTTACATAAAGAAATCGGGGCGGAAGAAATCCAGCGTACAGGCCTGTTACTGAGGTCTGAAGAAGATGACTCTCCTGAAAAATAGTCAACGGAGGGGAGTCAGACCTCACTGAGTGAATTACTATAATATATATACATGCATATTAAATGACAATGCATACAGTCAATAGTATATAATTAATATGTATATATACAGACAAATACACACAGATGCAGTAAAGTCATTTTATATATTTTATTGAAAATCATCGTTTATGAAGGATCAAATAGAACCCTATAATATCGCAACCTCAAAACAGTGTTAGACAACACTCTAGCCATACAGGCTCACTTATTCCAAATATGGTCACTTGATCCATTTGGACAGTAGACTGGCCCCGAGACACTAAGTCAACCGAGCTCCAGTAGTCTGACTGTCAGTGTGATTAGCCCCGAGACACTAGGTTAACCGAGCTCCAGCAATCACACCCAAATCACACCACACATCAAACAATCATATCCAATCAATGTCCACAAATGGTTAGTAATATAGCCTAAATGCTATAAGCGCACCGGTACATACTCGGTCCTACTGCTGCCCACTAGGTAGTACGTTCTATTGATATCCTTCATTTTAAATATAAAACATACATTCACAAATAAATGATGCATGAATTTGAATAAAATAGCATTATAAACCATATATATATACTGGAAATATACCAAAAGTAAACCAGGTATATTTCGAGTATATATACGTCAAACAAATCCAATTAAGTTACAAAATAAGCTAGAAATGTATTTAAAAACATTTTAAACATAAATGGTTAATAAAACATGCATATAATTTAATATATACCAAAAATAAACCAAAAGTAAACTAAAAATAAACTTAAGTACTAATCAAATTATTTATGCATATTTAATCAAAATAAAACATGCATATCTAAATCATGCACCCTAAAGCATATATATATAGAATAGTAACTCACACTTAGTGCGCTCCTCGAGATGGGTCTGACGGGCCGGGTCCACTAGCCCTCGGTCTCGACGCAA
This sequence comes from Mallotus nudiflorus, assembly GCA_947683625.1. Classification (NCBI taxonomy): domain Eukaryota; kingdom Viridiplantae; phylum Streptophyta; class Magnoliopsida; order Malpighiales; family Euphorbiaceae; genus Mallotus; species Mallotus nudiflorus. Next base: position 37,591 of record CANTUR010001291.1, on the reverse strand, counting down.
CTAAACAAACAAAAATAACAGACATTAGAATAAACCTAATAGAAAATCCTAGAAACTCGATCTAGAATATTGAACACAAAATTAGAATTAGGGTTCGACCGGACATCACATTTTACGAGAATTCTATCGAAAATTCGACAGAACCTCCTCTGTAAAATGGACATCTCTCTACTCAAAGAATAGAGCGGCCCTGCAAAGAAACACACTTTGAAAAATAGGCACAACAACTCAACCACAACCCCTCGGTCGGATTCCAAACTACAGTCTACCGATCGGGGTCCACAATTCACAAAACAATATAAAAATACCAAAAATACCCTTATATCATAGAAATACATTTTATACGTAGAAATTACATAATTAACCTTTAAACACAGTAAGAACCGATAAAAACTCATTTTATTAGAAAAATCGTATATTATATATATAATTGAAATAATTCACGAAAAAATAGTTTTAATTAATTAAAAATACTAAATAATTTGTAGAAATCATTTTTGTACCTTAAATAACTATTAAAACCAATTAAATTACATTTTTAGCCAATTTTGTGTAAAATTACCAAAATGCCCTTATATATATAAATATACTAAAATTACTTCAAAAATTCACCAAAAATAGTATAATTATCAAAAATTAATTTTCTCAACATATTTATCAATAATATCAATAATTAAACTCAATTAACCAATTAAATTCAATTAAAAACACAATTAACCCTATTTTCCAAAAATTTCATAAACTAATTAAATTCAAAATAAATACATAGAAATTCATAAAAATTCCAAATAAATTTCTATAATTCATTTCAACACCTATATTTATCATAAAACACAATTTCATAATTTATTTAATTAATTTCCGAAAATTAGAAAATAATATTAAAATATTCAAAAATACCCAAAAATCAAAATAATCTCCAAAAATTCTAAAAAAATTCACACATGAATATTAAGCTACTAGGATCAACATTTGTGAAGGAATTTTTCATGAATCAATCAAATTGAAGTTCAAAAAAAATCAAGAACCCTAATGTGGCCGAATTCGAAAAATCGAAACCTAAGCAAATCAAAACCATTTTAAGTGAAAAAAAGCTTGGAATCACACTCACCGGAGCTCAAGGAGAATAAAGAGACCGGCGGTGTCGAAAACGGTGGTCGAAAACGTCGTGAACGACGTTGCTCCAACTTTCGGCTTCTCCGGCCAAAAACGGCTTTCAGACGCCGGAAACAGTTGCAACAGGCAGCGGAAGAGGCTGGGGAAGGAGGTGGCACACCGTACGGCACACCAACTGCAAGAAATCGACGGTAGCAGCGGCGGACGGTGATGGGGAACGGTCGGGAGGAAGAAGATGCTCGGGTGGCAATTTGGTAAATACTTCAAACTTTAATTTTTTGTTAATATTAAATGTATATATGTATATATATATATACTTTACACTACATATTAAAATAATATTAAATTACACACATTAAATATACACCACACACATATAATTTGATATTTTAATAATTTAATACACCTAAAATAATTAAATAATATTAAAATAAATAAATAAAAAATAAAATATTAGGGTAATATTAATTAAACCCTAATTAAATAAATAATTACACAAACATACGTTATTTAGTATTTTAAAAATATATATGAGTTCGTGCAAGTCCGTAAATCTATTTAAAATAATTAATAATAAATAATTTACGTGAAAATTTCTCCGAAAATGCAAGTCCCGAAAAAATTTTACGTAAAGTACTTAAAATAATATACAATAATTAAAATAGGTTTTAAATACATATCAACTCGTAAAAATATCATAATATATATACAAAATTATTAACACTGCATATCCCGATGAAATATTAAAACATTTAAAAATACGGGATATTACAATATTTTAATTAAATTAATTATTTTTTAAGATAAAATAAAAGTTAACCTAATTAGAATATAAAATATACTTTCAATTAATGGGGTGTTTGTTTTAGCTATTTTGGAGGCAATAGTTAGTTTTTCCCTTCCCAATAGCTAGAAAAACTTGTTTGATTAATATTTTTGAAAAAGAGCTGGTAGCTGTTAGATAACCAAATAACATTAGTTCATAAAAGTTCTAAAACTCTCTTATATTCAAATAAAATTACTTAATTAACCTTCTTTATTTAAATATAATTACTTAAATATCCTTATCTCTTTAAATTAAACTAATAGCTATGATTTTATATATTAATTTTTTCCTTTATATATACATATACACAAAAAAATGTTAGATTTATATTGTTATTATTATATATATATACACACACAAACACAAAAATATTAAATTTATATAATAATAATAATAATAATAATAATAATAATAATAATAATAATAATAATAATAATAATAATAATAATAATTATTATTATTATTATTATTATTATTATTACCACATTTAAGCATATTATTTTCAATATTTAAAAATTATAGATATAAAATATTTATTAATATCAATATGTATAATGAAATAAAATTCAAAATATAAATAAATAAATTATAATGATTTTAAAATTTAATTTTTTTAAAAATTAATTAATATCTATAATAGTAATTTAACACAAAAATATCAATAGCTGCAAATGATTTCACCAAACATATAACATTAATCAGTTATCAACTAACAATAATTGCTATCAGCTAATAGGTCAACGAAATAGGTCCTAAATTAGAATTTTTTTTAGAGATAAAATATAAATTAACTTAATTAAAATAAGAGTTAACTTAATTGAAATAAGAAATATACTTTCAATTAAATTAAAATTGTGTTTTAGTTAATTTAATTTTTATTATAGATAAAATATAAATTAACCTAATTAAAATAGAAAATAAATTTTTAATCAAATTAAACTTATATTTTAATTAATTTAATTTTACTTTCATTAGTAAATGATTAGATTATCTAATTTTTATATAATAATAAGTAAAATTTTTTTTATAATTTTATATGTCCCTCTTTATATATATAAAAGAAATAACGTTACTATTGTTTCCAAATTTTTTTTTTAATTTTGTTTAAGCAATAGAAATACACTAAAAACCCATAATTTTGAAAGTTAAAAAAGAAAAAAGTAAATTTGGAAATTATTATTATTATCCAACCAAAGATATTTTCCACCTTTGGATACTCGAGTGTGATGCTTGTTAGCCAAACACTCCACTAGTACATTCCTACACAACCCGAGTCCTCGCCACCGCTAGGGTTTTAGCGCCACTGTCACCGCCACCTCCTCTCATGCATTTCCACATCTAAAATGGGTGGCACTACCAGATTCCTGATGCTTATCACCACCACCACTTCCTCTCCATTTCTCCACCACCACCAGCGCTTCCCATCTCTTCTCCGCTTCTCCCGCCACCGTCGTCAACTACTGCCCTCTTCTCTCTCCTCCTTCCCTCACCACCTCCACCTCCACCACCACCACCATCACACTTCCTCTCTCCCCCTTCCCTTCAAAGTCAAAGCGTCTCAACATCAGCTCCATACTCAAACCACTGCCGCCTTACCTCGGGCCACCACGGCCCATCCATGGCCGGAGTGGTCCAATTTTATCAACAATCTAACATTTGCGGGCTATTTTAATAGGAAAATTGAAATTAGCGATGAATTCATGGATGGAGTTAATTTGCCGGATCATTTTATTAGCGCTGCCTCTGCTTGCTTTGCATTTGCGCGGGAAAGACCTGAGCTTTTAGGGTTAGTTATATAACTAACTAACTAGCATCTTCTTCTTTAATTTTAACATGATTAGAGCTTAATTTTAATTTTGTAGGATGCTATCAAGAAGAGATATTGAGATGGTTGCTGATAAAGGAGTGCCCTTTTTGTTTAAAAATGGTGATGATTCAAAGAGGAAGATGATGTCTTTTTTGGGTGGCAATGTAAGTTGTTTTTATTATTGAAGATTCATTCTGATAGGTTCTTTAATTTCTCTTTATTGCTATTTCGTTAAAAGATTATTTTAAGCCTTAGATGTTACTTTGATATAGTGCTTAAATTTGTGTGTTGGAACTTTGGATTGATGACATTCTTTTTTTCGACGTGCAAGTGTGTCGGAATATGATTTGAGTTGTCCAAATGTAGAATGCAGTTTGTTGAAAGTAGATGCTGTTCAGACGATGGAATATTAATTTTGTAAAATCGACTGGCTTTACTAGTTAATTAGCAAAAAAAATTTTCTCCTTGCTATTTAGGAATAAAAAGTAGAGGAGAACTGCAGAGAGGTGGTGAGAAGAAAGTTACTGAAAACATCAGAGCAAATTGTGACAAACATAACTCCTCGAAAAACCATTGATAAAAGTTTTGCTGCTAGGTTCTTAAGTTTTCCAAAGCAAGAATTTCCTCACTTTCTTTGTGAACTTAAGTTACAGCTAAAACTGAATAACATTTGTTTCTCTACTTCGGAGTTCGTTTCAATTCCATCATGTCTTTGAGTTCTAATATCTGAACTCCATCAATTGCTGATAAATATAGTTATCTTTGATGCCTATTGCCAACTCAGGACAAAATTCATGCCTTTCCTTATCATCAAGGCTTCAAGGAATCTTTTGTTTCGTTTTTCTAAAACTCTGACCAACAGCCTAAAAGTTTGTTTTATCTCCTAGATCTCAAGAAGTTTATTCTCAAACCTGATGTACCAAGTTACATGTGGGAATGTGTGAGTGTGTGCCTTTAGACTTTTATGTTCCTGAACTAGATGCGATATAGGATTGCACTTGCGGCACATGAGTGGCATCATCAAGCTTCCTAAGCACAAGAAAACTATATCTTTTTTATTACCATCATCGTCATCGACATAATCTACTATAAACCTTAAAGCTATGATCCTTGTATTTTCTTGCATTCACGGGCAAAATGATATTTGCAAAATTCATGTGGATTGCTGTGCTGCCACCTCCCTTCCTCCTTCTCTCTCTCTCATTCAACTCAGTTTGTACAGAAACTACCCCTGGGGAATATTGTTCTGGTTATATTTAAATCTAATTAGGTGCCCTCTGGCTGGTATATCTCTCTTTAGAAAAGTAAAAGACCGGGCCATTTTAATGCATTCAACATTTTTAATTTGTTGCTCTAATCTTATTTTCTAACTTCTCGATATGCTTTATCTCAATGTTTTGTTTTCTCTGGCTTTTAGGTGCAGAATGCTGATATCGCGCACACAGTTGACTTGGTACGGTTTTTATTAAGTTATGCAAGCATTCTCGTTTCTTCTGAGAAGAAGAATCTGCCCAGTGGAGATATGGAGTCATCTATTCGGCATCTCTTGAGTGAGTTGGCCCAGCTGACTTATACTCCACAGCAAACCCTGTCTGGATCAGTGCAAAACCAGCTACCAGATAGATACGGACGAGCACCAAGGCCTCTTGGGCAAAATGTTGAAATGAAAAGAGGTGATTGGATTTGCCCAAGGTGGAGTCCATATTTTATTTATTATTTCTTTAATCTCATTTCTTTTTTTTTTTCCTTGTTCCTGTGGTAACTTTTTTTTTTTTTTAAATGAAAAACTCCTTGAATTGTCCTTATTGAGCAGGTGTTCTTTCATGAACTTTGCAAGAAATATGAAATGCCTTGAATGTGAAGAAGCACGCCCAAAGAGGCAACTTACTGGAGGGGAGTGGGAGTGTCCTCAGTGAGCATTGTTTCTTTCCTTTTCTTAGCTTCTGTGGACGTGTTGGTTGATCTGTCTTCATTTGAATTATGAATACAACAAACTTTCCCTTTTGCAGATGTGATTTCTTTAATTATGGAAGGAACATGGTGTGCTTAAGGTGTGACTGCAAGCGACCTGGAGAGTTAACACTTAGTACTACCAATTCTAGATCAGGACTGGGATATGAAAATGGGAACAATGCAAATAAGGCTGATGTGGAGAGCCGGCTGGCAATCAATGAAGAGAAGGCAAAGCGGTGGTTTAGCAAGATGTCTCAGATGGATAATAATTCAGATATGAGCAGTTCCATAGCAGATGAGGATTTTCCTGAAATCATGCCATTGAGAAAAGGAGTTAATAGATTTGTTGTCAGCACAAGGAAGACACCACTTGAAAGGAGGCTGGGCAATGCTGGTAATGGAGGCACTCCTGAAAGTCCAGGTGCAATTATGAACCCTAATTAATCAATCAATCAGAATTTGGATGATATTCTTGGACATAATATCGCTGCTTCTCAATCTGATGTCAAAATTTTCAATATTGAACAAAATGCAGGATCAAATTCTCACTCTTCTATGTCTGATTCAAACTCACCAAAGTTTAGTGCCCCAGGAGGTAGCAATTATGTTCCATTTGTACCCTTACCTGCAGACATGTTTGCCAAGAAGCCTGAAACATCACAGATGGCCAAGAGTGAATTGCAGATGGATAGTAAATCTCCTGCTTCAAGCAGTGATGAACAAACGGTTCCTGGAAGTGATGAATTTATTAAATCATCAGATAGTGGGAATTCTTCCGAGAGGCTTATGGGCGATACTCTGAGCAATCAAGAAGAAAAAGAACAAGCTGAAAAATCTGAGAGATGGTTTAATAGAGTTGCAGAGCTGCATAGTGTTACAGATCTGGCTAGTGCAATTTCAGATGAGGATTTCCCTGAAATCATGCCAATGCGAAAAGGAGAGAATAGATTTGTTGTTAGCAAAAGGAAAGATCGTTCTTTGACTTCTCCAATGTACAAGAGACGTATGGCCATGGAACAAGCTAACAATACAAATTTTGTGCCTTTTGTCCCATTCCCACCAAACCACTTTGCTCAAAAGGATAATCAGCAATCAGGTGGAGCTGATTCAACTAGAAATTCTACCAGTGGGGATTCAAATTCTGCAGCACTAGAAGAGCTTCCAGAGAAGTTGGATGACAGTAAACCTGGGGTGCCTGTGGGAGCTCATATTAAGGGGATAGAAAATCAACAATTCAGATCAGGGAGCATGGATCCAAGATCTTGGGAGAACTCAAATGAAAGTAAGGCAGATGCATCTCATGGGGCACAAACAAGTGGAAATTTAACTCAAAATATTGTTGATCCCCAGCCCAATAGAAAGAATAATTGGAGCAGTGAATGTTCTGGGAATGCTAGTGTTACATCCAATCTTGTGGGTAGTTCCGCACAGAATTATACCAACTCCCCAACAATTGGGAATGACAGCAGGGACAATGTATTCTCTAGAAAAGAGGATGTCAATGAGGCAGCAAATTTAAAAGGAACTACGGTTTCGTCATCTGAGAATCAGAACATCAGGGATAGCTGGAGTGGGAAAAGCTTGGAAGGGTCGGCAGTGAAGGAACCAGATCCTCTGGACATGTCAGAGGAAGCAAAGGCAGAGAGGTGGTTCCGACGTGTTGCCCAGATCAAGGACATATCAGAACTAAGTCAGATCCCAGATGAAGATTTCCCGTCAATAATGCCTATGCGAAAAGGTGTCAATAGATTTGTAGTGAGCAAAAGGAAAACACCATTGGAGAGGAGGTTGACATCTACCCAGTATAGAAGAAATCTTCCAACAGTAAGCTCTGAGCCAGTAAAGGAAAGTGACAATAACTAATGTATTGTATACAATTATAGAAATTTTTTTTCGCTTTTGAAAGGGATATTTATCCTTTCTGCAAATTTTGTTCCTTGGTAGTCCAGAGAAGAAACATTTCCAGGGCATTCTGTTTAATACTGCGGTCCCCGAGCTTATTGTTTTCTAGGCAAAAGTATTTGGGTTGGCTTAGCAGTTATAGGTCTTCCCAGAATACGCAGGATTACAATGCTTCTGCTAAATATGACAAAAACATGATGTAGAACTTGGAGGAAAGCAGAAAATGTATGATGTCTGTGTTTCATGGTCGATATTGTTTACGAATAAAAAATTGGAGAAGTGTTGTATAAGCTACAGAAATCATTTTCTGCCTGCCTTCATGGGAGTTGAAGCGCTGTCTGTCCGGCAACTACCCCCCGAGGAAGGGTAAATGAATTAATTGATGAATAAGTAAATGTTCAGATATGAAGGGCATGTGCTTGATTTTATGTTTTGCGCGTCATATGTGAAATTTGTCTAAATAAAATTAGGCAAGTTGTAAATAAAAATTATATATAATTAGTTGCGTGTAATTTAAAAAATATACATATTTTAAAATAATTATTAAATAATTTTGATAAATTTAAAATTACTAATTAATTAAATATAAAAGTAAAAATTTGAAAAGTTATTATAACAACTTTATTTAATAATGTTGTATTAAAAGTGTATATATATATATATATATATATATAAAGAGAGAGAAATAAAATAGAAAATAATTGATAAGTTAAGCATTTTTACTTACGTTAAATAAAAAAAATATATGTTTTTAATTAAAGAAAAGGTGAATGTTTTAATTAGAATAAAAGACATAATTTTTAATGAAATATAAAAGTAATATATTAGATATAATATAATTAAAATGCTTTACATTGAATAAAACATATGGATTTTAAAATATGAATTTTTATAAAAAAAAAAAAAGTAGCTAAATAAATTAAAAATAAAATTTATTTTGTTTAATTTTAATTGTTATTATTTTTAAATATAATAGAATTTCTTTTGAGACTATTAATTACTATTGGAATATGTATAATAGTCAAGAAAATTTTTAAAAATAGAATTTCTAATGGTTTAAAAAAAAATGATTGAATGATTTGAAATTAAAAATATATATTATATAAAAACTTTTAGAGAATATTTATAATAGACATATATTTGTTATCATAATAAATTATATATAAATTTTTTAGATTCTTTCTTAGAGTTGGAGATAACTGTTCATAGGAGTAATTGAGTTGATACTAAGTAAAATTTGAGTTGACTTGACTTTTTAACTCGATCAAACTCTTTTGTTTTTAAGCTCAAACTTAACTCAATTAAATAATTTATATATTCAAATTTTACTCGATTAATTAAATTAAATTTTTAAAAATAGATATATTTATAATTATATTAATATAAAAAGGATAAAATGATAAATATAATTAAGTTTGATTGGACTTGATTAAACTTGCAAGTTTATCGAATTATATATTTAAAAGTTCAAACTTAATTCGACAATAATTGAATTGATTTTGAATTTATTTTCAATCAATCCTAAATAGCTCGCAAGCCAACTTGATTCTATTATACTCCTAACTGTTCGGATGTAGCTAGCAGTTGTTGGATTTTTCAAGAGCTACAAAAATAATGTTAGGTTACATTTTAGTTTGGTTATATTTTTTAAAGGTAGCTTTTAGTTATTGTCAGGATATCTATTAGTTGCGTTCATGATAGCTCGAAATTAAAACTTTTCATGAAAAATAATTTTTATTTAAATATAATTATTTTATTATTTTTATTTATTTAAAATAAATTAACAACTATATCTATCTCTATATATTTATATAATGTTAATTTATTTTTTTAATATTTTTTAATTAATTTTTTGAATAAATTTTTGTAAATATATTCAAATTTACTATAATAGTGCATTTTTATTCATATTCCAATACTTATATTTATTAAATGTATTTTTTTAAAGAAATAACTAGAAATATATTATAATATAATTTTATTATATTATATTATTCTTGATGTTCAAAATTTATAGATATAAAATATAATTTATAAAAAGTAATAGACATAATTTAATATATATGTTATGGATTATATTTGAACAAATAAATATTAAATAACAGAAAATGTACCATTTTATAATTCTAAAAAAAATTAATATTTATAATAATCATAAAACATATAAAAAGATACAGCAACATTAATATTAATATGCTAACAACTAGCACTAATAGTTATTAGCTAATTAATAACTACTAGCAACAGTTTAGCTAAACAAATCCTAGTAACTAAAATTTATCTCCATATAATAATAATAATAATTTTTTATATTTGTTATATAGATACATATCTTCCTTTTTTTAAATTTACATTTATATTTATAATAAATTTGATATATTGTACTATATGAATATAATACATTTTTTTACTACTAGATGTACGGATAATTAATTTGAAATAATAATTTTTGTAACAATAACTCTATTAAGTTATACTTTTTCTCGTAGTAAATTTTGTTTTATATATACAGTCCAACAAAATAATAATAATAATAATAATGAAAAATTTTTACCTACACTCGGTTTATTGCACTAAACCGTTGGATGTATGACATATATAGTAAGTGCTCTATACTTGACAAATAAAAAAAAAGACAGTGTTTTTATATTGCATATCCAATTGTTTGGTGTAATAGGCTGGGTGTAGGTAATAATTTTCCAATAATAAAGGTATGAACTTATGATGATCTGTATTACATTGTCTGCAAGTCTCCTGTCTTGGTCAGAATATGCCAAAGAATTCAGAGGGAAGAAAGTCTTTCAACTAGACAAGGTGGTAGATGGTGTTCCATTTTTATGATTGTATGTGCGAGTCATGGTGCATAAAATATTGAAATCCATCCTACAGCTAAGCTTATCGCCAAGAATCTAGTGCATTTTCTGTGTTGTAACTTGTAATGATGGTGATGGTGATGCCAATTTTTTTCCCAAGTCAACTGCCAATTTTTTCCTAATCAACCGCAATTTCCTTTAAAAAAATTGCTTGTGCTACTTCTGTGTAATAACACAGAATTTTCCATGTAATGAAGTCTCGGTCCATTCAAAGAAACGAATATCAGTCATAAAAAAAGATAGAGAAATCATTGCAGCCTTTATTTCAAATTCAAACAGAAGTTATATATATATATATATATGTTCAACATCCACATCCATAACCATCACATCTTTTCTTGCTTTCTCTTTGTAGTGTTCTACCCTTGTTTCTTTATTGTAATGCCAATGTCTACTAAAAAATGTGCAAGAAAGTGTCGAGCATACCTGCATAATGTACTTAGTTTCATTGTTTTCCTCTTCTTGGACTTTCTTGAAGCAATTCTGTGTATAGTTTTTAAATATCTTGATATGTTCGTTGAAGGGAAATCCTCACCATGTTACTGTGGGAAAAAAAAGGAAATGAAGCTTACAGGAAGGGATGATGTGAGTGGTGATGATGATGATGGGCTGTCAGAATCTTTATATGGCAGGAGAAATGTTTTCTCTGAACTGGGTTCTCACTTATTTTCAAGAAAATGTGATGATAGCAGGATTAAAGGTGAAGTTCGCAATGTTCAAGTGAAGAACAGGTGGTCTGATTGCAGCTGTGAATCTTGTGTTTCTTGGATAAAAGATGGTGGTGAAAGGCTTCATGTTGTAGTTAAAGAACCTTCATCGGGTATTTAATTTCACATCTTGAAATTAACTTTTTTTTTAATTTCTCAAAAAAAAATAATAAAAAAAAAAATTTCAGCAGGTTCATGATTTTACTTTTGGTGTTTACAGCCGGTGGCGGTAATGAAACAGCAGAAAATGTAATATTCATACATGGGTTCCTCGGCTCCTCTTCATACTGGACAGAATCAGTATTTCAGAATCTATCCGAAACCGCGAAGCAAAATTACAGATTGTTTGCTATTGATGTTCTTGGATTTGGAAGAAGTCCTAAGCCAATAAATTGTCTATACACATTGCAAGATCACTTGGAAATGATAGAAAAATCTGTCATTAATCCATACAAGTTGAAATCTTTCCATATAGTTGCACACTCCATGGGTTGCATAATTGCAATAGCTTTATCTGCCAAAAACTCTAAATTCATAAAATCAATCACCCTTGTGGCACCAGTAAGTGCACTGGCCAGTTTAGCATAATTCTCTAGCCTTGGTCCTGTTTTTAAATAACAACTATATGTTCTCTATTATGGTATTTAATGAACTTTTTGCGGTTCTGGAAATTTCAGCCTTGCTTTGATTTTTCTAAAGATGGAGCAAGTTTAGAAGTGCTTAGAACAGTAGCTGGCAAGAAACTGTGGCCACTTGAAGCATTTCATTCGTCATTCATGTCATGGTATGAGCACTTGGGTAGATGTTTTTGTTTTATAATCTGTAGACATCACACAACATGGGAAAGGCTCCTGAAGCTACTCGTCATTAAAAGGTAACACTAATCACAGCACTCCTGGAGGTTATTCATTAATCAAGAATGTTTTTTAATTATTTTTTCCCTGATATGCATCCCTTGCAGATACCCGAGTTTTGTAGTGAAAGATATGACTAAACATACGCACCATTCAGCTTGGCATAACATGCACAATGTGATATGTGGAGCGGCAAAATCCTTGGATGGACACTTGGAAATTCTGAAGAAATCAGATGTCAAAATTTGCATAATTCAAGGTGATCATGACACCACTGTGCCAATAGATTGCAGTTACAGTATCAAGATGAAAATTCCTCATGCAGAACTGAAGATCATACCTTTTGCCACCCATAATTCTGTGATTTTTCGTAGAAAGAAGGATTTCACTCAGAATCTAGAGCTCTTCTGGGCATCAAGTTGTCTGGAATAGAACTGATATTGTTATTATTTTGTTATATATTTTTTCTACAATATTCAATAACTATAAAAGTTCGTACTAAAGTCCAATAAATTTTATAAAAAAAGTAAAATTATTCCAATGTTTATTTATCTATATATAAGATTCTAATTAGAAATATTATTTAAAAAATTTAAAATTCTAATCATTTGAAACACTAGATATTGATTATAGCTGATAGTTTTGTAAATAATAATATATAAATTATTAGCATTAAATTTAGAAATAGAAATTAATTAAGCAAGAGTACTGCTAGACGTTAGGTGATCTATCAATTTGCATAGCTGTATATTGAAGAAATGGAATAAATATCACCTATTTTTTAAAAATAAAATATGTATTATTGTGATCCACTTTTCATGCTTTTGACCAGATGTTGTCTATATACTTGAATTTCCATGGTAAGTCCGGGATAAATTAGTGAAAATCATTTGAAATATACAACCATTCATTTATTGTTATTGAGTATAAAGTTACAGTTATTAAAACATTACTCCTATTTTAAAATATATAAATGTGGTTTTACAAAAATATATTTATTTGAACTTTTATTTATTATTTTAAAAATTAAGAGAATATTAATTATATTTTTGACATGTTTACTCTTGTCTCTTATTTAATAAATATGCATAAATTTATTTGGTTAAATAATAAAGTGAAAATATATTGAGTTTTTTTTTTTAAATAAATAAATTACAGGTATCTAAAATTGATTGTTTTTAATATAAAAAAGTATTGTAGTTGAGTTCAAAAAAATTTTAATCATTTATAATTTCTAATTGTTTGCAACAATTGAGGCTATTTAATAACTTTCTTAATATTTTATACAATAATTTTAAACAACCTTTATTTTGAAAGGAAGAGAATATAATTATCCAAAACTTCTAGGTAAAATAATTTGAAATTTCTATTTGAAGGAATCTGAATTTATACTTTTTAAATTTCTCTTGAATTGAAGAGGAAGATAAGAAAAAAAGAAAAAAAAGAAAGAAATTGAAGCTAAAAAAATTATTTTAAGTTTTACTTGATTTAATTGATCAATCGAATAATATCTCCTTATATATTTATTTTTATAACTAAAAATAACTTTAAAAAAATAGAAAATTTATATAAACCATTAAAACATTGATGGTTTAAATTTCTAATTGATATAAACCACTAATAAAAAATAGTAAAATAATATATTATAATTTATTATATAATAAATTATAAACCATTAGTTTAAAAATAGTAAATAAATATATTATAATTTATTGCATAATAAATTATAATACTTTAGAAAGATTCTCCTAGATCATGGCTCTCCTATTTAGGTAACTTGAACTCTTGGTTAAGCTAAATTTGAGATAACAAAATTCTTGAGTTGTTTTGTATCGAATGTACCACTTTGACTTGCGTGGAAGTTCACCTTTTTTGCCAATGTGAAAATACTCATATTTTCCATGTTTGATTTCACGAACCTTTTGCTCCAAAATACAATCCTCCTCTAAGGGATTTTCTTGCTCTATCTTCAAGTCATCAATTGAGGAAAGACAAAGTGTCTTTATCGGGATCATCATCCAATAATGATGGTTTAAAGAGTTTTAAATTCTCAGCATTAATGACCAGGTACATATGCATATATGGTGGTAGCTTGAGTTGGAAGGAATTTTCACCAATTTGTTTGATGATTTTGAAGGGTCCATAACGGATAGACTTAAATTTTCCTTCTCCTTTCAACCGTTGATTACTAAGGTCTAGCCATATTAAGTCTGCTTCTTTAAAGTTGCATGGCCCACGGTGCTTGTCATGGCGAGCTTTATATTACTGTTAAGAATGTTGTAGTTGTGCTTCCATTGCTGAATGAATTTTTCTAATTCATTTAAGAAAATTTTATACTAGGTTATGTTCTTCTTCCTCTGTTCCACTTGATGGTTTGCCATTGATAGCAAATGTCAAATCAAAAGGACTTTGAGGTAAGTCACCTAAACAAACCTCAAAAGGAGATTTGAGTGTGGAGCTATGAATTGCACAATTAAATGAAAATTGTAAATAAGGAAGGCTATCATCCTAAGTTTTAGGATGCTTGGAATTATAATCCTTTAACAAGTGTACCATAGTCTCATTAATGACCTCTGTTTGTCCATTAGTCTGAGGATTAAATGTTGTACTATGCTTTAACCTAGTATCTATCATTCCCCATAATGACCTCCAAAAATGGCTTAAGAATCGACTATCTCTGTTTGAAATAATTGAGGTAAGCAAGCCAAAATGTTTCTATATATGTTGGAAAAATAATTTAAATTTGTGTCTTATTATTATTATCTTCTTACAAGGAATAAGGATCACTATCTTACTAAAACGATCAACCATTATTAATAATTAGTCATGTCCTAACCTAGTTTTAGGTAGTCCTTTAAGGAAGTCCATTGAAATGCTCTCCCAAGGTCTGTTAGGTATTGGTAATGGAATATATAGTCCTAACTTCCTATTAGAAGGCTTGGAAGTGTTTGCATAAAACACAAAAAAAAACTTCATATATATCATGAAACATCAAAGTGCATATCTGGCCAGAAGACATAATGTCGAAGATTTAATAGTATTTTCTCCACTATAAAATGTCCTACAATTTTTGAAGTATGAGCTTCACGAATCCATTGCAATCTATCTCCATCTTTTGGAATGCATAGTTGTGTTCCCTTATACATTATTCCATCTTTTAATTGAAATTCACTAGTCTTTCCTTGTCGTAGCTTAGTATAAGCTGAACTAAAATCATCGTCTATGTCATACCCCTTAGCATACTTTGAAGGTACTATAGTTGCATTTGCATAGCCACTAGCAATGCAAAACTTATTAGTATAGGTGATCGAGATAACATATCTACTAGTTTATTAGTAGTTCCTTTTTTGTATTTAATCATAATATTAAATTGTTGTACATAAGACATCAATTTCATATGGCGAGCTTGCTAGAACTTAGATTGTGTAGTTAAAAACTAAAGAGGTTTATAATTTGAGTGAATAACAACTTCCTTCCCTAACAGGTAAGCTCTCTAATTCCTGATGCAAAGCATATAACTCCTTGTCATAAGTTGGGTAATTCAACACTAGTCCATTAAACATCTCATAATGATATGCAATTGGTTTTCCAACCTGTAATAAGATAGCTTCCATGGCATAGTTAGATTCATCTACTTTAACTTCAAATGGTTTTTGTAGATTTGGTAATGCTAGCACTGGAGCCTCTGTAATCTTTCCTTTTAATAATTGGAAAGATTTTTCATGCTTATTAGACCATTCAAATTTTTTATTGGCCTTTGTAAGAGAATGCAATGGTGCTGCAATTTGTGAAAAGTGTCGAATGAATTTCTGCAAATATTGACACACACCTATACAACTTCGAACATCAATTATATATCGTGGTGTAGGCTATTGGAAAACAACTTACACTTTTTCTAGATCCACTTTTAGCTTTCCTACTCCAACAATGAATCCCAAGTATAATAAATATTGCTTTCCACTTCTTTTGTTCAACTATAATTAGTTCAACGAATGCCCACCACTTGAGCAATATGATGAAGATAATCCTACCATGTGACACAAAATATTAATATGGCATTTAAGTAAACAATGAAAAATCATCAATAAATGGTCGAAACACTTAATTCATCAATTGCATAAAGGTAGCTGGAGCATTAAATAACCCGAATGATATAACTAACCATTCAAAGAGTCCCTTCTTCATATTGAATGTAGTCTTTCAAGTGTCTTCTTCTCGGATGCAAACCTAGTGATAACCAGATTTAAGATAAATCTTTGCAATGTAGTAAGCACTATGTAATTAATCTAACAGGTCATCAATCCTTAGTAATGGATACCAATTCTTAATGGTAATTTTGTTTAGTGCCTTGTAATCAATACACATTCTTCAGCCTCTATCTTTCTTGGGAACTAGTACTACTAGTGAGCCACATGGTGAACAATTAGGCTTGATGACTCTTTATTTAAGAAGCCCTTCAACTTGTCTCTTAATCTCTTCAAATTCTGTTAAAGAAGTGCGATATAAATCTAAATTTGGTAGAGGAGAATCTCCTACCAATTAGATTTCATGCTCTACAACTCTTTTTAGTGGTAACCTTGCACATCTTCAAATAAGTCTTTAAACTCTTCTTGTAATTTTCCAATTTCACTGCATTATGAGGGTGACAAAGTAAATATAGACAAAGTCACAGCTTTTAGTCTTTGGTCTTAGGGTCGGATCATTAGTAAAATGAATTGCCTACATAAATCAACTAATCTCTTAACTTGGTTAGCAGTTAATAGCTCATCTATTGTTTGAGGCTTGTAAGAGTTTATAAGGAACTCTTTCCCATCTTTTATAAAGCAATACTTATGCAACCTTCTATAATGAATGGCATCACTGGCCCATAAATACAGACTGCCTAATATCATTCGGCATACATTTTGAAGGAACTATTTCATAAGTCACCTTATCAATATAACGATTAGTGATAGTAAATTTAAAGGTACATTACCTCATAATTTGCATATCAACATCCTTATATATCTAGCCTAATGGGTAAGGCTTCAAGTGAGGGATTATCTCCAAGCCAGCTTCTATACAAAGGCTTTTAAAATCAAATTCTTCTAACTTCCTAAATCAATAATGGCTTGCACAAGATTTTATTTGACTTGAATAATCAAATGAAATAATTCTTCTCAACTAGAAGCATCCTTAGCATCCATTGGTCTTATCATTAGGGTAAGTGTAACATCAGGTTGCTTCATCTGAGGACGCTCTTCTGTTTATTTGACAGTTAAAATGATCTTCTTGTCATTCCTCCATTGGTTGCCTTTTCTATCCTTTGGCTTTAACTCTAGGTGAAGAATCCAATATTTTTCCTTTGCTTATTTATTGGTTTGATAATGATCACAGTATTATTTTTGTGTCAAGTCATCCTTGATTTGCTTTTTTTTTTCTTTTCCAATCAGATTTGCTAGAACACTTTGGTTTATTTAATTTCCTATTGAATCATTTATTTTTAGTTTAATAGTGATAGCCTTCACAATGGCTTTTTCAATGGATTCTACAGTAAAAAATTTGAGTTCTGTCTATATGTAGTCAGTAAGACCTCTAGTATACTTTATGAACACATTATAGTTTTCAACATCAATAACCAAAACCATAGCTTGGTTATGGAACTCTATAGTATACTCCATACAGTCTAACCATATTGTTGCTTAAAGTGTTACCATTTGTACCATTTTTCCTCTTCATACACAACAAGATAAAATTGTTTCCTTATTAGTGCCTTGAAATCCTTCCTAGTTAAATATAATACACCGTATCGTCTTTAATAAGACTTCCACCACATAAGGGCATGGCTTGAAAGTTTCAAGCTTGCCAACTTTATCTTTTGGGCATTAGAATAATTATACGTAGTATAATAAGTTTCTAACACATCTATCCAATTATCTAGCTTTTCAAGTTCGATATTACCTTTGTATATAGGAATATTAACCTTAAAATCAATCTTTAAGGTATCTATAAGATTTTTATCATCATCTGATTTCACCTTTCGATCCTCTTTGTCAGGTTCTATATCAACTTCCTCTTCACTCTCTTTACCAACCTTCTTCTCGAGCTTGCAATCAGACTTCTTAAAAGAGGGTGCATGTGGAATTTTTTTGGAGTTAATACATTCAAGGAGTTGAGCAATTGATGCTCTTAAGTTTTGAACTTGTTATTCTAATATGGAGATTCCATCACCTTCAAGATTAGATGTTCCCTGTTTGTCTACTACTGACATCTTGTCTTTTTTGGACCTTCGTTTTTTGTGTACTAGCAAAGGACCTTTAAGCTCTTCTCCTAAAGCTTTGTGTTGGCCGCAAGTTAGGACCATAAACCACCTTCTCCCTTTTTGGATCTATTGCTATAATACCATTTGATCCAAAACTTCTAGATAAAAGAACTTAGAATTTCTATTTGAAGGAATTTGAATTATACTTCTTTTTAAAAGAAGTTTCTCTTAAAATGAAAATGAAGATAAGAAAGAAAGAAATTAAAGCAAGAAATTATTTTAAGTTTTGCTTAGTTTAATTAATCGAATAACATCTCTTTATTTACATATTCTTATAACTAAAAACAACTTAAAGAAAAATAGTAAATTGATATAAACCATCAAAACTTTAATGGTTTAAATTTCTAATTGATATAAATCACTAGTTTAAAATAGTAAAATAATATATTACAATTTATTATAATATAATAAGACTCTAACTGATATTGTCATATTAATATCTAGGGTGAGAAATGAAAAAAAAAATTCAATTTATTAATAAAATTTATAAAATTTTTTTTCTTTTCTATCATATACAAATTATACAATTATAAATCAAATTCAAAACTCCTTTTATTAGAGGAAGAGTGTTTATCTATTGAATTATATATTTTAGGTGTAACAACTATATAATAATTTTATATATGCTAGTGAGATAAAATTGCAGTGGTAATTTCTTTTTAAAAATATAATGAAATTTAAAATTTAAAATTAGTTGTCGATACGTACCAATATTTATATTAATAAAAAAAGAGGGAATTTCACTCCGTGGATAGTCAAAGCACCGTCTTTTCATTTTTATTTTTTTCAATTTTGGCCTTTTTTTTCTATCAAACTCATTTTATTTATTATTTATTTTATGTTTGTATTCTTATTTTTAATTGAAGTTGATTGTATGTATTTATTTAATTTTTATATTTTAAATAATTTTAATTTTATATTCTAAATAATAATTTTTTAATTTTGCATTATTTAGAATAATTATACATAATATAAAAACTAAGCTAATTAAACTAAAAATTACTCATAGTGTTTAATTATTATTTTTTCAATAAAATTTTTATTTTTATTAGTATTAATAATAAAAATAATAATTTTTTGATATATTTCATAATTTTTTTGTTGTCTTTTGGTTGTTATTTTTAATTAATTAATAATTATTTCCTCATTTAATTAATACATTAAAAAAATTTTGTTGTTTTTGTTTGTTGATTTTTATTGATTTTTGTTGATTTTTATTGTTTTGTCGTTTCAGTTATTTTTTGTTATTTCCGTTTGTTGATTTTGTCAAAAAAAAAAAAAAAACAACAACAACAAAAGACACAAAAAATTATGAAATATATCAAAAAAAATATTATTTTTATTATTAATACAGATAAAAGTAAAAAATTTGTTTATGACCTTAATTTTATTATTAATAATAAAAAAACTGAAAAAACAACAAAAAATAACAAATATCAATAACTGTAAATATTTGCTAATTTTTGTTGTTTTAGTTATTAATTTCAGGTATTTTTTGTTGTTTTCGTTTGTTGATTTTTGTTAAAAATAAATAAATAAATGAAATATTTCAAAAAATTATTATTTTTATTACTAATACTAATAAAAGTAAAAATTAAGAAAATTTCCCATATTTAGAATGATTATTTTTTTTATTAGTTTTTGTTTGTTGATTGTTAAAAACATAAAAATAACAATAACAAAAATTATGAAATATATTAAAAAATTATTATTTTTATCATTAATATTAATAAAAGTAAAAATTTTATTTATAACCTCAATTTTACTATTAATAATTAAAAATCAACAAAAATCAATGGCTCAAAATTTTATTATTTCAGTTGTTGATTTATAAAGTTTTGTTGATTTTTTTTTTAGTTTCTTACTGCCTGCTTTTTGTTTGTTTGTTTGTTTGTTTTGTAGCCCTGGAAAGATGGTACTGAATTCCCGATTCATTTCTAATAGTAGATATGTCCCATCACCTGAGTCAGACTTTTCCATCTTGCCATCAAATGCAAAATATGAAGCATCTCCAAGAAATTTACACAAAGTGTAAAGAAATTGTGGAAATAGATTCCAGGGATCAAGGAATTCATCATCATAACATATCTGAAACGATGGGCCAATTCTCACAAACATGCAATGCAGATGTATATGATCTCACTCCATTGCAAAATCCCTCATTTTCCATCAAAACTTTTAAAATACAGTAAATTTTACTTTAAAATGTATATGTTATAATAAATTTATTTTAACTAATTATTTTATTTTTATCTTCAAAAAAAATATTTTTTACATATTTTTATATAATATTAATATTATATTATTTATACATTTTACATGTTACATTCATATTTTATTTAATAATTATCATATATATTCATATATTTATTTATAATAAATAGGAACATATTTTAGAAATAACATACATATTTTACTATACATTTATAAATATATCTACATATTTTTAAAATTAAATAATATAGTATATGAAGAGAATAAAACAAAATTAATATGATTTAAGTAAAAAAATTATTTAAGTGATAATACTAATATTATTTAAGTAAAAAAATTAAATCAAATTTTAATTTGATAAATATAATATAAATTTACACTAAATTAAACAAAATTATTTTAACTATATTAAAACAAATGTTCAAAAGATGCAAAATGTCGTCCCAAATGCATCTCCGTTGGACACCAAACGCGTCCCAACCCACTGCAAAATGCAGTGGCTGGAGATACTTAAGCCATTTTCAACCATAAATATTAAAATATAGTAAATTTTATTTTAAAATATATCTATTATAATAAATTTATTTCAATCAATTATTTTATTTTTAACTCTAAAAAAATATTTTTCACATATTTCTATTCAATACTAATATTATATTATTTAAATATTTTATATATTACACCCATAATTTATTTAATACTTACAATATACACTTATATATTTATTTATAATAAAATTTATTATTTGAATATTTTTTTAAAAAATAAATAATATATAAATAAAATAATAATATATATTAGTAATAAATAATATAAATAATATTGGTGAATCTGGTTCAAATTTATAAGATTATTTACTTATATGTAATTTAATATATGCTTTTGGGTATTACTAATTTTTTTGTTTTTGTCGGATGTTTTCTTAAATTGTTTGTTAAATTAATGTAAATCTTTAGTTGTTAAATTTTTTTCTATTCAAATTTAACATTAATTTAGTAATTTAATATTAATATTATTTAAGTAAAAATTTATATTATTTAAATAAAAAAATTAATATTATTTTAAGTGTCAATATTAAAATTATTTAAGTAAACATAATTAAATCAAATTTATGCATTTAAAAATAATATGATAAATATAATATAAATTTGAACTAAATTGAATAAATTTATTGGGACTATATTGAAATAAATTATTATAATTAATTATTATTAAAATTAAAAAAAATACAAATGTAGCATATGCAAAGTTGGCTACTGCATAATATGCAAAATGGAGTATAAAATGAAGCAAAGTTGGAGAGAATATATGGACGCAAAATAGAGAAATGATTATCCGATGGAGGTGCCTTTAATGACCATGGCTGCTTCAGCTTTATCCAAAACTAGAGACTGGACAAGTGGTTCACGATTCCAATTGTGCTTTGGAAGGTGTCGCTTCTCATCTGGCGGAGTTCACTTCAATTGTTGTTTTAAAATTGCCATTAACCATTGAAAAACAAATAAAATTTCAGTTTTCATGGAAGAAGAATCTCAATGAAGCTATGGAGAATGCTGATATGCATACGCAGTTCATTTATTTTTTAATAGATGTCCATAAATGCTCGTGTGGTCCATCCATTGTTTGATTATGTTTTTTTTTTTTTTTCGATTTGAATCATGCATCTTCACCATCATTTAACTTATGCAAAACACACGCACACACAGAGCAAAAAAGAAAAAAGAAACATTGATCATGGAGAAAGAAGATTTAACAATGTTATATGAAGCAAGGGAAACAGGTTGTATAGCAGACTTAGAATTTGCTTATATTTAGTGTGGGAGAGAGAGAGGAAATAAAAGAGAAGAAGAAACGTGTTGCTAAGGGTTATTTTTTAAAAGTATTTATTTAAAAAATTATCTTTGAAAAAATAAAAAGTCAAAGCTATTTTTGATATATTTTTTAGTGCTTGGATTATATGCAAAAACTTCCCTAAAAAAAATATTATATACATTAGGTATAACAATAAAAAGTATAAAATTTCATGTGTGGACTGTAAATGCCGTTATTTGCGCATTCTATCAAGGAATAATTCATATTTTTCCTTTGCATTTTTATTGTTTTTTGAGTTTACTACCTGCACTTTTATTTCTATATATTGAGTTCTTACAATTTTATTTTACCATATATTGAGTCTTTAATTTGAAAGTAAGGATCAAATGCATAGTAAAATAAAAATGTATTAATTTTAAATTAAGAATTCAATGTATGATAAAATAAAAATATAGAAACTCAATATATGACAAAATAAAAGTGTAAGTACTTAATGTATAAAAATAAAAATACAAGGCTAAAACTCAAAAAATAATAAAAGTGCATGAATAAAAATATTGGTTATTTTTTCTATCAAATCTATGTTTACATGCACGCCATATAGTTGAAAACCAAAAATAAGTTGAAATTTTAGGCACCATCTAATAATATATATTTTTTTTTAACAGAGAGTTTATATAAGTTAAAATTTTGATGAAATGCACATTAAAAATAGTTTTTTTTTTTTTAAATTAATGACAAAATTTTTTGATGAAATGCATATTAAAATAGTTTTTTTTAAATCAATGACGATAAAAATTAAACTATTCATCTCAAAATATTTTTGAAGAAAAATTATCACTTGACTATTTTTTCATTTACAATAATAAACTAATCTTTAATTATATAACTAATAATATTTCAACTATTGGCAGATGAAACATATACATATATATATAATCAGTCCTTAACTGTCTATATAAAAGCCGAAGGCATTGTGCCATGTGTCACTCTGCAAGTTCCTTTGCTCTCCTCAAATATTGATGTTGAAAACATCACAATATTTTGTGAGAAGTCCTTTAATTTTTAGCACCTGGCAGTGTGAGAAGGTAAGATGTTGAGTGCCCAATTTAGCCTATAATAATTTACAATTTAGTCTAATAGACTCTTTCTTTAATCAATACTCTCTGCCTTTTTTTGTTATCCTTCTTCCGTCGCTTTTCAAATTCTCTCGCTTCATTTTAGTTGGAGCACTCGAAATTGTGGCATTAACATTAACAGACTGTAGTTATAGCTGCTGTAAAAATAAAAGTTAAATAGACTTGGTTTTGTATTTAGCTGCAAGAAGCTTAAGAAAAAAAAAGGCAATGAAACGCACTGGCCATAATAAATGAGAAAACGCATGAAGTGGAAACTGAAGGGAATTGAAACTACTTTCAACTAAAAAAAAAAAGGAACCATTCATTATATTGATTTCCATATTAAGAGAACTATAGCGTCATGCCAAATAGTGAATGATCATACACATACCTCAAAAACATGTTGGATTATAGACATAAAATATCTCTGTATTAATATGATATTATCCACTTTGGATCTAAATCCTTGTGAATTTGCTCTTGGGTTGTATACCCAACAATCCTCCTCTTGAATAAAGGAGCACTAAAACTCCTCTCAAGCGATAATCTATCCATCCCATAATCCTCCCTACTTCTAGTTAATGTGGAACTTTTGGTTGTATACCCAACAATCCTCCTCTTGAATAAAGGAGCACTAAGACTCCTCTCAAGCGATAATCTATCCATCCGCTCTCCACCAACTAGGATTTCTCTCAACTTCACTGTGTTGTCGTCAGGACATGTCATTGAAGCATCTAAAGAGCACCACCTGACTTGAGAGTTTACTCTATCTAGGTCAACTTCTCTTCACCATGTTGGGGTCAAGACATGTCCATGAAGTATCTAGAGCACACCGCTTATCCAATAGAGCTCATTCACGGATCATTAGGGCCTACCACCTTCATTCGGCATTCTGAGGATTCATCAACCATAATTAACTTCGGGCATGGCTCTTATAACACTTATTGGACTATAGACATAACATATCTCCACGATATTGTCCACTTTGGGCCTAAACCCTCATGGATTTGCTCTTGCGCTTTACTCCAAAAGGTCTCATTCCAATGGATATATTTGTCCATTCTTATATACCCATGATCCTCCCCACTTCTAGCCAATGTGGGACTGTCGGTCGTATACCCAATAAAACACCATTAGAAATTTTCAAAATTAAAGCATCAAAAGTCCCACCTCTAATATCAAAAATTGTAATTAGACATTACCTATTGTTCATACCGTAGGATAGTGCAACAACACTAGGCTCATTGATAATTCTTTGAACATCAAGGCTAGAAATTATCTCAGCATCCTTTGCGGCTTGCCTTTGAGCATCATTGAAATAAGCTGGCATAGTGATCATAGCTTTAGTAATCGTCTTTCCATGGTAAGACTCTGTGGTTTCTTTTATCTTAATAAAAATGAAGGCATTAATCTGGCTAAGAGAAAATTGTTGTCCATTGGCCTCAACCCACGCATCTCTTTTTGAAGCCTTTTATCACATGCTTATCTTTAGAGGTTCACTAAGACGTGCGACACTTAGTCTACATTAGGACTGAAGTAAAACTAAGCAAGCCTAGGAGTTGAAATGCAGTAGAATATAAGTGAGCAATTGGGCAATAAGAGGTTTGGGATGAGATTTAGGTAGCAATTGAATGAGAGTAAAATGTGAGCTATATTAGATTTCTCAACAAATTCTCATCATCATCTACACATGAAAGGAGCGGCTTTTATATAGGTTTTTCACCTCTTTAATGTGTGGCTACAATTAATTCATCTAGACAATTCTACAAACATTATATGTACAAAGCTTTCCTAAGAAGCTACTTGATATGTACAATGAGATGGGAACATTCTAGATGCTAGCCGAATGACCTAGTATAGGCAACATGTATAAGAGGCATGGAAAACTTCTAGAATGCCAAGCTTCCTTGCTCCTTAGTGGGAACTTTCCAGACGAGTCTTGGCATGGTTGGTAGCATTCAGCCTTGCCATTTTTTTTGTGGCTCTTTAGAGCCTTCTCACGTGCTTTTGGTCTCCTTCCTTGGCCTAGACAAGTTCCCCTTTGAATCCAGCAACTCCCACAATATTCTAGCGAGTTCTAGAGGCTTCACATGTGCACTAGGTGCTTGGCTTGGCCTTGGGGGCAAATAACATTTCTTGACTTGCCTTGGGTCGAATTTCTTGCATTGTGCACACAGCACATTGCATTGGGACAGACCAGACTTTGCAGGCCGTAACACTTTGCTATTTTATATGGAACCATTTTCATCTCCTTCTGAGTTTAAGGATCTTCAAACCTCCTACCATTTAGATGCTTAGTTCCAAAAATTTTATTGGTTGGATTGGTCACAGCTTGACATTTCGATGGAGTATCAACAAGAAGCTTGCCTCTTTTCCAATGTTTATGTAAATGGAAAAAAAATTTGCACTATGAATTGACAATGATTAATATTGGTTGGACAGGCATAAACTAGCCCACAATTATAAAAAATATTTTATAGATCTACTATTTTACATCGCTAACTCTTTTTTTTTTATTATTTGTTTTATATTAGTTTATTATTAATAATTTTTTTATGCATATAAATTTTGTTTTATTGAGTTTTTATATTTTTTTTACACCTCGATATGTATGAACTAAATTTAAAGTGATTATTTTCACTTAATTTTTTTATCCTATAAAAAATAGTTATGAAATTATTAAATTAGTCATAACTGATATTAGATCACTTTATTTTCCATGAAAAAGAAAATTAATTATAAACTAGGCAATTGAGAGAAAGGTTTGACAGTATAAATTAACTTGTAATTATAGAAGACATTTCATAAATAGTCAATGTGGTTTATTATGAAGTTTTTCCTGTGATTAATTATAATAAAATTCATATTGATAACAAAAATGAAATGTGCAGTTGCAATTATTTAAACATTCAACATCGTCAATTAAGAATACATAAAAATTTAGCTTGCAAAGAAGAAAGATTGCAAACGAAAATTGCACATAAGAAAAATTTTGCCATGTGTTAATTTTGCTCCTTTTTATTCTTTCTAATTTTTGTATTTTATTTTATTATCATTTCATAAAATATTAATGGGCACCAAATTTTTTATATTTTATAACTTTTCATATTTCTATTTCTATTTGTTTTAATTTTTAAAATTTTCAATTTTTATATAATTTTATTTTACAACATATTAATGAGTATTATTTTTTTATATTTTTATCTCCTATATTTTAAATATTATTTACTTTAATTTTTAAAAATTTAAAATTAATTACTTAAAATTTTTTATTTTTTACTATTTAACGAGCAAACTTTGCATTTATGGCAATTTTACTTCTTTCTGTTTTTTCTAATTTTTGTATTTTATTTTATTTTTATTTCATAAATTTTACCTATAATGTACACTTTTTCTATTGCATTGAAAACTAAGAAATCTCCCTCTTTTAAAAATTTTAAAAATTTTGAATCGTTGATCATTGTTTTATTTTTATTTCTTTTTTTAGGACAAAATTATTCTACTTTTATTTCATTCCATAAATTTTATCTTCAACCTACATCTATTCAATTGTCTTGAAAAACTAAAAGGTCTCCCCATCTCTTCAAGTAGCTTAAAAATTTAAAAAGTTTTGAATAATTTATTTTTATGATTAATTTTTATTTTTCTCTTAAGTCATATATTATTTTTTGACCTTTCGTATATTTTCTTATATATTTATGAATACTCTTATATTTAACTATATCACAAAATAAAGTAAAATCAAACTAATCATTCTCACTTTTCTCTTTTAACCTATAAAGAATAGACATAATTGTAATAACCCAATGTTTTTAAATATTTTTATACTGTATCGGGATATGCAGTATTAATAATTTTAATATATATATTTGACTATTTAATTATTTTATTAATAATTAATGTTATTTTAAATTATTTAAAGTTTTCTATGTAAAAATTTTCCTAAGACCTATTATTTTGGGAAATAATATCTAAATAATAATTTATTTATTAATGTTAGTTTATTTTATTAAATTGCATGGTTTCATGCATAATTAAGAATTTGAATATTAATATATATATATGATTATTAGGGTTTAATATTTAAACTATATATAAATATATTATAATTTTTATTATTATTATGTGTGTTATATATGTATATGTATATGTAAATATATAAGATAAGTGTGTGGTGTGTATTTATTTTGTATATTATAAAGTTTTAATATTAAAATATAAAGTTATATATATATATATAAACTAAACTATCTTCTTCTCCCTCACCACCCCCCCCCCCCCGAAACCCACCCCCCACACCTCCTCACCGCTGCAAGTCTAGCCACCAACCATCGGTGTGCCTCCTGGAGTGCCACCACCGCCTTCCCCAATTGCTCCGCCACCCTCTCCGGCGCCGGTGGTTGCTGTGGAAGCCGAGGAAGCCAAAAATCAACTCTCCGCCGTTCAAGGAGTTTCCGATCACCAAATCCGATGATTCCGGTGATTCCGGTGCCGTTGAGCTCCTAGAACTCCATAGAAGCCGATTCCAAGCTTTCTTTAGCTTAAAAACTCGATTTGGTAAGGGTTTGAGCTTGATTTCAATTTCAGCCATTTTAGTTTCTTGATTTTTTTGAACTTCAATCTTAGTGATTCAAGCTAAATTCCTTCACAAAAGTTGCTTCTCTTAGCTTAATCTACACTCTGGAATTTTTGGAATTTATTTTGATTTTTGTGAATTTTTGATTATTTTATTAATATTTTCTAATTTACGTAAATTAATTAAATAAATTGTAGAATTGTGATTTTTGGTGTTTATAGAGGTTGAAATTAATTTTAGAATTTAATTTATAATTTTTCTGATTTTTTTGTAATTAATATAATTTTATTTAGTTTATGTGAATTTTGGAAATTTAGGTTAAATGTGTATTTTGTTAAAATTAATTGGTTAATTGAGTATAATTATTGATTTTATTGAATTATATGTTGAGAAAATAATTTTTGAGTAATTATATAATTTTTAGTGAATTTTTGAATAATTATTGTATATTATGTGAAATTTTATATATTAGGGGTATTTTGGTAATTTGATAGAAATTTTAGTTAAATATTAAGTTTGATTCATTTTAATAATTATTTGAGGTATAAAAATAATTTTTACAAATTATTTAGTATTTTTAACTAATTAAAACTATTTTTCAAAAATTATTTTCAAAATATATATAATATACTATTTTTGTAAATAAATGAGTTTTTAATGATTTTTAATATGTTTTAGAGCTAATTATGTAATTTGGATTTATAAAATGAATTTTGGTTAATATTTATGAATTTATTGAGAATTGTTGATTTTTAATAATATTTTATTAAAATTAGGGTTTTATTATAATTATCGGTAAAATAATTTTTTTCAGTGTTTTAAATACCTAAATTGCTATATGTTGATATATAAAGGGTATTTTTGGTATTTTTAGAATTTTTATGTATTCTGTGTATATCTCGTGAATTGTGAACCTCGGTTGGTAGAATCGTAGTTTAAGAGTCTGACTAAGGGGTTATGTGACTGTATATACTCGAAGTGTGTTTTCTTACAGGATTGACTCTACTTTTTGAGTAGAGAGATGTTCGTTTTACAGGGGAGATTCTGCCAAATTTTCAGTAAAATTCTCATAAAACGTGACATCCGGTCAAATCCGTATTCCTAATCTGTGTCCGATATTTTAGATCGAGTCTCTAAAATTTCGTTAGATTTATTCTGATTTCGTGTTATCGTTAGTTGCGCCGAGACCAAGGCCTAGTGGACCAGGCCAGTTAGATCCGTCTCGTGGAGCGCACAACTATGAGTTGTTATTTTATATATACGTGTTTTAGGATTGCATGTTTTAGAAATGTATGTTTAAATTTTATGAAATATGCATAAATAATTTAATAAATGCTTAAGTATATTTTAGGTATATTTTTGTTATACTTTAAATTAAATGCATGTTTTATTATTGATTTATACCTAAAATGTTTTTAAGTATATATATGGTTTATTTTATAATTAAACTGAATATGTTTGACGTATATATATACTCGAAATATACTTGGTTTATTTTTTGTATATTTCTAGTATATATATGGTTTATATTGTCATTTTAATTAATGTCATGCATCATTTTTTTAATGAATGTATGAGTTTATTTTAAATGAAGGATATCAATAGAACGTGATATCTAGTGAGCAGCACTAGGACCGAGTACATATTGGTACGACGATAGAATTTAGGTTAAATTACTAACCTATTTGTGAATATTGATCGGATTAATTTATTTGATGTGTGATGTGATTTGAGAGTGTGATTGCCGGAACTCAGTTGACCAAGTGTCTCGAGGCCAATCACACTAATAGTCAGACTGCTGGAGCTCGGTTGACTTAGTGTCTCGGAGCCAGTCAACTGTCCAAATGGAACAAGTGAATTTATTTGGAATAAGTGAGCCCGTATGGCTAGAGTGTTGTCTAACACTTTTTGAGGTTGCGATCATTTAGGGTTCTATTTGATCCTTCATAAACGGTTATTATTTTCCGTATTATATAAAATGATTTTTGCTGCATTCGTATGTATTTGCCTGTATATATATTTATTATATATACTATTGAATGTGTGCATTTGTCATTTAGCTATGCATGTATATATATTATAACAATTCACTCGGTGAGGTTTGACTCCCCTCCGTTGATTCATTTTTCAGGAGAGTCTTCGTCCTCAGACCTCAGTAGCAGACCTATACGCCGGATTTCTTCCGCTTCGGCCTTATTATGTAAACTGCTTACTTGAGTTTATTTTGTATTCTAGACACTGCAGTAGTTGTTTCAATGAGCTGTATTTATTATATATGTATGAGATTTAAATTTCAAAAGTTTGAACCGAAAATTGGTATTGAAAGATTTTATGCTATATGAGATGGATTTTATGTTACTAAATGAGTTGATGAATTATTATTTTACTTTTGAGATTTAATTTCGCTGCATAATATTTTATTTAATTATATAGATTGCATGCTTTTATTTTTAAGACTTGCTATGAGTTCCAGATTTAAAAGAATTCTCGTTCCCTAGCGCCGGTCATGACCTCCTGTTTTGGGTCATGACAATAATAATGATAAATATTTTTGAAGATTTAATATTTTTTTATAATGCTGCTCTTATTACATAGGTGAGACTCCTATTATATTTTTATTTTTTTATGTTGGTTTTTTAATTAGCAATTTTGTTGGTGTATATAAATTTTATATTAAGTTATATTTTTTATTTTTTAAATTTTTATATTTCTTTTTCATATTTATATGTGGACTGAGTTTAAAATGACTATTTTAACTTCACACCCTTAGCTTATAAAAAGTAATTGAAAAAAGTTCTAGAGGGAGGGTGAATAGGACTATCAAATAAAAAGAAGAAATTAAAAGAATTCTTTGCAAGAATTGAATGGAAGTTGAGAAGGAAGAATGATGAACACAAAAATTTAAGGAGCTCAGATTTAACAACAATCCTACCACTCTACCTAACTAATCCCCAAGTTAGGATTTTCAATTACTCATAATCTTATTCACAAGATTGAGATTACACAAGAGTTTTATGGCTCACTCTTATAACCTTACAACTTGAGTTTTCAAAGCTCACTCAAAAACAAAATCCCAAGTGTTTTAATAGATAACACTTAAACCAATTCCTTTAAAAATAGATCTCACTTCCCTTCTAATCCATCCCAAAATTTAAGATGAAGAGAAATTATATTTCTAACACATAATCAACTCTCACAAAATTTATACAAACAAAGAATTATTTAAGAGAATTTGAGAGCTCAATTGAATGCTTAAGAAAGAATGAATGATAAATAAGTTTCTTAACTTCCATTCAACTCTAAAGGTGTTTATATAGACAATCACACAAAAATATAGTTGTTATAGGTTCAAATAATGTGTCCAACATATATATTTTGAATTCAACATTTATAATTTTGAATTATTGACGGTGATACTGTCAGACAGCTATGCATGGATTGAAACCGTAATTGGCTATTGAAAATGTTTGATTTTTCCCATACTTTCTTCATAAAAGTTGTAGATATTTGACTTGTAGATATACATAAAAGTTGTTATAGGTTCCATAGCTTGGTTATGGAACTCTATAGTATACTCCATACAGTCTAACCATATTGTTGCTTAAAGTGTTACCATTTGTACCATTTTTCCTCTTCATACACAACAAGATAAAATTGTTTCCTTATTAGTGCCTTGAAATCCTTCCTAGTTAAATATAATACACCGTATCGTCTTTAATAAGACTTCCACCACATAAGGGCATGGCTTGAAAGTTTCAAGCTTGCCAACTTTATCTTTTGGGCATTAGAATAATTATACGTAGTATAATAAGTTTCTAACACATCTATCCAATTATCTAGCTTTTCAAGTTCGATATTACCTTTGTATATAGGAATATTAACCTTAAAATCAATCTTTAAGGTATCTATAAGATTTTTATCATCATCTGATTTCACCTTTCGATCCTCTTTGTCAGGTTCTATATCAACTTCCTCTTCACTCTCTTTACCAACCTTCTTCTCGAGCTTGCAATCAGACTTCTTAAAAGAGGGTGCATGTGGAATTTTTTTGGAGTTAATACATTCAAGGAGTTGAGCAATTGATGCTCTTAAGTTTTGAACTTGTTATTCTAATATGGAGATTCCATCACCTTCAAGATTAGATGTTCCCTGTTTGTCTACTACTGACATCTTGTCTTTTTTGGACCTTCGTTTTTTGTGTACTAGCAAAGGACCTTTAAGCTCTTCTCCTAAAGCTTTGTGTTGGCCGCAAGTTAGGACCATAAACCACCTTCTCCCTTTTTGGATCTATTGCTATAATACCATTTGATCCAAAACTTCTAGATAAAAGAACTTAGAATTTCTATTTGAAGGAATTTGAATTATACTTCTTTTTAAAAGAAGTTTCTCTTAAAATGAAAATGAAGATAAGAAAGAAAGAAATTAAAGCAAGAAATTATTTTAAGTTTTGCTTAGTTTAATTAATCGAATAACATCTCTTTATTTACATATTCTTATAACTAAAAACAACTTAAAGAAAAATAGTAAATTGATATAAACCATCAAAACTTTAATGGTTTAAATTTCTAATTGATATAAATCACTAGTTTAAAATAGTAAAATAATATATTACAATTTATTATAATATAATAAGACTCTAACTGATATTGTCATATTAATATCTAGGGTGAGAAATGAAAAAAAAAAATTCAATTTATTAATAAAATTTATAAAATTTTTTTTCTTTTCTATCATATACAAATTATACAATTATAAATCAAATTCAAAACTCCTTTTATTAGAGGAAGAGTGTTTATCTATTGAATTATATATTTTAGGTGTAACAACTATATAATAATTTTATATATGCTAGTGAGATAAAATTGCAGTGGTAATTTCTTTTTAAAAATATAATGAAATTTAAAATTTAAAATTAGTTGTCGATACGTACCAATATTTATATTAATAAAAAAAGAGGAAATTTCACTCCGTGGATAGTCAAAGCACCGTCTTTTCATTTTTATTTTTTTCAATTTTGGCCTTTTTTTTCTATCAAACTCATTTTATTTATTATTTATTTTATGTTTGTATTCTTATTTTTAATTGAAGTTGATTGTATGTATTTATTTAATTTTTATATTTTAAATAATTTTAATTTTATATTCTAAATAATAATTTTTTAATTTTGCATTATTTAGAATAATTATACATAATATAAAAACTAAGCTAATTAAACTAAAAATTACTCATAGTGTTTAATTATTATTTTTTCAATAAAATTTTTATTTTTATTAGTATTAATAATAAAAATAATAATTTTTTGATATATTTCATAATTTTTTTGTTGTCTTTTGGTTGTTATTTTTAATTAATTAATAATTATTTCCTCATTTAATTAATACATTAAAAAAATTTTGTTGTTTTTGTTTGTTGATTTTTATTGATTTTTGTTGATTTTTATTGTTTTGTCGTTTCAGTTATTTTTTGTTATTTCCGTTTGTTGATTTTGTCAAAAAAAAAAAAAAAAACAACAACAACAAAAGACACAAAAAATTATGAAATATATCAAAAAAAATATTATTTTTATTATTAATACAGATAAAAGTAAAAAATTTGTTTATGACCTTAATTTTATTATTAATAATAAAAAAACTGAAAAAACAACAAAAAATAACAAATATCAATAACTATAAATATTTGCTAATTTTTGTTGTTTTAGTTATTAATTTCAGGTATTTTTTGTTGTTTTCGTTTGTTGATTTTTGTTAAAAATAAATAAATAAATGAAATATTTCAAAAAATTATTATTTTTATTACTAATACTAATAAAAGTAAAAATTAAGAAAATTTCCCATATTTAGAATGATTATTTTTTTTATTAGTTTTTGTTTGTTGATTGTTAAAAACATAAAAATAACAATAACAAAAATTATGAAATATATTAAAAAATTATTATTTTTATCATTAATATTAATAAAAGTAAAAATTTTATTTATAACCTCAATTTTACTATTAATAATTAAAAATCAACAAAAATCAATGGCTCAAAATTTTATTATTTCAGTTGTTGATTTATAAAGTTTTGTTGATTTTTTTTTTAGTTTCTTACTCTCTGCTTTTTGTTTGTTTGTTTGTTTGTTTTGTAGCCCTGGAAAGGTGGTACTGAATTCCCGATTCATTTCTAATAGTAGATATGTCCCATCACCTGAGTCAGACTTTTCCATCTTGCCATCAAATGCAAAATATGAAGCATCTCCAAGAAATTTACACAAAGTGTAAAGAAATTGTGGAAATAGATTCCAGGGATCAAGGAATTCATCATCATAACATATCTGAAACGATGGGCCAATTCTCACAAACATGCAATGCAGATGTATATGATCTCACTCCATTGCAAAATCCCTCATTTTCCATCAAAACTTTTAAAATACAGTAAATTTTACTTTAAAATGTATATGTTATAATAAATTTATTTTAACTAATTATTTTATTTTTATCTTCAAAAAAAATATTTTTTACATATTTTTATATAATATTAATATTATATTATTTATACATTTTACATGTTACATTCATATTTTATTTAATAATTATCATATATATTCATATATTTATTTATAATAAATAGGAACATATTTTAGAAATAACATACATATTTTACTATACATTTATAAATATATCTACATATTTTTAAAATTAAATAATATAGTATATGAAGAGAATAAAACAAAATTAATATGATTTAAGTAAAAAAATTATTTAAGTGATAATACTAATATTATTTAAGTAAAAAAATTAAATCAAATTTTAATTTGATAAATATAATATAAATTTACACTAAATTAAACAAAATTATTTTAACTATATTAAAACAAATGTTCAAAAGATGCAAAATGTCGTCCCAAATGCATCTCCGTTGGACACCAAACGCGTCCCAACCCACTGCAAAATGCAGTGGCTGGAGATACTTAAGCCATTTTCAACCATAAATATTAAAATATAGTAAATTTTATTTTAAAATATATCTATTATAATAAATTTATTTCAATCAATTATTTTATTTTTAACTCTAAAAAAATATTTTTCACATATTTCTATTCAATACTAATATTATATTATTTAAATATTTTATATATTACACCCATAATTTATTTAATACTTACAATATACACTTATATATTTATTTATAATAAAATTTATTATTTGAATATTTTTTTAAAAAATAAATAATATATAAATAAAATAATAATATATATTAGTAATAAATAATATAAATAATATTGGTGAATCTGGTTCAAATTTATAAGATTATTTACTTATATGTAATTTAATATATGCTTTTGGGTATTACTAATTTTTTTGTTTTTGTCGGATGTTTTCTTAAATTGTTTGTTAAATTAATGTAAATCTTTAGTTGTTAAATTTTTTTCTATTCAAATTTAACATTAATTTAGTAATTTAATATTAATATTATTTAAGTAAAAATTTATATTATTTAAATAAAAAAATTAATATTATTTTAAGTGTCAATATTAAAATTATTTAAGTAAACATAATTAAATCAAATTTATGCATTTAAAAATAATATGATAAATATAATATAAATTTGAACTAAATTGAATAAATTTATTGGGACTATATTGAAATAAATTATTATAATTAATTATTATTAAAATTAAAAAAATATACAAATGTAGCATATGCAAAGTTGGCTACTGCATAATATGCAAAATGGAGTATAAAATGAAGCAAAGTTGGAGAGAATATATGGACGCAAAATAGAGAAATGATTATCCGATGGAGGTGCCTTTAATGACCAGGCTGCTTCAGCTTTATCCAAAACTAGAGACTGGACAAGTGGTTCACGATTCCAATTGTGCTTTGGAAGGTGTCGCTTCTCATCTGGCGGAGTTCACTTCAATTGTTGTTTTAAAATTGCCATTAACCATTGAAAAACAAATAAAATTTCAGTTTTCATGGAAGAAGAATCTCAATGAAGCTATGGAGAATGCTGATATGCATACGCAGTTCATTTATTTTTTAATAGATGTCCATAAATGCTCGTGTGGTCCATCCATTGTTTGATTATGTTTTTTTTTTTTTTTCGATTTGAATCATGCATCTTCACCATCATTTAACTTATGCAAAACACACGCACACACAGAGCAAAAAAGAAAAAAGAAACATTGATCATGGAGAAAGAAGATTTAACAATGTTATATGAAGCAAGGGAAACAGGTTGTATAGCAGACTTAGAATTTGCTTATATTTAGTGTGGGAGAGAGAGAGGAAATAAAAAGAGAAGAAGAAACGTGTTGCTAAGGGTTATTTTTTAAAAAGTATTTATTTAAAAAAATTATCTTTGAAAAAATAAAAAGTCAAAGCTATTTTTGATATATTTTTTAGTGCTTGGATTATATGCAAAAACTTCCCTAAAAAAAATATTATATACATTAGGTATAACAATAAAAAGTATAAAATTTCATGTGTGGACTGTAAATGCCGTTATTTGCGCATTCTATCAAGGAATAATTCATATTTTTCCTTTGCATTTTTATTGTTTTTTGAGTTTACTACCTGCACTTTTATTTCTATATATTGAGTTCTTACAATTTTATTTTTACCATATATTGAGTCTTTAATTTGAAAGTAAGGATCAAATGCATAGTAAAATAAAAATGTATTAATTTTAAATTAAGAATTCAATGTATGATAAAATAAAAATTAGAAACTCAATATATGACAAAATAAAAGTGTAAGTACTTAATGTATAAAAATAAAAATACAAGGCTAAAACTCAAAAAATAATAAAAGTGGCATGAATAAAAATATTGGTTATTTTTTCTATCAAATCTATGTTTACATGCACGCCATATAGTTGAAAACCAAAAATAAGTTGAAATTTTAGGCACCATCTAATAATATATATTTTTTTTAACAGAGAGTTTATATAAGTTAAAATTTTGATGAAATGCACATTAAAAATAGTTTTTTTTTTTTTTAAATTAATGACAAAATTTTTTTGATGAAATGCATATTAAAATAGTTTTTTTTAAATCAATGACGATAAAAATTAAACTATTCATCTCAAAATATTTTTGAAGAAAAATTATCACTTGACTATTTTTTCATTTACAATAATAACTAATCTTTAATTATATAACTAATAATATTTCAACTATTGGCAGATGAAACATATACATATATATATAATCAGTCCTTAACTGTCTATATAAAAGCCGAAGGCATTGTGCCATGTGTCACTCTGCAAGTTCCTTTGCTCTCCTCAAATATTGATGTTGAAAACATCACAATATTTTGTGAGAAGTCCTTTAATTTTTAGCACCTGGCAGTGTGAGAAGGTAAGATGTTGAGTGCCCAATTTAGCCTATAATAATTTACAATTTAGTCTAATAGACTCTTTCTTTAATCAATACTCTCTGCCTTTTTTTGTTATCCTTCTTCCGTCGCTTTTCAAATTCTCTCGCTTCATTTTAGTTGGAGCACTCGAAATTGTGGCATTAAACATTAACAGACTGTAGTTATAGCTGCT